>OU744791.1:13939507-14261449 GCA_916614155.1 Mesoligia furuncula | reverse complement strand
TCACTGGTTTGTTTCAAAACAGCGGTAAATGACGCTAGCCCAACTTGGAATGCGGTTACTCAGTTGGTTGCAGCAGTTAAAGAGGATTACTCCTCTATCCAACCAATTTTGTACCCCCAAAACCATTTTTAAACCCTTCTTTTTTCTGTAAAGTTTAACACATTACTTAACTTTTATTAAATTGTATAACTTTATACTTAACTATATTTTAGTATTAAACTTGGTTTAGTCCTTTATAATATTGGGCATAATATACATAGGTTGTATATTGTCTGATTTAGTATGCTTTTTATTTTATTTTTTTATTTGAATAGATATCTACTAACCATGTAACTTATATTTTTTGCATTGTTCTCTTACAGAGTCTACTTAGTAGATCAAAACAAAAAACTTAAATAAAAATATAAAATTGAAAACACAATATAATTTTCATAAAATATTATAATCTTAAATAAATTTTTTCTATGAAAATAGAAATAATGGTTTTCTAATTATATTTTTTGCATTGTTCTCTTACAGAGTCTACTTAGTAGATCAAAACAAAAACCTAAATAAAAATATAAAATTAAAAACACAATATAATTTTCATAAAATATTATTCTCATAAATAAAATTTTACTATGAAAATAGAAATAAAGGCTTTCTAATTATCTGATTTAGTATGCTTTTTATTTTATTTTTATTTGAGTAGGTATCTACTAACCATGTAACTTATTTTTTTGCACTGTTCTCTTACAGAGTCTACTTAGTAGATCAAAACAGAAAACTTAAATAAAAATATAAAATTGAAAACACAATATAATTTTCATAAAATATTATTATCTTAAATAAAATTTTACTACGAAAATAGAAATAAAGGTTTTCTAATTATATTTTTTGCATTGTTCTCTTACAGAGTCTACTTAGTAGATCAAAACAAAAACCTAAATAAAAATAGAAAATTGAAAACACAATATAATTTTCATAAAATATTATTATCTAAAATAAAAATTTACTACGAAAATAGAAATAAAGGTTTTCTAAAATTATTTAAAATGGTTTTCTGTCAAACTTGTAACATCAACGTTCACAATTATTCTTCTCACAAAAAAACCAACATTCATAAATCTAATAACCTCATAAAAACTAAATTTGATAATGTCTGGGTAATAGCTTGCGCTTTTAAAAACAAAATAGTCAGTTACAAAATAAATCCTCAAAGTTTTACTATTACACCTGAAAAGTTTTTAACTGAAGCTTCAGACACATGTTGTTATCTAATTAAAGAATTATTAAAACAACACGTTTCTTTGAAAGTCAATTTCGAACTTTTTATTTCGTACACCTTACCTAAAAATTATGAAATTAGTCTTAAATCTTTTAACACAAGGTATGTAATTATACTTCAAAGCACAGATATATTATCCATTTACCATGCGTTTGCAGAAAAAATCTTAAATAAATGTTCCGAGTTCGAACTAAGTGAGTCAGGCTGGACAATCGAATCGATAAGTCATTTAGAAATTAATTTTGTTAAATACTGTCCTCTGAGAGCGGGTTCTTATTTAGAATTACCTAAACGAATTCAAAATACGAAATCATGTCTCAACATAGGCAATAAAGATAATCATTGTTTTCTTTGGAGCATTGTAGCATATTTGTACCCAGCAAAGAATAACCCCAATAGAGTTACATCATATCCTCACTATTCAAAAGTATTAAACATTACAAACATGACATTTCCGCCCAGTTTAGACGATATAAAATTATTTGAAGACTTAAATCCAAACGTAAGTGTTAATGTTTATGGTTTGGAACAGAATTACTATGTAACAGGGCCATTATATAAAACTTTAAAAAGAAAACTTTATCATGTAAATTTACTTTATTTCAATAATAACGGTAAAAGTCATTTTTGCTTGATTAAATATTTTAGTAAGCTTGTACACAGACAACTTACAAAGCATAAGTCTAAGATATATCTATGTGACGAATGTTTTTTGTATTTTGACTCACCAGAAAAACTATGTACTCATAGTTGTTCAAGAGTGCAGACTATACTTCCCGAAGAAAACTCAAAACTTTGTTTTTCAAATTTGAATAGAACGCAAAGAGTTCCAATTGTTATTTACGGTGATTTTGAAAGTCTATTACATGAATATTCAGACAAAAATAAATCCACATGTGTAGAAAATATACAAATCCATTCGGCAAGTTGTTATGGATATTACATTTTTTGTCAGTCTAAACCTGAATTAAATGAGTTTAGATCATATAGGGGGCCAAACTGCTCGAAAAAGTTCGTTGAATCTATTAGTCAGGATGTAATAAGACTTCATAGACTAATGTCGGAGGTCAAACCCATGATAATTAGCAAAGATCAACAAATGTCTTTAAGCAATGCTAAAGAATGTCACTTATGTAAGAAAACATTTTCTGATACTGACCTCGTTGTCGCTGATCATGATCATTTCACAGGAATGTATAGAGGACCAGCACATAATACATGTAATTTAAATGCAAAATCTTGTCCATTTATACCGATCATATTTCATAATCTTTCTGGCTATGATTGTCATTTGTTTATAAAAGAACTTTCAGCTCTATGCGGTCGTATAAATCTTATTCCCAAAAACAAAGAAAAATATATTTCTTTCACAAAATTCGTCCCGATTGACAAGAAAAATGTAGCTCAGTTAAAGTTTATCGATTCTTTTAATTTTTTAAGTTCAAGCCTAGATAATTTAATAAAAACGATGAAAACGGAAGATTTTCAAAACTTGCGAAAGTTTTTTAATGATGATTATTTGTTTAATTTAGTATGCAAGAAGGGTGTATACTGTTATGATTACATTGATTCATGGGATCGTTATAAAGATACAAAATTGCCAGATTCATCAAAGTTTTATAATAAACTGACATCTCAATCTATTTCGGATGAAGATTATAATCATGCATTAAAAGTCTGGAATGCATTTGATATTTCTAATTTAGGGGAGTACACAGACTTATATTTGAAATGCGATGTCCTACTTTTATGTGATGTTTTTGAAAAGTTTAGAACAATGAGTATAAAGTATTATAACCTTGATCCTTGTTATTATGTATCATCACCGTCGCTGAGTTGGGATGCAATGTTATTATATACTAAAATTAATTTAGACTTAATTTCAGATATTGATATGTATCAAATGTTAGAACAAGGTATAAGAGGGGGCCTTGCCCAGTGTTCTTTAAGATATGCGAAGGCAAATAATAAGTATCTTCCAAATTATAACAATAAGAAACCTAACAGCTATTTAATTTATCTTGATTGTGTAAATTTATATGGCCATGCTATGATGCAACCGCTTCCTACTAGAAACTTTAGGTTTTTAAACGAACACGAAATAAATAATTTTAATGTAATGTATATTTTAAATGATAGTGATACAGGATTTATTTTGGAAGTTGACTTATGTTATCCTAATAAAATTCACGATTCTCATTCAGATTTACCATTTGCCGCTGAAAAATTCGCTCCACCAGGTAGTAAAAATGTTAAACTTATTGCTAATCTGTATGATAAACATAAATATATCATTCACTATGTTCATCTAAAAGAATGTATACAAAATGGGCTTATTTTGCTAAAGATATATAGAATACTAGCGTTTGAACAAACTTCATTTTTGGCTCCATATATCTTGTTGAATACTACTCTTAGACAGAATGCGGCTTCCGAATTTGAAAAAGACTTTTTTAAAAAACAAAACAACTCCATTTTTGGAAAAACTATTGAAAACAAAAGAAAACAAGTCGATGTAAAATTGGTTAATGTATGGAAAGATATTCATAATAAAACTAACAAAATTTGTGGAGCTGAAAAATATGTGAGTGCTCCAAATTTCAAAAGTTTATCTGTATTTTCTGATACTTTAGTAGCAATCCAGTTACAACAAACTAAAATTGTTCTTGATAGACCAATTTATATTGGTTTCTCAATATTGGAATTGGCTAAGTGTCATTTGTATCGTTTTCATTACTCAGTGATGAAACGTTTATACGAAAAAAATATTCAACTTTGTTATACGGATACTGACAGCCTTTTGTATTTACTGTATACAGAAGATTTCTATGAGGACATGAAAAATAATATAAAATACTTTGATACGAGCAACTTTGAAAATGGAAATCAATTTAATATGCCTAAAGCAAATTGTAAAATACCAGGTTTTTTTAAGGATGAAATGGGTGGTGATATAATATCAGAGTTTGTAGGTTTAAGAGCGAAATTGTATTGTATAGACTCTCTAACTTCTTCAATCATCAAAGCAAAAGGTGTAAAAAAATCAGCTGTGAAAAAACTCGATATTAAAAAATATAAACGAGCTTTATGGTACAATGAATGCCTAAGAGATGACATGTGTATTATAAAGTCGAAAAATCATAAGATTTTTACTCAGAAAATTAATAAGCTGGTTCTTAGTAGGAATGATGATAAAAGACAAATAATGGAAGATGGTTGTAAAACTTTGCCATGGGGGCATCATAAAACAGTATTTTAATCAAGTGCTGTGTAAGATTACAATGCGTTAATTTAAGGTGTCTATTTATGCAAAAATAAATAAAGTTAAATGTATTGAAATATTATAATATAAAATAAATGATTTGTAATCAAATAAATGTGTTTAAATGTGATATTTTATACCTACTTCCTATTTAAACTAAGTAGTAAAAGAAAATGAAACTCAAGAATAGTTGATAGTCATAACATTTATTTAATTTTCACAGAAATGTAATCTTTTTAATTGTTTTACATCATAATGATTTAATAGAACATTAGCAGACGACTATACATGTTTTAAAAAATAATCAGATCTCGAAACAATAATAAAACAATAAGTAACAAAATATACATCATAATTATTGGCTAATTAACTCAAGCATACATTTTGTTTGTCCGTACAAACTACAACTATTGATTAGTACAAACTACAACTTTTAAACTAAGTAGTAAAAGAAAATGAAACTCAAGAATAGTTGATAGTCATAACATTTATTTAATTTTCACAGAAATGTAATCTTTTTAATTGTTTTACATCATAATGATTTAATAGAACATTAACAGTCGACTATACATGTTTTAAGAAATAATCAGATCTCGACACAATAATAAAACAATAAGTAACAAAATATACATCATAATTATTGGCTAATTAACTCAAGTAGGTATACATTTTGTTTGACCGTACAAACTACAACTATTGATTAGTACAAACTACAACTATTTATTAGTACAAACTACAACTATTTATTATATAAAAATTACCTAAAACTGCTCAGTGTCACTCAACTTTTTCCCAATTTTTTTAATAAGGGTCTCTGCTGCTTCCATCACTTCGTCATAAGTTTCACGCACCACATATTGTACACTTACACAAGCATTGTCACTATCACTATAATAGTTTTCATTTTTAGAGTCTATAAGTTTATGTATTTCTAATTTAATTAGATGACCGGTACCACTTCCCCCTCGGCGAGCAATGTATGATGTTGATGATGATGATCCTAATGAACATTTTCTTTTTTTTGAAGGCTTTTTAGATGTTTGAGCTTGATCATTTCCAGTGAACAGCTTTTCAATATTAGCGCTCTGATTCAAACCTTCAAAATATGGTTCGTAGTTGCCCTGGGAGTAAAAAAATGAGCTCAAAACAGGATTGCCATTGAGGGCCTCAGAGTTACACTGCAAAATAAAAAAGAAATTAGCATGTGAAAAAATAATAACAGCATGAGAGAAAAAATTTACCTACACCTATATAATATAAAAACAATAATTACCTCACGGAATCTAGATTGTTCCTGTTCTACTGAAATCACATTTTCATTGTTCAAAATGCTGGGGCTGTAGGATGGTGATGGTGCTTGAGACATTATTCTGAAAAAAGAAAGAAACTATTTACAAATAAACACTAAGAAATTATTTACCTATATTTTATTTATTATTTTTGTTTGATAGGTTATCTCAAATACTTACCTTTAGACTGAAAATATTATTTAAATCGTGAACAACAGCGTAAGATCCTACTTCGATCAGCTACTGCAATGAAGTGTAATGTTTAATTACTTTAATGTTTAGTCATACATTAGTCACAAATGCAGGTAATACGAGAACATAATCTTAATAACGACACAGGTCCAAACCTGTTGTTTGAACACTGTGCTCACTACTCATATATAAAGGATAGTAAGTAATGAAAATAAATAATAGGCAAGATGAAGTTGATCAAACAACCCATATCCCTGAACGTGAATAATATTAATTTCAAGGACTCTGTTCATCAGATTAGACACAGCGCTTTATTGCCTAATACGATTCGTTGCATAATATGTGGACCCTCAAACTGTGGCAAAACAAACGTTATGATCAGTTTATTGTTGCATGAGAATGGTCTTAAATTTCAAAATCTTTATCTTTATTCGAAAACTACTTTCCAACCAAAATATCGTTTCTTAAATGAAGTATTAAGAAGAGTACCCCAGATTAACTTCGATGAATTCAATGACAATAAAGAAGTCATATCTCCTAGCGAAGCTTTACCAAATTCTGTATTTATATTTGATGATGTTGTGTGTGAAAAACAAATAAATATCCGTAATTATTTCTCTATGGGTAGACACAAACAAATTGATTGTTTTTACCTATCGCAAACCTACTCAAAAATTCCAAAACAGTTATTACGTGATAACGCTAATTTTCTTATAATATTTAAGCAAGATGATGTAAACTTAAAGCATATCTATGCCGAACATGTCAACTCCGATCTACCATGGAATCAGTTCAAAGATATTTGTAAAACTGTTTGGAGTAATCCATTTCAATTTCTTCTTATTAATAAAGAGTCACCATTAAATAATGGAAGGTACAGGCAGAATTTTGATATTTTTTTAAAATTTGACTGAAGGTATAGGTATACATATAAGTAAATAACAAACAAAAAATAAAATCAGTATCTTTTGTTCCTCAGTTGCACACAGTTGTTACAACATGGAGAAAAATATTAAAATAGAATTAATGAAGTCTGTAGACTCTATAAAGAATAAAATTAAACAAATGAAGAACCAGGAACACTCAATGAACTTGTCACTCGATAAAATGCTGAAACCTGTCACAGATCCACTTAAAACCCTAGTTGATTCGAATATATCTATGGAAAAAATAAAACATTTAGAAAATACAACGCTCACTAATTCTGAAGACATTGACTTGGACGAAATCAATACTAGCTCATCTACAAAGTTTGAAGATTGTTACGATCCAAAACTAAATACTGCCAAAACACCTACAAAGTCTAATAAAGTGGAATTACCAGTTGATTTAGAAATTTCATTAGAGGGTCGTGATATCCTTGATATTTATGATGGTGTAAATATACCATTTGGAATAAGAAGTGTAAACAAAACTTTATTGTTGGGTAATTCAGTAGTAACATTTTCTAAAATTGATAGTTTAAATGATGAAAATAACATTTTAGTTAAAGTCGATGACAAAGCCTATAATTTAACCCCTGGCCTGAAAGAACTTCTACTTCGAAGAAAACCTGATTTAAAATTAATTTCGAGTAAAGATAAACTTGTCTATAAGGATATGCTACATTCTACAAATGCTCATAAGAGAGATTTTAATCCTAATGGGCAAATAAGAGGCGATAAAGGAATAAAATATCGTGAAATAATCAAACCGCTGTTTTCCTATGATGATAAACTTGCTCACACTAAATTTGGAGGCACCTTACCAACACTAAAAAAATACAAAAATAACACTGACTTTGTATATTGGGACGACCCTAATGAATTAGTTGAGAGATTGAAACTATTAGTTGCTTCTAGAGATGCTGGCAATACAAACCATGATAATGAAATTTTATCGATAATTGAAGAATTAAAAGAAGCTGACGTAATTAAAGAATAAATAGTTGTAATAATATACTTTTCATTCAGTATTATAGATGGATTCAAGACAAATGCACTGAATTCTGAACATGAGCAAAGCTGACGTGGTAAACGAAATTCATAAAAATGCGAGGGTAAACTTTCCACGAAGACATGTTATTATGAAAGATATAGATGACCTGTGGCAAGCAGATTTAATTGATATGCAATCAATTTCAAAAGAAAATAAAAATTACAGATTTATTCTTACCGTTATCGATACATTTTCAAAATATGCTTGGGCCTTTCCTCTGAAAAGTAAAACGAAAGATGATGTATGTAACTCATTCAAAGTTTTGTTGGCTACAGGGCGTGTTTCGAAAAATCTCCAAACGGATAATGGAACAGAATTTTATAATAATAATTTTCAAAAGCTTATGAAATCTAATCATATTAACCACTATTCAACCTTTTCAACAAAAAAGGCCTCAATAGTTGAACGATTTATCAGAACATTGAAATCTAAACTGTATAAGGAATTTAGTTTAAAAGGAAACTATAATTGGGTAGATGGTACCCTTAATGATGTTATTTACAAATACAATCACACTTATCACCGGACAATTAATGAAATTCCTGCTAATGTAAATAACATTAATAAAAAACGTATATTAGAAAGGTATTTAAGGTTGGTAAAAAACGAAAGAATAAAAAGCAAGTATAAAGTGGGTGATTATGTACGTATCAGTAAGTACAAAGGAACATTTGAAAAAGGATATACCCCCAACTGGTCGACGGAAATATTTAAAATTCGAAGAATACAAAATACAACTCCTATTACCTACTTAATTGAAGATACAATCAGAGGTCAACCTATTTTAGGGGCATTTTACTTACAAGAACTTCAAAAGACAAAACATCCCAATGTATATCTAGTCGAGAAAGTTCTTAGAAGAAAAGGAAACAGGGTGTTAGTAAAATGGCTAGGTTTGTCTTCTGCTGAAAACAGTTGGATTGATAAATCGAATGTATTATTATAAATAAAAATAACTTCACTAACGCAAAAAGAAAGTCCCTGATGAATCGTATAAGTATTTATTAAAGTGTTCAATCCAAATTCATTAGTCTTGTGATGTGTATTGGGAAGAGCAGTCTTCTCAATTGGCTTATAAACCATTTACCATTAGAATTACACTTACCAGGATACAATTATTGTGGTCCTGGCACAAAATTAATTAAAAGACTTACACGTGGTGATAAAGGTATTAATAAATTAGACGAATATTGCAAAGAACACGATATTGCCTATCATAAATCATCAAACTTAAAGGATCGACACAAAGCTGATTTAATTTTGTTAAAAATGGCAAAAGAGCGAGCAGTTGCCTCGGACGCAAGTGTATGTGAAAAAATCATGGCACGATTAGTAAGCAAGGCAATGTCTACAAAAATTAAAACTGGCTCTGGCCTGAAAAAAAGAAGCAAAAAGTGCTCTCGGAAAGTTACATCGGGAAAAGGGTTAAAAAATAAATTCAAAAATGTTATTAGTAAAACGAAAAGACACATGAAAAAATTAAAACCAAAATGCAAAAAAGTGGCAATAGAATTAGCTATGGCTGCAGCCAGAGAATTAGCTGATGATTCATCCATTAAACTTCCTCGGGTTATTCCTATACCAAAAACTGGTGGTGTATTACCTTTGATTCCTATTTTTGCTGGATTATCAGCGGCGGGAGCGTTAGCAGGCGGTGCAGCTGGTATTGCCAAAACCATAAATGAATTCAAGATAGCTAAAAAGCTGTTGGCTGAATCGAAGAGACACAATGAAAAAATGGAAGCTCTTTGCATTGGAAAAGGCTTACACCTTAAACCGCATAAAGACGGGCTTGGAATTTTTGTATCGAATAAAAAAAACTAAGATATCGGCTACCCAAACGAGCCTTAACTAACTTTGACATTTTGAAGTATGGAAATAGTATTCCCTATTTTAGAGGAGTCTTTATGAGAGATGAGCTTCCCAAAAGCCCTTTTAAAAAAGAATGTGGAGTTATTAATTTAGATAGTTCTAAAGATCCTGGCTCTCATTGGGTAGCCTATGCAAAATACAATGATTATATTGAGTACTTTGACAGTTACGGAAATCTTAAGCCTCCTAAAGAATTTATAAAATACGGAGGTACTAAAGTTAACTATAATTATGATAATATACAACGCGATCATCCTTTCAATTGCGGACATCTGTGTTTAAATTTTTTATGTAATTTTTGGAATAGAGTAGGGATAAAATAAACAGGATCTTCTGAAAGAGTCCAGTGTGCAAGCATGTCTACTACGGTTACCATCTCTGGAAATAAATCTGAATTGGTGTCATACTTTCAACCACCACTGCATTTATCCGATCAATACGAGTGCGGTTTGTTATACTTTTCAGTGTTAAATTCAAGACCAAATGTGTCCATCAATAGCAGTAGTCTATCTGTAATCAAAATCGAATGTGATCTTGTACATAGTTCGTACTGCAACGGATTACCGACTCATTTTATTCATGAATTTGTATTTGATACTGCTCCGGGTCATCAATACAAAGAAATACCGCGAAACGTTATATACTTTCCAGTGAACAAAAATATAATTTCATCTATATCTGTTAGGATTGTTGATCAATTTGGTTATTGTATTAATTTTGGTAACGAATTTAATATTCAACTACGTCTTCATTTAAGAAAAACAAAATGATACTATATTATAAAAACACTCCTGTGAAAATAAAACATCTTATTCCTTCAACGATCACTAAGGTGCATAGACGTAAGAAAAAAGTTAAGAAATTAACTGAAGCAAATAAAGGGAAAAAATTTAAGAAATTGACTGAAGCAAATAAAGGGAAAAAAGTTAAGAAATTGACTGAAGCAAATAAAGGTTTTCTTAGAGCTCTAGGTTTTAAAGTATGAATATACTACAGATTACTGAATTACCACACTTCGATAGTTCGATCGAAAGTTACGAAATCCATTCATATAATCCCTACAATAATAGCTTTAGAGAAAACGATGAAATCAGAATCCCCATACATCAGCAAGACATATACGTCCTACCATCAGCCAGTTCAATTTACATCGAAGGTCAAGCAAAGCTGTTCGGTAAAGATGGGAATCCAATCAAGAAAACTGTTACGTTCACTAATAACCCTGTTATGTCTTTGTTTCAAGACATCAGGTACGAAATAAATGGTATTGAAATAGATCGTATAAAAAATTCTGGAATAACATCAACAATAAAATCATATGTGTCAATGAATGAAGGGGAAAATAAAGTTGCTGCCTTATGGGGTTGGAATATGGGTGGGTTTAAAAATGATGGTAATTTTAGTGCTATCATACCTCTAAATAAGATTTTAGGGTTTGCAGAGGATTACAATAAAATTGTTATTAATTGTAAACATGAACTTATACTAAATAGAAGTAACTCTAACTTAAACAGTATCATATTAACTGATGATGTTGTTAATTTTCAAATAGATGTACAAAGAATACAATGGCGTGTACCGCACATAAAAGTGTCAGACCGGGAACGACTGACACTTCTAAAACATTTAGAAAGAGATAAACCTATTCAGATGGCGTTTAGAAATTGGGATTTATACGAGTATCCATTACTTCCTAAAACTACTAAGCATTCTTGGTCTGTGAAGACTGCGTCTCAATTAGAGAAACCACGATATGTAATTTTTTGCTTACAAACTAATAGAAAAAATAATAAAACCAAAGACAGTTCGTTGTTCGATCATTGTGAAGTAACAAATATAACACTATTTTTGAATTCACAGTATTATCCGTACGAGCCTTTAGGCTTACAGTTTACCGAGGGCAAATATAATATATTATACGAGATGTATGTGAAATTTCGTCAGTCTTATTATAACTGTCCTGCAGACCCCTTGCTTGACTTAATCAGTTTCAAGGAGAAGGCTCCTCTCTTTATCATAGACTGTTCAAGGCAAAACGATAGTTTGAAAACAGGCCCCGTAGACGTGCGGTTGGAGATTGAATGTTCAGCACCAATACCAGATAACACAACTGGATATTGTTTAATTATTAACGATCGACTTGTGGAATATAAACCTTTGAGTAACATAGTGCGCAGATTATCATGACTGCCATTGTAGATGTTCAAGGATTTAAAACAGAAGCAAATGAATTCATAGTAAAAGAAATGGCAATATTATGCAATAATAAAATACAGGTGCTTTTGATTAAACCACCTTTTCCATATCACGAATTGACAAAACAAGAAAGGAGGCAAGTAGATTGGATTGAACGTAATAGAAAGATTTATTGGAATGAAGGATTTGTGTCTTACTCAAATCATGAAAATTTGATTGTAGATATTTTAAGAGATAAAAGTGTTTACACCAAAGGTTTAGAAAAAGTGTTGTGGTTAAAAAATATTTCGAATAATAATAATATAAATAATTTGGAAGACAAAGGTTGTCCGAGTTTATTAAGTTTGTATAAAAAATATAACCATTCTCATGAACTGTATAGTTGTATTTATCATGACTCAATATGTGCTTTAAAAAATGTTTTATGTTTAAATAAATGGTGCTTTGATAATAAATTTTTGGAATAAACATTTTGCATTTTATTTATTCAATTTAGCTTCCCATCCCTCAGCTCGTCCACGATTACATGCTTATAAGTTGTCAGCAACACCAATGTGACTTCATTATAATTTCACATCGAACACTTATTACACTCATATTTATTTGCATTCGGATCCCGCCATTGCTGGGTGAAGGTTCTATTTTACTGTTATCTCTTTACACTATTAATTTACATTATTATTAACAATGCTCAATTCAGAGAAATCTGATGTGGAAGGCATTCGTGAAATTATTTTCAAGAATGTTAGTGGTGAAATAATATTTACTAAAAGTATGCGAGCTGCTCAGAAAATATCGAACTTAGATTCATCAAAACATCAGGACAATGATGCAATCCGTACGGAAGATTCGGTGAAATCTGATATTAAAAACACACAATACCTTGAATTCAAGAGTGATGGTGAGGTTACGCATACATTTGTTCGAGTAAGCGACAAGAATGATTGTGAAAAATTTAAAATAAATGAAGGAAGAGATGATTATGATCCTGAGGGACGGGATGAGTGTGGTATTGGCTCATCACAGGTGAGCAGAACAATAGTCTCATTGATGAGTGAATATAAAAAAGACCATAAGCCTCAGTACCCACACTTCAGCTCAAAAACAAAACGATTGCTCAGTTTCATAGACTGGCCTCTACATATGCGTCAGAAGCCGGAGGTTTTAGCTGATGCCGGTTTCTTTTATACTGGTTATGGGGACAGGACCATGTGTTTTTATTGCGGTGGAGGCTTAAAAGATTGGGAAGATGATGATGAGCCTTGGCAGCAACATGTTCAGTGGTTTAGTCAGTGTGCTTACGTTAAGCTCAAAAGTGAACTTGTGTAGTAGGTATAGCGTTTTAGGTTAGCATTAGACATAACCGTCCTGAGTCGATGCAATCAGATTAATATACATATTGTATTAATCGGCATTATCAAAATAGAATTGGGGGTTCTGCATCACTTGACGAGCGCAGCGAGCAAGTGATGCAGAACCCCCAATTCTACACTACTAGTGTGCCATGACTTTTAACCGCAATATGAATAGCTGTAGGTTAGAAAGTTACACTCACTGCGGTATCTTGTCAGACGACGTTGTCGAGGCAGAGGCACTATTGCAGCATCGGCCGGGGTAGGGGGGCTTGGTTCTGACTCAAGAGTCTGGCCAGGGCTTGGGGCAGCAGTTGTTTCCATAAGGGGTTCAACATCCCATTTTCAGTGTTGTCCATATCCTCATTCAAAATCACCACTACCTCTCTAAAATACACAGAACAAATTAGAAATTTGTTATTATTTAAAAGTCACACAGGAGTATATACAACAAAAACTACTCACTGTCATTGTTCTGTGCCCAAACCTGGTGTCTGCTGTTGCATATCTGCTGCAGTTGACCGTTGATCCTAAAAAAAAGTTATAAAGTAAGTAGTTATAATAGATTTTTGCAAGATTTTAATGTAATTTCAAATTTATTACCATATCTGGTAAAGGGTTGACGGCTACCGCAGGGGCATTCTGTCCAAAACCTTGTCCCATTAAGGATAAAAAATGCAGCTCCGTATCAGATAGCTGATGACCTCCACTAGGAGGCCCTCCGCCTGTTCCGTTTGAGTCGGCATTTATGCCAGCAACAATCTTCTTTAACTTGCTTTTGTAGTTAATGCATACTGCAAAACAATAAATTAAAAAAAAAACCAGCTAAGTGCGAGAGGAAAAGCTGAAGTTGTAATGGCACTATGAGAAATATGAATATTCAAATACAACAGACCAATCTTTGGGGGTTTTGGTTGTGCCACTTCCCTCGGCATTGAGCAATCCAGCTACCTCGGAACACTGGCGAGAGGACTCTGCTCTACCTGGGGCTTTGTTATTATATCCGCGACCCCTAGCCAGGTTGGGGTTACGCTCCAAGAAGTCGAGCAGAATGCTCCATTGAGCCTCCGACACTCTAGCTGCACGTATCTCCATTCCACCTGTTTTTAAATCTTTAAGAATTCTTACGTTGCCATCGTTGTACATACTAGAAGTAGCCCTTTTCGTTAGAACAAACAAGCACCTGTTTCCGTCAGTAGTGGATAAAAGACAACGATCAGGACCAATAAGGTCTCAATATAAGAATCAACTTTATACAGGTGGTTACCAAACGGCTTTACTTAAAAACAACATCTTAACCATGGGTCCTATTATATATAATAAACTGCCGTTACATTTAAAAGAGTTACCCATCAAAGTTTTTAAAAAAAGTTAACAAAACTGCTACTGGACAAGTGTTATTATACAATTAAAGATTTTGTCACTGACAAAACATTATAATGTAATTTCTATATTCCAATTCTAATGTTATTTAATTTTATGTTTTTGCCATTTTATTGACATTTGTAATTGAATTTTCTGACATCTTAAAATTAATTTGTTGACATTTTGTAGTATAATTAATTGAGATTGAGATTTCGTTTTTATTTTCGTTTTTTTATTTTATTTTTTCATTTCATTTATTGACATTTATAACTCAATTTTTTTACCATTTTTAATTCAATTTATTGACATTTATTTGGAGTTTAAGTTATTGACATTTTTATTTATTTTTTTAAATTCATATTATTATAACTCCGGATGTCTTAATATGAGTATTTTTAATAATGTTAGTAGGTAAGGCTGCTTAGTGAATGTAATGATGATTTTTTTGTTTACGGAATGTTTTATGTTAAATAATTTTGCATGCCATATGGCAAAATGTATCGGGACTCACACGGAAATTACCATCATATTTGTATACCTACATTATTGGCAAATAAATGATTTCTATTTCTATTTCCTAAAAATATTTGTTTGAATACTTTTGTACGGCCATAATATCAAATATTGATCTAAGATAAACAAGTATGCACATACTTTGCATTTAAAAAATTATCCAACACGCACGAAATAATATACACACATCAAAAGTGTCTAGGGATCAAGCATTTTTATGCGGATTTCTTGAGATTGAGATGTGGCTTTGTAATAAATTTATGATTTTATAAATTTATATGGATCCTTTTTGGTGCATTTCATAATTTGAATCAGGAACTGTGAATCAAATTCGAGTAAAAGATGAAAATCAGCTGTCAATATTTTCCCTATAAAAACATACAACGCATTGAAGACATTATTAGTGCTACTGTTTCCCTACTACTGATTAAAACCAACGTTATTATGGAGCGGCGACGTCATTTAAGCAGGGAAGAAATGCTCAGAGCCGTGGGAATGATAGAAGCTGGTTCCCGGCAACGTACTGTGGCTTTAGCTCTGAATACAAGTCAGAGTGTTATCAGTCGACTTTGGACACGTTACCGAAGCACTGGTACCGTGGCTGAGCGCCATGGAGGACGGTATCGCTGCACCACACGGAGACAAGACCGATACATTCAAATCTTAACTCGAAGAGCTCCAACAATAACCGCCATGATGTTAGCCGTGAGGCTTCATCACTCTTCAGGGAACTTAATTAGCGACCAAACAGTCAGAAACCGCTTGCATGAAGTGAACCTTCATTCCCGAAGACCGCTACGGGTACCACCTATAGCAATGCACAATCGTAGGATTCGATATCAATGGGCTCTTGAACACAGAAATTGGGCAGAAGAACAATGGCGTTTCGTGTGCTTTTCTGATGAGTCTCGTTTTGGTATGAGACCGGATACAAGACGTATACGACACTGGAGAACCCCTGGACGCCAACAGCGATTAAAATCCTGCCAGGAAGTCCATCCTTATAGTGGTGGAACCATCATGGTATGGGCGGGTATTTGGATCGGCGGAAGAACTGAGTTGATTTGGATCAGAGGCAACCTCAACGCTCAAAGGAGACTGAAACGATTACATACAATCTTGGGCCTGGTTGTAAAAATACGAAAGTAGTGTCAATTAATAGCTTATATATTATCAACCTTTCACTGGAAACTCTGCGGATTTTGTCAATCTGAGATCAGAGATATAAGAGATTAAGTAAAAGTGAGGTTATGTTACAATATTTAACTAACAGCTGATTCCTGAAGTGTAAAATATGTTCTTTTGCACTAATAGTTATTATATTTAGTAGAAAATGTTTGAAAAATAATAGGAATGAACGTCAATGACTTCAAGTCATAAGTAGGTAGGTATGGAGTTAAGAAAAGAATGATTGTCTGCTAAAATAAAATAAAAAATCATTTGATATAGTGTTTTATTCGTCTTCTATTATAATTAAAATGTCGTCTAGGAATTGTGCCGGTGGTAGGTACTATATGATCTTGGTACCTAGCCCAGCTAAGGTACCATATTATGCACATTATATAAGCGCAGCAATCCAAGAATTGTTTCATCATGTAAGAATCATCGGCCCAGTGTATTGCAGTGACCAATTGTTGCCCCACAACCTCACACAGCGATCCATAGTTTGAACAATATCGAATCCACAAGCCGGCGGCGGTAAAATCCAAAATAACAATTCCAAGTCAAAGGTGTGAGTGATCTTCGGTGTCCAGTGTGAATGCAAAGGTTGTACAAGGTAGGCAGGGTCGGAATCCGTATAATACAAAGCAGTGGTCGTGAAAAATGAAGAATAATCAAGAAAGCACTCAAAACGCATCTAAAAACACGAAACTACCCAAGTAACATTTAATTCGGGCCTAGGTTGTAAAAAATGCCTTTAGGTTTTATAAGGGTCGTAAAAAGGTTAATGCTTTGCTATCTGGTCATATTAAGTACTTGAGAATGATTAATAAGTCCTAAAACTAATTGTTTATTATTACAACCTTGGAGCCGATGACAAGAGTTTAAATTAACGTTATTTTGACTTGGGTTTCAAGAGCATATAGTCCTAGGAACTTATAGTTGTTGTAGACTCCTGATAAAGTTCTGGAAAGGCTAGCATTATTCTAAAGTGAGATCTAAAGGTTTAATTTTTAACTCTGATATAACCATAAAGTTATGGAATGTTGAAATCGCTTATTAGTAATTTCTAAAACCTACTTTAAACTTTTAGGCTGTATTAGAGTTGTCTAGGTAAACAAATTAGGACTGTGTGGTGAAAACCCAAACCAATAAGCTATTTTTATGAGCTGAAGGCATGCTTAAAGTCCTACAAGAATATTTTAAAGCTTTAGATGTATCCTCTAAAATGTTAGTGGTGTCCGCGACTTCAAAGCATTACGTTGTCTTGCAAAATGAACCGACACAGAGTGTTATCAAAAAAACGGAGTGGAAGTTTCAGCACTCTTGTCGAATCGTCGAACGCACGTCCTCCTACAACCAAAACTTAAAAGCAAACAATTGTGCGTAGAGGTTTTTTTCGCGACTCGCAACTCTTGAAGGACTCCTGGAGATAAACTTAAAGCTGCGAAAACAGCTTTGTCGTTTTAAGTAGCTCCGCGAGATTACCTTTAGCTCTTATTTTCGTAAACTATAAGAGCTTTTAGCTGTTACAGTTCTGAAAAGGTTAATTGTAATGCTTTCTAGTAATTTCCTAACGCCAGCCATTTTGTTCCCTGAAATAAAAAAAGAATCTAAACAAAAAGCAATATTTTAAGTCAATAAGGCAAAATTAAGTAACGTGTGCTATGTGATTTAAAGTATTTGTTTTTTATATGAATAGAAGTTTTATTTCTAATGCAACTTACTACCAACCACCTAATTTTATAATTTTTATTTCATTAAAATATATTCTAAATTTTTTACTTTCGGAAGGCCCGTCTCATATACAGCACTATTATCCTAAAGTGTCACGATAAAGTGCCAGTCGCACTATTTTTTTGATTTTCCCTGACTTCAGCAAGCTATTTATTACTTTTTATGATTATGACACTTACTTACATCTAGCCATTTTGATATAATTGATTTGAATTATAATTGACTTGGTATAATGACAGGGAATGGCGCCATTATAAATAAGTATTTAAATCCACGATTGGTGTTTCTGTGTAGAAAAAATCTTACACAGAAACATTTTAAAACCTGAGAGTCCTGGAAAGGCATTTATTCATGTCCATCAAAAAGGTTTTAAGTTGTCCTCGAGTTACATCCATGACTAATTTAGAACTTAAAAGCTGCCTTACAAGGTTATATTAACGTTAAATTAAGGTTGTGAAGGTTATATTTGGGTTCTGTTTAAGTAGTTCGAAAGGTTCTGGATTTGAGCTTTAGGTTTTGCTGTAGCTCCCAGAAAGGTTCTAAAACGTGGGCCCTTTTTGCACTCAGGAGGTTATTATAAGGTTAATATAACGTTATTAAGTCTATTAAGACTTACGAGCAGATGTCCATACAAAGGTTCTAGAACCTTTTCAAAACCTTTCTAAAACCTAAAATGTTACTTGGGTAGTGAGCAAACAAGAGCAGTCGGCAACTGTCACAGAGTACTTTTTGATAGAATGAAAGCAACTGTCTAGTGTCAATGTCAGTCAACTGTCATGCCAGTGTATTGACCTCATACAGCTCAGTGTGCCAGTGACATAAATACATAGACTAAAAATAGAAGACTGATTTTAATTGATATGAAATCGATAATCATTAATATTGGTTTTTCAGTAATTAATTGATATTTTATTTATTAATATGACTGTAATTATATGCAATAGCATATAGTAGTGCATTTAATTACTTTGAGTCAATTATTTAGTGCAAAGGTTTTATTTTCGTAACTGTGTAATCGATTACTCAATCGATAATCTCACGAAAACTATCTTTCTCATATTTCTCTGCTTCCAGATTGCGGATTGAGGTGATTTTTCATATTCTAAGATAAAAAGATATGACTAATTTTTTAGGACATATCTCATTTCATTACATTTGGGCCCACCGTTTTCCATCTCCTTTATGCTGAGACGATTGTATCAGACGTCATCGTTCCTCTACAAGTGCAAATCGGTCCCTTATTTCAGTTAATGCATGATAATGCACGACCGCACACCGCAAGAGTTGTAAGACAGACTCTCGCCGCAGCTAACATCAATGTCCTGCCCTGGCCTGCTCAGTCGCCAGACTTGAACCCGATTGAGCATGCATGGGATATGCTACAGAGAAGAGCTCTGCCGAATATGGAGGGTATCCAGTCGCAAGAAGACCTTTTTTTGTTGTTGCAACGAACATGGGCGGCCATTCCACAGCGTGATTTGGATGAACTCATTTTGAGTATGCCAAACCGATGTTCTTGTGTTGTTAGTGTTCGCGGTAGAAACACGGATTATTAATTGTTTAAGTTACCCAATAAAATTTTAAAGAAAACTGTTATTTCAGTCTTTTTTTCGAACTTTTGTGTTAGTGGTTCAAATGTCAAAAATCCCTTTATTAGGAAAATGGCAAATTTCTTTATTAATGCAAAGGTGACTAGGTTTATCGTTACTGTGACAAACGAAAACACTTTATTTGATGAATCCTTAAAGAAAATTTTTATTAATATCAATCAGGAGAAAAGTTATTGCAAAAATATATGTTGATCCCTAGACACTTTTGATGTGTGTAGTTTTAAACACAGAGTACAATAATAACTCTGATTCTGAGATAAAAACATAGGCAAACATAGGATTTAAATTAGCCACCAACAAACGTAGTATTTTTATCTATGGACTACTTGACGATGACGTTGACATAACTCAAAGCATAAACTAAAAACTCCTTTGTACGCGTTGCCAGCCTATAAAGTTTTTATTGTTTCTAACTTCCCTTTTCAGGGCTTATCTGCGATCTTTTTAATAGTTATAAGTATATTATAACGTAATAACATTTAAACTGTAGATATAAATAATAAAAAACTAATTTAATTATTAAAACTGTAAAGAAAAATTTACCGATAAAATTACGGTCTTTATCTTTTTTCATGCGGTAATATTTACACCAAATATGATTCTATTTTAAATTGAATTTTATAGGATTCAGCTATTATGTGTCACCATTTTACGAAAAATAGAGGAATTGCTACTGATCTACTGAGAATTCAGGAAATTACTCGCTTTTTGAGGAATTGCTTAAAGTAACCTTTTTAGGCCCCCAGAACTGTTTACTACCAGGAGGGTGTGATGCTAGTTTGGTCCCAATACGTCCGACATGGTCAAAACGTGCCCTACGTAAAACCCGCTTGCAGAACTTAGCGGCAGAATTAAAGGCTCTTTTCTTCGCGCGAACCCTACGCGCTCTAACTTTGCGGTCGCGGGCCTTGATCCAGGCTTGGTACGCAGACTCTTTAAGCCGCATTTTCACTAGGGGACATTTGTTCCGCGACTCTGTCGCTCGACACGAAATTCACGTGTCGAATTCCGACGTCGCGCGGGACATTTACGGGTCGCGCAACTTGTCGCTAGTCGATGCTCTGCGAGCGTCGACACGCGCGATCTGCGTGTCCCTCGACAGTCGCCGGACAGGCTTTGAGTAGTGAGAACGTGTGTCGCTTTGTGTTCTGAAAATGGCAGTAGTGTGGTCAAACGAGAATACATTGACCCTGATCGAGTTGTATCAAAATTCGCAATTATTGTGGGACACATCGTGATTATAAAAACAAAAAAAAAATGGTGCATGGGAATGTATCGCGACTACATTAGATATACCTAGAAAAGACGTTGAGGCGAAAATACACAACATAAGGTCTCAGTTTCTCAGGGAGAGAAAAAAAATTGCGAGCTCAAAATCTAATGGAAGTGCAAATGGGGATGTTCACAAAAGGAAAAGCGGCGAATCATAATAATATTATCCGTGTATATATAAAACATTGATCAGGCAGGGGTCATACATAGTTCTTCCATAGTTCTTGGTAACCAATCTACTTTAGCCACCCAAACCCATAGTCCAACTTTTTATTTTTTCCATAAATATCCTGCAATCATATATATATGCCTATCATAGGCCTACACCAACCGGGGGTTATCCTTGGGTGCACGTGCATAGTGCATACAGGGATAATCGTCGGTTGGTGCCGCATTTCATTAAAATTTCCTAAGGGGCATCTGCGAGTCGGCTTCGGCCCCTCATACGCCTTCCAAAAGTCCGGGACCCCTTGGTCCCGAGATATATAAAATGATAATAATAATAATAAATAAAATAATAATAAAAAATAGCTGGCAACACCAATGTCAACAAGTCGTCATTTTTAAGTATTTTCAGAAATTAATCTTTAAAAGCAGTTTTGATTGTTTGTTTTGTTTGTGAAATACTACAGCCATAACCCAGTTTAAATATAATTTTATAAAAAACTAGTACTTCTAATTAACCATGCATATTTCGATAAACTTTAATCAAAAACTGCCGAAATGGAGGTGACATCTGCCATGTCACCTCCGATAAAAACGAATAACATTAAATACAGAATAATAAATGTTGACAAGATCAGCCGCTAGATGTGCACGCCTACCACCTC
The DNA here is from genome assembly GCA_916614155.1 of Mesoligia furuncula. Classification (NCBI taxonomy): domain Eukaryota; kingdom Metazoa; phylum Arthropoda; class Insecta; order Lepidoptera; family Noctuidae; genus Mesoligia; species Mesoligia furuncula. Next base: position 14,239,554 of record OU744791.1, on the reverse strand, counting down.
CGGACTCTTCGCTCAGCTCTGCCTCGCCGCCGCCGGTACCCAGCCCCACTGTGAGCGCTTTGACGACACCGGCCGCGGCAGTTGCGTCGAGCTCGAGCGACGAGTTTTTCTCTCCGCCCACGACGCCGGACGGCTTAGGACTTCGAGGCCCACCGGCCTCTGATATGGTTCCAACTCCCGGCGGAAGTGTGCAGCGCATGAGATGGACACGATCCATCAATGAAAATGTCATGCGCTCATACTATGGGGCTACAGAGGGGGGAAACATTCTGACCGCGTACCGTGTTCGGATGCTCTTTCTTTTTCAGGTGCTTGAACCAGCTGTCAACGTTTCGGCACAACGACTATCGGATCAGGTGCGGGTCATCCAGCGTAATCATATGTTAGATGACACTGTACTTGATCGCCTGCGAAGTGAAATGCAGAGTAGCCCCTGTCGCAGACTGCTGTAATACTACAGCAGTCTAATAGAAGTCAAGATGACGTGGGGAGTAATGATATGGATACAAATGTAAGTACCCAGTGCAGAGGAGTGCTTTGGAGGGTGCGAATCAGGAATATCGCTTCATGTCGCCCGAACTTAGGCCACGCTTACCTCGTTTGCCCATGCATAACAAAAATAGGGCGCTGATGGCGGTCCTGGATTCGCAGTTGTCAAAATATTTTGATACCTGCGAAGACCTCACCGATACTCATTCGATTCTGTACTGTGCGGCTGCAGCGGCATGTCGTGTAGGTCACGTCAAATTTCACATGGGCGAACCGTATTCGTCGGTATAAGCCGCAAGTAGAGCGATACACTCAGAATCGTACCTTCCAGAGTGATGAAAGGTGGGTTTATAGGGGTTGGGAGCGACCGGACCTAGGTGTGGCTGAGACGTGCCTGCCAGATGATGACGCCATGTGTTCCTTCTGGCGTAGTATCTGGTCGGTGCCTGTCAGTCACACCGAAGGTGATTGGGCTCGGGAAGTCGAGCGAGCCTGCGATCAATCTCGCAACAGCAATCATCTCTTCCTTCTACAAGCACTCAATCAATCGCGCAACAACAATCGTTTCTTCCTACTACAAGCACTAAATCAATCTCGCAACAGCAATCGTTTCTTTCTGCTTAAAGCACTCAATCAATCTCGCAACAGCAATCATCTCTTTCTGCTACAAGCACTAAATCAAATTCGCGACAGCAATTACTACCAGCAACAAGTAATAAGAGAAAACGGAATAAGCTTGAAAAAACTCAATCCGAGCAAGATGTTGCAGCTTATTTTAAATTGAAACGTTCTAAAATTATAGAAAACTATGATGGTACTGAAAATTCAAACAAACTGTTTTTATCGGACATGAACAAAATAAATTATAGTAAAAAAAGTAAAAGAAGACTGTTTAAGAGGAGAGTGCTTGAATTGATAGACAATGTTATTGACCAAAGTAGTGAAAATATTAATAGTCCCATCATACTTTTATCTACTCCTTCACCGATGTGTGCTGACATGGCAAAGTACGCCAAATACCATAAACGAAAGTAGGGATGTACAATCAAATACTGCCACACTTTATTATGAATGAATACCTATGTTTATATCAAAAGAAGGTGAAGAATAATAATTATAAAGTACATACCAAAATATAATAAACATTTAAATATGGAATGGAGTATTATTTACCTTAGGGTTAACAGAATCCTTTCTTCCGCACTAACACATTCTCTAAATATTGTATTTTGTTGATGTATAGCAGGCTTTAATAATGCAACAAGACGCAAATAGGAGTCTTTAGAAATTCGGTAGAAAGATAACAAATTATTATCATCATGTTGTAGTTCTTGTGCTGCTACAATAAGTCTACAATTTATGTTTCTTTCAATATATGGATGAATCCAGTATTTCCTACTCTTGCGATGACGTCTTTTTTTCTATAAAACAGAAAAACCGCGAGTGCTTCTTCGTCACTGGAATCGCTTGACATAACGTCCGTCCACAAAAAACGAGTGAAAATGATTAATTTAGTAATTTTTCAGTAGCCTAATATGCGAGCGTCGAGTGGCGAACTAGTATCCAACCAGTATTCTACTCAAGTATCGTATCCTACGAGTATCATAATGGGAGAATGACTACACTGCCATTAGCTGCAACCTCTACCAATATTCAATCGGGTTTCCAAGTTTCAGGAATTTATCCTCTTAACCCTTAAGGTTGATCTGTATAGTATACTGTATACTATACAAATCAATCTTAAGGGTTAAGAGGATAAATTAATTTAAAAGAGGTGCGTTCTGAAATTACTTTTTGGTAAGAACATTTTATTTTAAAGTACTTATTGGTTTTCTGAGAATATTTTTTTATTTTAGTGTATAGTATACAGTATACTATACACTAAAATATAAAAAATATTCTGTGAACAAGAACGTGAATATATATATATCTCTATATATATATGTGAACAAGAATCCTCCGCATGGTTTCGCATTTACGTCACAACTGTCAAATTTACCATAGATAATACGTTATCTCAGATCCGTCCAGTAATAATTCTTGTATAGAAAACTAAAAGATTCTCTATCGTTTCTCCATCAAGACTCGGAATCCATACATTCTCAAAGCCCCGAAACTGGCCGATGCCTGCGAAGATCCACCACCACTTACATCCGTTCTTTCGACAGTATTTGCGTCCGATACGCAATGCAATTATAATGCCTTTACCTTCTATCACATCGCTACCCTCCTTGCCATCAGTTCAACCGTCGCCGTCGACGCCACCATCTACATCAACCCGCGTCCAAAGAAAACGCAGAGTTCCTATAGGTGCTGCTAACAGGGTAAACAGACGAAACATACAGAAATTCAAACCTTCTTTTCAATGGACTAAGAGAAAGTTTCAACATGATGCTGAAATATCTGATCAAGGCTTCGAGGAAACTGTTCCATCAAATTGGTCGGCGGTAGACTATTTCTACAATTTTTTCCCTAAAGACCCTATTGCTGATATAGCAAACAACACTAATTTATATAGCGTTCAAGAAACTGCAAAGTCAATAAAAGCAACTGAAGAGGATATGATTGACTTTTTGGCCATCAATATATTGATGGGAGTTGTTCTTATAAGGATTATTGGAAGACCAATTATCGTTACGGCAAGATTGCAGACGTAATGCCTATCAAAAGGTTTCAACAAATAAGACGGTATTTACATTTTGCAGACAACACGCAAGCTGATGAGACCGATCGTTACTACAAACTACGTCCTCTCCTTGGTAGGGGCAGGGGTCACTGGAATCGTATACAATTTTATGTTGTATGCGGACGACGACACATTTAGGGGACATCCAGTTTGAACCTGATGAGGAAAATCTCGGTATTGGAGCTAAAACAGTGTTGGCTTCATGTAAGACCATAAAAAACTTTAATGTGGAGAAATGCTCATGCATTCTGCACTACTACGGGGAGATAGTGCAGTTATGTGGGACTCTAACCCACTAAAACTCCACGGTGTCCTCCTCTGCCGCTTAACTTTGATAATTGGTTTACGTCACTCGAACTCTTATATTTTTTGAGACATTATGGCGTATTTAGTTAAGGCACTGCCAGAAAAAATAGGCTTCAAGATGCCAATGCCTTATTGTTGTCCGACAAAGCTCTGCAGAAAAAAGAGGGGGGGGCTTATTGTCAAGCAACTTGCAATATAAATAAAATTGCTATCGTGAAGTGGTTTGACAATAATAATTTTAATAATAATAATAACCTTGGTTAGCTCGTATGTCGATGCTTACCCTGTCGACAAAGTAAAGAGATTCCATAAGGAATCAAAAGGACGCGTAGACGTACCTTGCCCACAAATAGTGAGACACTATAATAGGCATATGGGTGGAGTCGATCTGGCTGACATGCTTATTGCTTTGTATCGGACTAGCATGAAGACACATCGTTGGTACCTAAACATATTTTCTTAATTATTGGACATATGTATAAACAACGGTTGGCTTCTTCGCCGCCGCCATTACCGATCAAGCAACATCAAGAAAAAGATGACCATCTCAAGTAGTTCCGATATGAGGTATATGCTGGTCTTCTAAGGAACAACCGACAAATGGCGACAACTTCAGCCCAGGATTCAGTTTCTGAACAGAAAAAAATAAAGAAACCAGCAACTGAAAGGCCCATTGATGCCATCAGATACGACGCTGTAAATCATTGGCCGGAACACACCGAGTATCAGAGGTGTAAATGTTGTAAAAAGGGCCAAGCAAGTACTCGTTGTACCAAGTGCAATGTCCATCTTTGTTATGTGGCTAAATGGAATTGTTTTGTAGCTTATCATAAGCACTGATTTTATTATTTTATTATACTTTGAAGTATATTTTGTTGTATTATTTTGATCAAGCTATGTCAAAAGTGCATTTTGTATGCTATACACCCCTTACACGTTAGATTTACTAACATCGGGAACAACATCGTTTCCCTGTAATATTGTGTCTGACATTTTTCTACCCACATTTTTTATTTTTTATTTGTTGTTGCGAGTTTTTTTAATGAGGATCAAATACAAAAGATCAGAATTGGGATTGGACCTTTTAGATTCTATCTCGCCCACCGGTTTTTGTTTATTTTACTTATTAAAAGAAAAATGTCATACGAGTCTGAAGGTGAGTACCGTCGCAGGCGACGTGTTGGTTTGGTACGGCGTTCGAGAAGACATCGCCAGCGCACGCCTGCCGTCATCAGCGCGGTCCGAGACGGCGTGGGCGCCGATCTGTTCAAAACCTGTGATGCGTTTAGTTATCGCAGTTACACTAACTGTTAATTATCAATTTGTGGAAAATACTTTAATTTTTTAGTTTGTTTGCATATATTTTTGAATAAAGTAATATTTAACTACCTATTTGTATATTTTTTATACAATATTAAAATTTAAATATTCAATTTCGCATTTGCAATTTGTTTAACAACTAAACGCAAACCCGTTGATCGGTGCAAGTTTAAAGTTGTTTGAAATTACGATTCACAGTGCCTTGATGCGAACTTTTCTTTAGTTTAATAACAAAACAGTAATCATTTGTTCATGTTAGTCAGTGTTATAGCATTAATGTCAGTTCATCAGTGTTATAGCATTAATATTTAGTGCATTACGTAAGTACAATCAATATTATTATGATAAATATTTTGTGTTGTAGGTATTAAAGAGATGGTAAAGGTTACATTATGATATTAATTTGGTGTGTGCAAGAGTGTTATATTTGAGGGTTTATGTTTCATTAACCGAATTATGTACCTACCTATTGCTTAAGAATTGAATAAAAATAAATCTGTAAGGTGCATTCTGCAATCCTTATTATTCAGCGGCTCTATTTGAATCCTAATCTAACATGGTTTTTGCAGCTTGCAAAGTTTTTCATTTGGTTATTACTCACCCATCTTTGCTTTTGCGCATTAGCATGATATAATAATTTTCTTTTCAGCATTACGAATATCGCCATGAATAACGAAGATAAATTTGTAAAAAATCAACCGGTCTTAGTTCCGTACCCAAATTCAGATTCAACGTATTGTAGTTCAAGTCCAGAAATAGATTTTAGTGGGACTGACTCAGATGGATCTTGGGTTATGCCGATGGGGAAAAAAGCAAAACGTCTTTTAAAATCACCTGTACACACAGATACAGCATCTACATCTACAGCTTCTTCTACAGCTTTGCGCACATTTTTTGATACTTACAGCAGTTCTACTGAACTATCCAACGATGAAATTGATGACGATGATGATGTAGTAGGTAGAAAAGGATTAAGAAAGAAGCGTCCTTTACCCAAGCGTTTGCAAGCTAAAGCAGAAAGGTGGTCTGGTAAAGGTAAAAAAGTTCATGCAAATCCATGTGCAGGAAAGAAGTGTGGTAATAATTGCGAAATGAACTTTACTGAGGAAGACAGGAGGAGTATTCACGAACTTTACTGGGGATTAGGAAGTTCTCTGAGGCAACGAGATTGGCTACTGGCATTAGTCGAGGAAACAAACGTTCGTCGACGAAGAGCAGAAAGTGGTAGTAGGCGATCAGTCTCATATCGTTATTATTTTCCTTGGGGAGATGGTGGCAGAAAGAAAGTGTGTCAGCAGTTTCTATTAAAAACGCTAGGTGTATCACAGATGACGTTAAGATATACTATAAAGAATATAACTGCTTTAAATGTCTCTAGGCCAGATGAAAGAGGAAAATCAACACCTTCTAACAAATATAGCGAGTTGGTAATTCAAGGAGTTAAGCAATTTATTCAAAAACTCCCAGCTGTCAAGTCTCACTATTGTCGTAATAAAGGAAATAAGTTGTATTTGCCATCTGAGTTTAGGAATCTTTCGTTCCTCTATAATAAGGTTTATCTTCAAGATGAGATTATTAAAGAAATAGGTTCAGTGCAAAAACAAACTTTTAAAAACATTTTTAAAAAGGAATTTAATTTAGGGTTTCATTTACCGAAAAAGGACAAATGTGAAATGTGTGAGCGTATAAAAAATTTAGATACTGAAAATCAAAATGAAGCTATGAAAACAGTTGAATATAAAAATCACGTACAGGAAAAAAATTCAGCAAAACAAAAATTTTTAAATGACCAAGCTCGTAGCAAGAGCTCCAATGATTTTTTGTGTGCCAGTTTTGACCTTGAAAAGGTTTTAACTACTCCGCACGGAGATAGTATAAATTTATATTATTCAAGAAAACTGGCCTATTATAATGAAACTATCTACGAAAGTGGAGGCAGGAATGGATACTGTTACTTATGGCATGAGTCTGAAGCCAAAAGAGGCTGTAATGAAGTTTGTACCGTTGTGTTTAAGTATTTAAAAATGATTGATGAGAAGGGCGAACATTCATCTATAGCTTTGTATTGTGATAGTTGTTGCGGGCAAAATAAAAATAGGGCGATGCTTTCGATGTTGTCGTATTTTATAAGTAATGTTGCAATGTTCATTGAGGATATAACTATAAACTTTTTGGTTCCGGGGCATACAATGATGCCGGTCGATTCGGTACATGCCACCATAGAATCTTTTATAAAAGGAAGAACAGCTTGGGCTCCATCCCAATGGCCCACGTTAATTTCAAATGCCAGGACCAATCCGAAGAATTATAAAACCATAATGCTAGAAAATGCCGACATCTTAGACTGGAAAAGTTTTGCAGATAACTATTTACCAAAATCTATTAAGATTCCTATTACTAAAGTAAGATCAGCCTACTTAAAAAAGAATGATCCAAAAAAAATTGAGCTTAATTACGGATTTTGTACGGATTCAGAAATTCAATGTGTGGACCTGGGCTTTTTAATAAGATCTCGACAAAGTCGACAGCGCCTCCAGGCACCCACGGCAGCTTATACAGCAAAAGTACCTATTGCCAAACCCAAGTATATGGACCTGAAAAGAATGTGTGACAAGGGTATAATTCCAGCACAATATGCACAGGAATATCTCACCTTACCTTATGATGGCAATACAGCAGACTTACTACCGGAAGAAAGTGATGAATAGTGATTTAATATTTATATTCATTTAAATTGTTTAAATATAAATTAAAATTGATTATGCATGACGTGTTGGCGTTTTATTTTGAATAGGGGTGATAGCTAGTGGATTTGAGTGGACTGTAGAAATGGAAATAATGATAGAAACACGTATATTATAAATTTATTAAGACAAAGCTCCTAACCTGACAACTGCTCAGACCTGACATAAGCAAAGAACATAAAAACAAAATAATATATTTAAAAAACATGACATATTTACAAAAAAGGTCGCAACACAGCCAGTCGCCAACATACCGGAGCCCCAGTGGAACACTAACAAACGGTGGAGACTGACTAGGATGCGGCTTCTATTAAAACAAGTTTTCGGGCCGGTCGGCGCAGGAGGCCGCCCCTGGTACGGACGTCTGCTACGCGGACCGCTCCGTCGGATCCTATGTACACCTTCTCTATCCTTCCTAGGGGCCATAAACCACGAGGCAGGCTAGGGTCGGCGATCAGCACCACATCCCCCTCACTTAGATTTGTTGTGTTGCTGGTGGGGAGGCCTCTCGGTCGGAGCGTCGGCAGATACTCACGCACCCATCGTTCCCAGAATTTATCAGCGAGTCGCAAGGTTCTACGCCAGTCGCACCTTCTCAGCAGGTCTGCGTCCGTGAGTGTTGAAGTCCATGGCGCCACAGAAGATGTACCAAGAATGAAGTGAAATGGCGTTATTGCCTCTGGTGAGTCGGGAGATGTAGGAACATAGGTCAACGGCCGCGAATTTACAATGGCTTCTGCCTCCATCAAGAGCGTCGCCAGCACGTCTTCTTTGATCGGTTGGTTGGTGAGGCAGGATTTCAGTGCTGTTTTTACGGTTCGCACGAGCCTTTCCCACGCACCGCCCATGAATGGAGAAGCGGGCGGAATGAAGCGCCATTCGATTTTGTGATTGGTGGCGTATTCCTGTACCAAGTCGTCATGAAGGCCGCGTAGCTCGCGGGAGGCCCCAACGAAGTTTGTGAACAACGAGAAAATAGTTGTAGGTGATCCTCGGCGAGCAATGAAGCGTCTCAGGCTCATTATGGCGGCGTCTGATGATAGTGAAGTGACTAATTCTAAGTGAAGCGCTCTCGTCACTAAGCACGTGTATAATGCGACATATCTCTTCTCTTGGCGACGGTATATTTTTATCATAATGGGGCCAAAATAGTCGAGGCCGACGTGTGTGAAAGGTCTTTTGTGATGGTCGAGTCTTTCAAGGGGTAGGTTGCCGATCTGGGGTTGAGTTGGTTGGGTTTTCCATCTTCGGCATTGTAAACAGGCGTGTGCAACGCTACGGATGCTGTCTCGTGCTCTAAGTATCCAATATTTCTGTCGGAGTTCGTTCAGCACTAGTTCGTTGAAGTGATGCGACGCTCTGTTGTGTTCATAGAGGATGAGTAGTCGTACAGCATGGTTGCGGCCGTCGAGGATAATCGGGGACTTTGCGGTCTCGCTAACTTCCGGTGCAAAACTTATCCGTGTGTCTAGTCTCAACAAGCCGTCTAAATCGAGTGTCGGGGCGAGTTTCGCTATTCGGCTGTTTCTGGGCACTGGCTTTAAGGATTGTAAAGCTGTTAGCACCTCGGGAAAACTCTCTGCCTGAGCTTGTTGGAGTACCATCTTCTCGGCTTTTACAATGTCCGCGGCGTGAAGTTGATAGGGAGATGTGGTACCGTCTGTATACAATTTAGAATTTAGAGTTATAGGCCGAGACAGCTTAAGCCGGAAAATTCGTGCGCCCTGGAGAACGCGGGCGGCGGTGCGAAGGAGACGCAGCCAAGAACTAAAACGCGATGGGTCAGGGAGTAAGTCTGATGACGGGGTGTCGGGGAGCAGAACCACTAGGTCTGATTTTAACTCAGGATCTAGTGAATTCTCTTCCACGTCATAGTCGTACTCGGTGGACCACGTAGATGGTGGTCCAAGAAGAAACGGCGGCCCGGTAAACCACCGAAGACATGCGGTGAAATTCATTTTTTTTGGTTTTGTTGCGTCATCAGCGACGTTGAGAGAGGTAGGGATCCACCTCCAATTGGACGGGTTAGAAGTCTCCAGTATCTCTCCTAACCTGTGTGCCACGAACGCTTTGAATGCTCGAGCATCGCTCCGAATCCACTTAAGGACTGTGGTTGAATCAGTCCAAAAAATAGTCTCGGAGGGGTGAAAACGATGAGCTTGCAAAATCGTTTGTGCATACCGCGAGGCGATTAGCGCGGCTTGTAATTCTAAACGAGGAATCGAAACTGGTTTGAGAGGCGAGACGCGTGCCTTGCTTCCGATGAGAGCCATAGACACGGTGTTATCGCTGTAAATGAAACGCCAGTAACCAACACAGGCAAAGGCTTGCTCACCGCCGTCGGCCACCATGTGCAGCTGAACGTCTACAATATCTGACCTATTCATGTACCAGCGAGGTATTTTTATGTTGGCCGCGACCTGTAATTGTGTAAACCAGTCCTCGCATTCACTAACATACGCCTCGGGAAGTGGCGTATCCCAACCAATACCTGCGCGCCACAATCTTTGAATTAAGATGCGGCCCCAGATAATGACTGGCATCAAAAGGCCGAGAGGATCGTAAACCTTCATAACGTTTGATAATAGACTGCGTTTGGTTAAAGTTTCAGTGGGTATCTGGGGTAAGGTACGAAAGCCTAACGAGTCTTGCCGTGGGTCCCATTTGACACCTAAGACGCCAACCTCAGTGCTAGGTGGAAGCATAACGTCGGAAGTAGCATAGCTTCTAAGTTCTTTAGGAACAAGTGAGAGAGCGTCTGGACGATTTGACACCCATGCACGCATTTCGAACCCGCCAGCCTTGTGGACAGTGACTATCTCGGAAGCTAGTCGAGCCGCGTCGTCAATGTTGGAGTGGCTTCCGAGATAATCGTCCATATAATGGTCTTCTATAATTGCCTTACAGGCATTGGAGAACTCTGCTTCCATTATTTTGGCATTTTTGTTTTTGATATAGAGCGCGATAAATGGGGATGATACTGCGCCAAATATCATAGAGGACATTCTATACTCTTTGAGGTTGCCGTCCTTCTCGCGCCAGAGCAAGCGTTGGGCATCCCTATCTCGTGGAGTGATTTTAACTTGTGGGAACATTTCCTTGATGTCCCCGTTTAAAGCGACTTCGCCTTCCCTAAACCGGAACAAAATGTCGAGAAGGGGTGACAATAAATCGGGGCCTTGTAGTAATAGACTGTTGAGGCTTATACCTTTCGTTACCGCAGCAGCGTCATGGACGGCTCTCAGCTTCTTTTTTTGTGGGTGAAGGACGCCGAAGATAGGTAGGTACCAGCGGATGGATCCGTTTGGGTTGATGCACGATGTATTTGGTGTAATCCGCTGATGATACGTCTGTGGATCGCACTCTTCAGCATATCCCTTGCTGATAACTTCGTCTATAAATTGTTGAAAAGCGGCGGCAAACGTTGGGTTCTTTACCATTTGACGTTCGAGGGCCTTGAAGCGGGACAGTGCCTGCGGATAACTTTACCGGAAGTCATACCTGATGTATGACTTCCGGTAAATCTTGTTTCCAGGGTAGACCCACCTCAAAATGGCCAGTGTCGAGTTGACGAGCCGAAAATTCTATTATATCTATGACTCGTTTGTCGTCGTCGTTTAGGCGAGGAGCACTTTTCGCAATACCCAAAGCGTCAATGTCGTATTGTCTTTTAATGAGGGCGTCCAAATCGTCCGAAATGTGATTTACGAACTCAAGTGGCTTGGACGAAACGGAAAGTGCGCCATGAAGTACCCAACCTAATAAAGTTTTAGAGGCAACGGGCTCATTCTTCTTTCCGCAACGTACTTCGCGACTCAAGGAAAGGTGCCAATCTGGCGCGCCGATGAGGACAGTTGGGGGAGTATCGGCGTACGAAAGTTCGTCAGATAAGTCTGCCAGATGACTATAATCCGAGAAGTTTACCATGTTATGATTTTGTACGCGAAGCCCTAATGGTTTAATGGCCCGCGCATGCTTCACTAGGTAACGATCGGTTCGGTTACGTCCACGAATATGAAAGTCTACGTAGCTTACTTCGACTTCCTTGGTCATACCACTGACACCTTCAATGTGAAGACGCTCTTGAGACGTGGGTTTCGCACCAATGCGTGCTATCACCTCTCCGTCAATCAACGTTGCCGTACTGCCCTCGTCAAGTAGTGCTGTCGTCTCGAACTCGCCATCGGGACCCTCGAGTACAATCGGCACCACTTTCAGCAGACCGCGGGGACGTGACGTCGACGGCAGAGACCCTGTTGCATTAACAAGAAAATCAGTCGTGTTCGTGATTTTAACAGCAGACTCGGTTTTGCTGTCGGTACCGTCCATGTGGGTAGGGTCGGTAATTTTAGCTGAAGATACTTGTATATTATTGCACTGTCCGCAGGGTGCCGTGCTAATTTTAGCATTGGAGGTTCCCGGGCCGTGAAGGAGTGCGTTATGACGTCTCGAACATCCGTCAAACCCAACTTTCAGTGCGCTTTTCAGAGATACGACTAGAAAAACACGAACTACGAGATTTGGCTAACTTATCTGAAGCTTCCAGGGCGGCGATGTTCGCTTGTAGTTCGGCCTGCTCTGCCTCAGCCTCGAGGCGAGCGAGCTCGAGCTCACGCTTGCGCTCGCGTTCAGCCTGTTGACGCTCGCGTTCCACTTGGCGCCGCTTCGCTACTGCTTCAAGAGACAGCTTCTGTGAGCGGACGGTCGCCGAAGAACACGAGTGGCGAGTGGCTTCACTGCGCGATATTTCGCTGTGGACACTAGAAGTGCTTTTAGTTGGCGCATTGACATTCGCCTTGTTATGAGTGCTAGCGCGAGCATCTGGGCGTTCCGAAGCGGGACCAGGTTGTGCCTCGCTAGGGGGAACGGTGCCCGCCTGTTGTATGCCCGCACTATCAGGCAATGCCGAAGCGCTTTCGGTTGTTGTGGCTGGAACCGGCCGGGTGCCACGCGGTGAATGTTGCACCCGTCCGAATCCCGTAGCCGTCAGGTCTGGCTTTGTCTTGCTACGTGTTTCCTCCATTGTGTAAAATTTACGTGACTAATGCGTGAAATGTTTACGAAATGAAAGTGAAAACTATGAATTATTACGTGAAAAAAAAATTTGACAGATGTTGAAATTACAATGAATGTTATACTCACGGCGAGAATGGACCAAAATGATAGCTAGTGGATTTGAGTGGACTGTAGAAATGGAAATAATGATAGAAACACGTATATTATAAAATTAAGACAAAGCTCCTAACCTGACAACTGCTCAGACCTGACATAAGCAAAGAACATAAAAACAAAATAATATATTTAAAAAACATGACATATTTACAAAAAAGGTCGCAACACAGCCAGTCGCCAACAAGGGGATTTTGATACCTGATAAAGGATATAATTAAGTAAAATACAATCGTTTAACACAAACAAGTAGACTAATTTATACAGAAAAACAAGAGCGTAAGTGACGATTTTTGAAAAACAATATGAAATCATGAACTTCTCTTTTATTGTAAGCGACAATAGTACTAGTTATTCAACTCTTTTTGCTATTATTTAATTGATTATAATTAAAGCCTAACGTGTTTTGCAATATATACAAAAATTGGAGTTCTATAAGTAAACTATACAAAATAATCAATAAAATACTTCTCCTGTAAATTTTACTTTTTGTCGCTTACGATGTTCTTCCTTATCAGGCTCGATATATGTATACTCTTTTACAGAAAGCGAAACAAGAAACATTTAAGATTATATCGCCAGGATTTTGCCCGAAAATTTTCAAAAGAAATCTGCAACAGAGATATTTTGAATCGGTTGCTTTTGACATCAGACTCTCTTATAAGTTGTATGAGAAGCTTAAAAAAGAAGAAAAATGCAATGTTTTTGGAAGAAACTATCGCACTTCTCATGCCTGTGGAGCGCAATGTTGATTCTTCAGAGAGCGAGGAAGAAAACTAATAATAATGAAAAGTAACCTCGATAGATAAATCTTTTTCATCTCTCATACTCGGAAAGTAGTGTTTGTTTGATCCGAATAGCGGGTGGAAAACACTGCTTCCCACCCTTGGGCGGGAAAGTCTCATAGTAATTGCTTCCCTCCCTAGGGAGGGAATGAAATTTAAAAATAGAACTTAATTTAGTTAGGTAGTCAGCTTAGTCAGACATACGACACCCTTAATTGATTATGTAAATATTTATTATGCTACCCATCAAATCTTATGAATGTGCGTTAATTAGGAGAGTTGGATAAAAAGCTCATATGTTAACGCCATTAAATCTTTCAGATTTAGCGCACAAGTTACTAATTTACCTTGAATAAATTCAACATACATAGGTACGATACACCATTTTGATGTCATTTGTGGTCGAGGCTAAAAAACATAAAAATTGGGGATTTCGAACATCCTGACTTTACCATAATGGGGCTGTGAATATACATCATTTAATTATTTGACGAATTTATCCATAGTTTAAGGTAAATAAGTAGTGGTAATGAACTTTTTTTGATATCAAATGTCGAAGTTTCGCGCCAATCGTATGTGTTTACATTTTTACTTTTCACAAATTTCACACACACAGATGTAGATAAGATTTAAAATGTGACAAATGTTATTGATAATATTATAAACAACACGAAAATGCCCAGGTTTTAACGTAATATTCAAACACAGGTTCAATAATACGTATTAATCATTACCACTACTCAATTTGTGTTCAAAATCGCCGACCATTATTGTTTTTTTTTATTGCAGTGATGTGTGAAAGCGATTATTCCAAACAATTTTTTTTTTAATTTCGATTGACTCGAGTAATTAATATGACGAATGTAATCGATATTTGAAAATAAAATAAAATAATTTTAAGCAATAAATACGATAAGCATTGTTTATAATAATGATTTATGCTTTTCTAATATCATTTCAATCTCTTCTAATATCATGTCAATAACAGACAGGCCAATAGGTACCTCATTTACTGAATTTCGCGCCGAAATGCTTCTATAATTGAATTTATATTCGGAATGCGATCGCTGTTTAAAATTATTTTAATTTATTGGACAATTATTTATTGTGGATTTTATTTTTGATACTTTCTAATAGTTTACTACAGAATTCCCAATAAACATTTTTTAGGCAGGTTTACCAGAAGTTTTTTTGAGAATGATGATAATTAATTAATTCTATAGATTGGATATTCTGCAAACACTTTACATTTCAATACATTTTGTTAGTTTAAAGAGTTTTTATTCAGTTTCTACAATTTTTTTTCATTTTTTTTATTGCGAGTATCGATTAGGCTGTATGCAAGTTTTGAATCGTAATAAGAAAGGTGGGTCAGCACTAAGAAGTGTCACGTCGCAACACAATTTTTAGTAATTTTTATCAAGATTGCCTATCGTGTTTTCTAAGTATTTAAGAAAAAACTGGCCAAGTGCGAGTCGGACTCGCACACGAAGGGTTCCGTACCACAAGGCAAAAACGCTGAAAAAAACATGTTTGTTGTATGGGAGCCCCCCTTAAATATTTATTTTATTTTAATTTTATTATTTATTATTAAAGTTAAAATACAACTGAGTATTTTGTGAATATTTCAAGTGCCTACCTGTTGCCATTTTTGATATCGAGCAAAAAAGGGCAAAAAAATCGCGTTTGTTGTATGGGAGCCCCCCTTGAATATTTATTTTATTTTGTTTTTAGTATTTGTTGTTATAGCGGCAACAGAAATACATCATCTGTGAAAATTTCAACTGTCTAGCTATCGCGGTTCTTGAGATACAGCCTGGTGACAGACAGACAGACAGACGGACAGACAGACAGACAGAGAAGTCTTAGTAATAGGGTCCCGTTTTTACCCTTTGGGTACGGAACCCTAAAAATGGTAAAAGTAAGAATGCAGACAGAATGATAATAATACGGGCCCTAGTAAGTGGAACGGCCTGCGGTGGTGACACAGAATCTACTCACGTGGCGGTGACGTGGTGTGTTCCATACTTCAAATTTAAAAAAGACTAATGAATAGGAACCTATTATTCATGTAATTATTATCAATAAATATTTTAGAAAAACTACTATTTTTTACTTTCCTTAAATTCGAAATGAAAAGTAGAGTGTTTAACGCGGGTGAAGTCATCAATTCCCACTCGGACTATAGCCGCCCTCGCTGCGCTCGGGCGTCTAAATGCCTCATATGGGAATTGATTCCTTCCGACCCTTATATAACAATCTACTATTTTTACATTTACTTCTGGAAAATATTATATAGTAAATATTTAATAATAAAACCTCTTTATAAACCACAAAAAGTATTTTTTCTACTAAGTTATATCCTTTAGAAACGAATAAGAACATAAAATAATGTTGGCCGCGTAGATTGTCAAAATACCCTTGTGTGCGACATGAACGCTTTAGTATAAGTAAAACAATTGTCCGTAACTCAATTTGGTTATTATTAACATTTGTAGCTTAGTTCATAATTTTATATTCTTTTAGGGAGTAACAAAACTTAATTGTTTAATCTAAAGGGGGAGGATTGTAGCGCGTACCTATATTAAACATCTTTAAGTCTTAGGCAATGTATGACGTGCCTTGTAAGTTAATTCTAAGTCCTCTCAACCTCTGTTCACAACGTCAGCCGTTCAGCAAACCTTCAACCGAGAACACGCTCTTTCATTTGCCAAATCTTCTGATCACTCACAAATCAAATACCTTACCGGAAAACTATTGAACGGATCATCATAATATAACAGCTACCACCCGTTTCCTAGTTACTAATAATGAGTCGTGGGTAATATGGTGTTCCACAAATATTTTATCTAGCCTACTGTAATGTTCGCTGGGTTAATAAAACACACTTTGACAGATCAGTTAGGTGAAGTAGTCTATGCGAAACCCAGAGAACGTCTGCACGCGCCTACGGCCGGTAAGCGACTGCCACGCCAATGCCTGCGCATACACTACATCCCTCCTTTATTTTTATTGAATTGAAATGTTTGTTGTTGTCATGTTTATTGAAATATTGAATTGATTCTAGTCGCCCATTCCAAAAGGCAGTTTTCGTATGGAGAAGAATGGGCAAGAAACTCCACCGTTACCCTTTTAAAATGTTTTACAAGGTCTTGTTTATATAATATAATTATATGTAAAGACGATGCACCTAAAATAAAATTAGTCTACCACAAAAGGAAAAAGAATTAAAATGAAGCAATGGCAGGTAAATCAATTATGTGATAGATACATGGTGCTCACATATTTACAAATATTGTAAAAGAATAGAATAGAATTTTCGCTTTGATAAATCCAATTTAATGGAGTGTTACATATGGTTTCCTCGCGATGTTTTCCTTCACCATTTTGTAATGTCCAATTTAATGGATGTCCAAATGCGTCTAATCTAATGGATGCCCATTGCGTCCAATTTAATGAATCACATCGTCGTCGTCGTCGTCGTCGTTTCAGCCGATAGACGTCCACTGCTGGACATAGGCCTCCCCCAATTTTGGGAGGGTTTGCCATAATCGCCACGCTTGGCAGGCGGGTTGGCGATCGCAGTATGGTATGATGGTGGAATACATAGAGAACGCTGCTGCCCATTCCCCGGTACGATCCTCAGTCGCCTTTTACGACACCCACGGGAAGTAAGGGGTGGTGGTATTCTTTAAGTTCGGCACCACACAGACGAATCACATGTCTTCGAAGTATTGGTTCTCAGACATGCCGCCGGTTTCCTCACGGTGTTTTCCTTCACCATTGATGAACAGTGGTGATGAGTGAAAATACACAAAATGCCTGCCTGGTTTCGAGCCCACGAACTTAGTCGGGCTAGACCACCACCACTGTTGTGCTGAAATTAAATGCTATTATTATGTGTATGTGCCTACGTATGACACGGTGAGGTATGACACCAGAAGGCCAATTCTACTAATTTAAAACGTTCAAAATCTAGTCTCAGTCTCATCTCGGCGATAAACAAATGTCAAAACTTGTCAAAATGTAGTGAGATTAAAGGTAATTTTGCAATTAGCATTATTTTAGGGCACGAACTATTATCACTTTTACAGCCTGTGTCTGTAACACAGTTTATACTAGCACAGACACAGACGTTCACTCTGTCTCAAATAATGCATAGCGTTGTACTTCATTGTTTTGTTTTTTTTTTATGCTTGATTGAGATGGACAAATTTTTGAAATAAAGATTATTATTATTATTTTGTGATTTTTACTTAGTCTATTACTTTTCGATTTTTACTAAGTTTACCGCTTTTCGTTTACCCTTTTTTGCAATTTGGATTAATTACAAGGGCAAGGAATTATTATCTCTTTTGTGATTTTTACTGAAGTTACATCTTTTACTTTGTTACGTTGTTTTTTTGTACCTATACAGCTGCGTTACTAATAAGTAAAGTAGCATTTACCTGAAAACATATTGTAGAACATTTTGAGGTTACCGAGTAATATATTTCATTGTAGTTTGACTTTGTACTGCACTTGATAGAAGAACTCATTCCTTAAACTGTATTTTGTCACTGGACTTTTTAGTAACCACTGTCACAATAAATTACTATTCTAAAACCTATTAAATAGGTTTTCATAATAAATTAGAACAAATATTGTTTATTTACACTTCAAATGTCATTCAGTCGAACGTCAGTTTCTGACAGTTAGTGCGACATCTGGTGGTCGCCGATTAAGAGTTATAGTCTAATCGATATTTTAACATATTGATTTATAACCATCGAAATAATATCGTATGGAGCAATACTTCATTATTTTCAGCTTTCAGTAAAAATTCATAATAAACTAAATAACCGTAAACGGAAATGAAAGTATTTTTTCATTAGGGACTTATTTCTAGAAACTTCTTTGTCTAGGAATCCGATTTTAATCTGTGCATAGTCTTTGACACATAATGTGGCCAGGTGATAGATTAGATATTTCCCGACTAGCTATTCCAATATAATTACCCCAAATTAAACTAGATTTAGAATTAGATATTACAAATAATTTGTTTGTTGGTCTGGATCATGAAGATTCTTATAGTTTCAGCGTTTGAACGTCACGTTGTGTAGTTATTAGTGATTTTCAAGAATTAAAGTATCATGGTGTAATGTTTATCTTCCGTGATCTTATAATCATTTTACCTGCATTACGGGAGGTTTTCGAAATGTTCCGTCGAGTTCCGGTCTGCAATCGATGACAATAATAAGGACTGATGTTAGCGTCCTTTTTCGCCCTTGACACGCAGGAGTGAAAACACTTAGCTTGTATCTTGTTTTAAAAGGTAAGGATTTTGTGGAAATAGTGTTTGGAAGTGGTCTGTGAGCCTCCCCTGGTTGTTAAAAGGATATTGTCGTGATCCCTGAATATTAATTACAGGATTCCAATTTGCGCATACGCAGACGACTTTACAGCCGGCCAAGGAACTTGCAGTCAAGTGCTTTCTCCCTAATTCAACCGTGAGTATTTCATCCGCTGACTATTGATCATAGATTCCTCAGTGTTAACCACGGTATTCAATTATTGTTTGTGGGAACGAGCCCTTGTCGCGGAGTTGATGAACGCCACGTGGGTAATCCAGATTCCTAGTGTCAGAAGGCCATGTTAACCGGCTAATGTTTTAGCCTTCTAGATTTCCAAGCTCGGTCACCTCAAGGAATGTTAATTAGTTTATGCTGTATATCATTGGGCCTCCGTATTGTCGTTTCCAGGAGAGGCACCTCGAGAGATTCGTCTCGCCGCCAGGATCTAGCGGAACGTCTGGGGCCTGGACGCGAGACCCGTTCCTCGAGCACGCTTGAAGCCTCCTGCGGAGACGACTGTGCGGCTGGCTGAGTCCGTCTAGCGATAGCGCAGGCGGGACGGTTTTTTTTTATATTCCTAAGAATTTATTAATTCATTTAGTACGGTTTCTATAAGAACCGGTTAGTTACATTAGTCCGGTTTTCTTCACGTGAAACCGGTCTTCCACCTAATTTAATTGAGGATCTTGGGTTCGACATTATTTGTTCCTCCGGAAGAATATTGGACACCTTCGTCTGCTCCAGGATCCGGGACCTTTATTGTCCCTGGCGCCCATTTACTATTTAATCTTATTAATAACTGGAAGGTTACTTATTTAAAATCTTTAATTTGAGATTAATAATATTTTATTTAAATTAAATTAGTAAAACGGAACAGTAGGTACTGGGTTTATCACCAACTCCCCACGCCCATAGCTCTTTCTGCTGAAGTTTTAGCTGGCTGGCATTAATCGGGTTACATTAAGTAAATTTTCTAGTATTTATTTAATAACATAAATTAGTTCTAAAGATACTTTTAACTATTAAATTATAAAGTGTTTGAGATAGTTTCTTGTTTCCTTTACTTCCAACACCAAACCACCTGCATAGGTTGCCATCAGAGGCAACAAATTTTAATTTGTAACAGTGGCGACCAACGTGTGTATTAGTTGGAGATAGAGGTTACGTCAATTGCTGTACCTTACAACCCAGACTGCTGTTTCTACAACCTTCCAGTTATTCTAATTTTAAGAAAAAAAAACCGTCGCGCGGAATCCTTTGTTTTTTGTGTTAATGTTTATGTTTGTATTGTTATATACACTGTTATTTACTTTTACGCTTTTTACACCTTTTACACTTCTTGCTGCTATTTACATTTTACAATTTTATTTTTTCTGTGTCCCAAAATAAAACTCCAGGACGATTGTCTATGGAAATAAAAGCCTGGTATTAAAATACATACTTACTCTATAAGACTGCTAATATTGTAACGACGATTATTATAGATAATAATTACACATTGCTCGAGATTGTAAATTGTGACAGCCAGTTTTGACTTCAGTTAAGTTTCATTTTTTTTAATTTCACACAATGGAACGACCCATTTCATTTAATTTACTACGCAAAGACGAGCTTGTATATGAAGTACTGGTCCGAGACGCGAAACCCGCTTCAACCGTAGAGGAACTACGGGTTCAAATTAGGGATCTCGGTAAATTGGTGTGTTCCGACGATATTGTGGAGACAAATGTGGACCCTAAAACCGAATTAAAAGCCATTAAGGACAAACTGCCAGAAATTGGTGAAGTACTAGATAGGTACCCCTCCAGTTTTAAAAAATTCAACCGCGCAAAGGCTTTAGGTTTCCATCTGTTTCATCGTTTGAGTAGGATTACTCCCCCCACTGATCTTAGTACAGATTATGCAGCCGTTGACAAGCAGCTTAGCGGTTATTTATCAAAAATTGATTCGGTTAACGCGAGCTTCCATCAGTCATTTACTTCCGCCGAGGAGACACCGAATGTACTGTCGAATTTACAGACGACGGACGTCATCGTTTCCTGCAGGAAAGAGACGGTTAAAACCCTGGGTCATAAATTCGACGGTACAGGTTGCGTGAAAGCGTTTATTGAGCGTCTTGAGGAGCTTTGCGAGGCCAGAGGAATTAGTGAAGCCTCCTTACATCAATCTGCTCTAGACCTTTTCTCGGACGGAGCCTTATTGTGGTACAGGGGAATAAAAGGGTCGGTTAGTGATTGGGCGGAGCTGAAGAAGGAGTTACTCACAGCTTTCGCTCCGCCAGATTATGATATGCGACTCTTTTCTGAAATAACGAACAGAACGCAAGGGTCGACTGAGCTGTCGTGTATATATATAGCGGTCATGGAGAATCTTTTCAATAGGCTTTCTTACAGGGTTCCGGAACGCGATCGTTTAGCACGGATCAAGTACAACATGAGACCGGAATACACGTCGGGGTTGTCAATAATGACAGTCAACACGCTGGACGAGTTAAAAGAGAAGTGTAGACAACTGGAGCTAGGTTTCCATAGCAGGGCCCAGTTCCATGAGCCGCCCAAACCAACTTCTTCTTTTGTAGCAGCAGACTTGGCATACCAACCCACAAAAGGTTCTCACAGGATTGAAGCCGTGCAAACAGATTCTGGTTCGTTGTTCTGTGTTCGTTGTAGGGTTAAGGGGCATTCGTTATCACAATGCAAATCTAAGGAAATTGTGTGTTACCGTTGCGGCAAGAAGGGCGTACGTGCACCATCGTGCCCTACGTGCAGTAAAAAGCAGAAGGTTGCTCAGTCCTGTCCAACCTGCACTTCAAAAAACTAATTTTACGGAACTACAGCCAAAATTTTGATAAGTCCGATTGGGACAATTATTTAAAATTTTTAAAATTATTTTTTAATTCACTAAGGGTAGATACAGTACGTTATAAAACTACGGACGATAGTCGTCCACATTTAACAGTCTCTATATACGATGAGCATTATTACGGTTTACTCGACTCGGGTTCTTGCATTTCAGTGTTGGGTTCCGATGCTGGCCAACAATTTATAAGGGCTGGTGCTACTCTTCACGCCGATGGACAGTTGGGCAGCATCGTTACTGCCAATGATTCGCGAGCATCCGTGGAGGGATATTTATTTTTACCAGTGACTCTCATGGGAGTGACTAAGGTTATTAAATTCTATATTATTCCAAACATTACCACACCGGTGATTTTTGGTGTTGATTTTTGGAAGGCTTTTAATTTGGCGCCAAAAATTTTTAATACATTACCTATACAATATTTAAAAAACAATAGAGGTCATACATGCATCTCGGAGGTTAGGCACCTACAGCCGTTTGACGAATTAACACCGGATCAAAAGAATGAAGCGGAGTTATTAATTAAAGATTTTAGAAAGGTTTCCTTTGAGGCTAAAGGATTAGGTCGTACCCATCTATTGCGTCATAAAATAGACACAGGAGAAGTTCCTCCTATTAAACAGCGGTATTATCCTTTGTCACCTGAACGCCTCAAGGAACTTAACCGTCAGCTGGATGAGATGTTGGAGATGGGAGTAGTGGAACCTAGCAATAGCGCGTGGAATAACCCGGTTCTACTGGCTCCAAAACCCAATGGGGAATGGCGATTTTGCCTGGATAGCCGAAAGCTGAATGCGGTCAGCAAGCAAGATGCGTATCCACTACCCTACGTCTCTCACATCTTAGACCAGTTGCGGGACGCGCGTTACCTGTCGTCGATTGATTTGAAATCTGCATTTTGGCAAATAGAATTGGACTCCGCTTCATCCAAAGAAAAAACCGCGTTCACGGTTCCCGGGCGAGGTTTGTTTCAATTTAAAGTTATGTGCTTTGGGTTGACAGGAGCACCAGCCACCCAACAGCGATTAATGGACAGACTTTTCGGCCCGGAGTTCGGTAATAAGGTCTTCGTCTACTTAGATGACATAATTATTTGCTCATCAACCTTCGAGGAGCACATTTCACTTCTAAAACGGGTTTTAGACAAATTAAGGCAGGCTAATTTGACAATTAATTTACCTAAGTCCTGTTTCTTTCGTCGAGAACTAAAATATCTAGGTTACAGAGTGGACGAGCATGGCTTACACACTGATCCGTCGAAAGTTCAGTCAATTGTCGACTTTCCAACCCCTAAAACTCGTAAGGAAGTGAAAATGTTTCTTGGAACGGCCTCTTACTATAGACGTTTTATTTAAAACTTTAGCTCGATAGCAGCCCCTTTAAACGCGCTAACGAGTACTAGCAAAAAAGCGCCGCCTTTTGAGTGGACGGCTGAGACAGAAACCGCGTTCACAACCTTGAAAGAGGCATTGGTGTCTGCTCCGGTATTGGCTTGTCCAGATTTCTCCCAACCTTTTGAGATTCATTGTGACGCATCCAGTTTTGGGATAGCGGGCACTCTGACTCAGGTCATAAATGGGGAGGAGCACCCAATAGCCTACTGCAGTCGTTCGCTTAATCCGGCGGAACGCAATTATTCAGCAACGGAGCGTGAGGCCCTCGCTGTTGTCTTCGCCGTGGAACACTATCGTCCTTACGTGGAAGGCGGTCCTGCGTTTAAAGTGATAACCGACCACTCGAGCTTAAAATGGTTCTTTAATTTAACCAATCCCTCTGGTCGATTAGCCCGTTGGGGTTGTCGGTTATCACCTTATAACTTTACCATTGAACACCGCAAAGGCAGGGACAATGTGGTTCCAGACGCCTTGTCTCGTGGCGTTCCGGTGCTGGAAATTAAAGTGTCCGACAGTGACACTTGGTTTAAAGGATTGTGGGATAAGTGTGTCAGTACGCCCAGATCGTGCCCTAACTTTATTATTAAGGAGGATAAACTTTACCGTTATGCAAAAAATAAATTTGGGGTGGCTAGTGACTATGATTGGAAGCAAGTGGTACCGGAGGGCAATCGTCTGGAATTATTAAAGAGTCACCATAGTGGTGAATTATCGCCACATTTTGGAGTTTTCAAAACTTATAAAAGACTTGCACTCCGATACTACTGGCCCAATATGTATAGGGATGTCGCTAACTACGTTAGTAAATGTGATAAGTGCGCCGCATATAAACACTCACAATTGCCTCCTCCCGGTCTCTTAGGTGATGCGAAAGACTGTTCCAAGCCATTTGAAACAATAAGCATTGACTTGGTGGGTCCGTTGCCACGGTCTAGAGCGGGATTCACATATCTTTTAGTTGTGGTGTGCTGTTTTACGAAGTACTGTTTACTGTTTCCTTTACGTAGAGCTGTTGGTAAGGCTATAGCACAGAAACTAGAAGACGGCGTTTTCCTGGTACACGGTATACCCCGTACGGTTATAGCAGACAACGGGACGCAATTTACGGGTAACGAGATTCGTTCACTACTGGAGAGGTACAAAATACCTCAAGTTCACTTCACACCTCGTTACTGCCCAAGCGTGAACACCGTGGAACGCTATAACCGTACCATAATGACCGCGGTATCAATTCTCGTGGAGGATGATCATCGATCCTGGGATGTTAACATCTCGAAGATCCAATTCGCCATGAACACCTCCACAAATGAAGTTACTCGTTTTACCCCGTTCTTCTTAGTACATGGCAGAGAGGCAGTTAGTAGTGGTGATGTCTTCGGCAATGATACCGTTGAACAGCCCACTCTGGCTTGCGCTTCCCGCAGTTCATATGCCAATCGGCTAGGGGCATTGGATAGTATCTTCAATAAAGTAAAGGACGCGCTTATCAAGTCACATAAACGAAGTGCACGTTATTATAATAGTAGTCGGAGGCACGCGGAGTTTGAGGTAGGCGACACTGTGTGGAAGAAAACATATCCCCAGAGTGACGCTTCCAAATTCTTTATGGCCAAATTAGCTCCTAAATATGAGAGATGTATAGTTAGGAAAAAACTTTCACCCTTAGTGTATGAATTAGAAGGCTGTAGTTCCGGTAAAAACCTTGGCACATGGCATATCAAGGATTTTAAATCACCATGTGGCGAGGAATAATTATTTTTTATATTTATATTTTACTTGAATTTAAACTAAAATTTAAATTCGCTAATAGTGATAGTTGGTCGCAGTGACCTTTGAGGGCTGTATATGCCTTATGGTTGCTGGTTTTTATTTTAGCATTGGTTGCTGTATATGCACGGTGCTAGTATACAGTGATTAAAGATATTTAACACTGTTTAAGCGGTTCGTAGTGATACACAGGTTCTAACTGTGTTCACATTTGTGAACTATATTTAGGTTAAGGGAAGGCGATTATTTAAAAGTTGTTGGTAGTGTGTGGTTGTTGCAGGATTGACACCCCTGTAGGGTGTATAACCTCCGGATTGCTGGTAAGGCAGCATAATGATAGTCCTGAGATTGGAGGCCATAATGGCGGGCGTGTAGGCTGCATTGATGGAATTCGTTTAAGATGGTATTTTTTTTTTAGGGGCTGAATAACCGTCACATTCCTTTATTGAAGACGGTTAGCCAATTTACACTAGTTTGTAGTATTTAATTTCTTTTAGTGAATTTTTTTTTCTAGATCAGCATTTTTATCGGCTGTCTACTCATTTAAGATGTGAAAGGTGGTGTACGATGGGGTAGGGTGGTCTCTCCTATATAATTATAGTAGGTCAGACTAGGATATTAGTCATTTATACATTTTTACTCTCTTTGGAGCTTGTCTTTTACATGTTCGTAAATGGATTAGACTCGTTCCAAGAGAAATAGTATATATTACACAGGTCACATGGATGACTAAAAATAAGCCATAAAACACGGGCGGAATTGTAGACTCGTTAACAAAAGCCTACTACAATGACGCCTGATAGAGCGGGTTGTTACTCTATACTTGAAGTGTGACCAGAATCCTTTTAGGTCGTAGGTTTATGTAGTATATAATGAAAACCCAAATTAGTATATTTTATATAGGTTACATGGATAATTATAAATAAGCCATAAAACACGGGCGGAATTGCAGACCCGACAAACAAAGCCTACTGCAATGTCGCCTAAATAGAGCGGTCTGTTACTCTATATTTGAAGTGTAACAAGAATTCTGTATTGTTTATGTATATACCTTAACTACCTTTATAGTATTATTTATGTATAAAAATAGAAATCGTACACCGGCTTCCATATTTTTTTATATTTTTTTTGTTTTTCTTTCTTTGTTCCTGTTTTCAGGCATGAACGTTGTAGATTTTGTAAGCGTACTTAGTCCTTTGGAGTCTGTTTTGACGCTGGAGGGCCAGCTTCGAGATTTGCCCCAGAGGGTCAAATCTCTGGTGGTTGGGGAGGTACTGTTACGTTGTTTTTTTGTACCTATACAGCTGCGTTACTAATAAGTAAAGTAGCATTTACCTGAAAACATATTGTAGAACATTTTGAGGTTACCGAGTAATATATTTCATTGTAGTTTGACTTTGTACTGCACTTGATAGAAGAACTCATTCCTTAAACTGTATTTTGTCACTGGACTTTTTAGTAACCACTGTCACAATAAATTACTATTCTAAAACCTATTAAATAGGTTTTCATAATAAATTAGAACAAATATTGTTTATTTACACTTCAAATGTCATTCAGTCGAACGTCAGTTTCTGACAGTTAGTGCGACATCTGGTGGTCGCCGATTAAGAGTTATAGTCTAATCGATATTTTAACATATTGATTTATAACCATCGAAATAATATCGTATGGAGCAATACTTCATTATTTTCAGCTTTCAGTAAAAATTCATAATAAACTAAATAACCGTAAACGGAAATGAAAGTATTTTTTCATTAGGGACTTATTTCTAGAAACTTCTTTGTCTAGGAATCCGATTTTAATCTGTGCATAGTCTTTGACACATAATGTGGCCAGGTGATAGATTAGATATTTCCCGACTAGCTATTCCAATATAATTACCCCAAATTAAACTAGATTTAGAATTAGATATTACAAATAATTTGTTTGTTGGTCTGGATCATGAAGATTCTTATAGTTTCAGCGTTTGAACGTCACGTTGTGTAGTTATTAGTGATTTTCAAGAATTAAAGTATCATGGTGTAATGTTTATCTTCCGTGATCTTATAATCATTTTACCTGCATTACGGGAGGTTTTCGAAATGTTCCGTCGAGTTCCGGTCTGCAATCGATGACAATAATAAGGACTGATGTTAGCGTCCTTTTTCGCCCTTGACACGCAGGAGTGAAAACACTTAGCTTGTATCTTGTTTTAAAAGGTAAGGATTTTGTGGAAATAGTGTTTGGAAGTGGTCTGTGAGCCTCCCCTGGTTGTTAAAAGGATATTGTCGTGATCCCTGAATATTAATTACAGGATTCCAATTTGCGCATACGCAGACGACTTTACAGCCGGCCAAGGAACTTGCAGTCAAGTGCTTTCTCCCTAATTCAACCGTGAGTATTTCATCCGCTGACTATTGATCATAGATTCCTCAGTGTTAACCACGGTATTCAATTATTGTTTGTGGGAACGAGCCCTTGTCGCGGAGTTGATGAACGCCACGTGGGTAATCCAGATTCCTAGTGTCAGAAGGCCATGTTAACCGGCTAATGTTTTAGCCTTCTAGATTTCCAAGCTCGGTCACCTCAAGGAATGTTAATTAGTTTATGCTGTATATCATTGGGCCTCCGTATTGTCGTTTCCAGGAGAGGCACCTCGAGAGATTCGTCTCGCCGCCAGGATCTAGCGGAACGTCTGGGGCCTGGACGCGAGACCCGTTCCTCGAGCACGCTTGAAGCCTCCTGCGGAGACGACTGTGCGGCTGGCTGAGTCCGTCTAGCGATAGCGCAGGCGGGACGGTTTTTTTTTATATTCCTAAGAATTTATTAATTCATTTAGTACGGTTTCTATAAGAACCGGTTAGTTACATTAGTCCGGTTTTCTTCACGTGAAACCGGTCTTCCACCTAATTTAATTGAGGATCTTGGGTTCGACATTATTTGTTCCTCCGGAAGAATATTGGACACCTTCGTCTGCTCCAGGATCCGGGACCTTTATTGTCCCTGGCGCCCATTTACTATTTAATCTTATTAATAACTGGAAGGTTACTTATTTAAAATCTTTAATTTGAGATTAATAATATTTTATTTAAATTAAATTAGTAAAACGGAACAGTAGGTACTGGGTTTATCACCAACTCCCCACGCCCATAGCTCTTTCTGCTGAAGTTTTAGCTGGCTGGCATTAATCGGGTTACATTAAGTAAATTTTCTAGTATTTATTTAATAACATAAATTAGTTCTAAAGATACTTTTAACTATTAAATTATAAAGTGTTTGAGATAGTTTCTTGTTTCCTTTACTTCCAACACCAAACCACCTGCATAGGTTGCCATCAGAGGCAACAAATTTTAATTTGTAACAACTTTTACACTTTTATGCAATTTGCATTAATTACAGGGCGGGAAACTTTTACCCTTTTATGCAATTTGCATTATTTACAGGTCAGGAAATTTTATCTCTTTTGTGATTTCTACTGCCATACCTAGGTATTGGCAATCATCATCATCTGCCTAGCCTTTTTCCCAACTATGTTGGGGTCGGCTTCCAGTCTTAGCGGATGCAGCTGAATACCAGTATTTTACATGGAGCGACTGCCTATCTGACCTCCACAACCCAGTTACTGGGTAATACGATACCCCTTGGTAAGACTGGTTGTCAGACTTTCCGGGCTTCTGACTACCCGTAACGACTGTCAAAGATTCACGAATGACAGCCGGGACCAACGGCTTAACGTGCTTTCCGAGGCACGGAGGGGACACGGTATGTAAAGATGGTCACCCATCCACAGACCAACCGCGGCAAGCGTAGCTTAACCTGATCGATCGACCTATGCGGCTGTTATTATTTAGCCACGTGCCCCTCATACTTAGGATTGGCAATAGAGATCAAAATCTTTTTAATGTCTAACCATGATTTATTTTGTAAATTGCGTAAACTAGTCATTTCCAATGTATGAACTTGATGAGTTGGAACTGCATATCTATACTTATCTAAGCAGGTAGTTTTTTTAAATGCATGTTTCGTTAAAAACACAAAAAGTAAAAAACAAGTACAATTAGCTTGTCTTCCTCCAATCTCAGTTGCTGCTCATCATCATCTTTTTAGGGTATATTACCAAGTTCAAGTGTGGCTTGATTATCAGCTAGACCCTACAGACTGGGGTTGGAAGTTGGTCAACAATTCATTAGAACCAGTGCACACTTTACTTCCACCTACGCCGGAAAAACTGCTGAACTCGATTTTTTGCAACTGCAAAAAGGGATGCAGTGCTAAATGTGGTTGCAAAAAAGTCGGACTGTTCTGTTCTCCGGCATGTACACATTGTCAAGGCCGGTGGTGCTCTAATATTGAATCACCAACAGTAGAGGATCCGTTTGATTCCAACGAGGCAACATGCGATACATCGCTATTAACGCAGTTTACATGCACTCAGGATGAAGATGAAGAGGAACGAGAAGAACAAGAACAAGAAGAACAAGAACAAGACGAACAAGAACAAGAAGATCAAGAAGAAGTACAAGAAGAAGAATTTGAAAGTTGCGACTCGGACGATTAAATTTCACTACTTTTTTTTAACTTAAATTGCTTTTATCTTTTCAATCTCTGCTAATATCCATTATTTTTCAATAGTTTCAAATTAAACAGGATCAAAACTGACCCGTGGAATAGGCCTACTGGGGAAACCACGTTAAAAAAAACGCGCTAAGTACACTACCTCATAGGTGGCGTGGAAATGTGTGCATATTATGACGATTACAACTTTTGGACTAGTTATATCTCAAAAACGGTGGCTTTATTTTATGTAGATAATTTTATGATCTACAATTTTTGTGTGAGGTATTTTTATGATACAACTTAGCGTTTTGCTGAAAATCGCGAAAAACTCATTTTTTTGACCTTTGACCTTGAATAAAATTTTTTCCTTACAGGGAAAGATGGGGAACTTTCAAATTTTGTTTTTAATGATATTTTAAACAATCTTACCGATTTTCAGCTTGGTGGGAATTTATGTAACTTCGAATGTCTAAATTGACAACTCCATTTGTTTAGGTACTTAAACTAAACGTAAACGATCTTGATTTGTATTTTTTTTAACTGTTTAAATTATTTACATACAAAGATTATTTAAATTTAGTTATTTACCTAACATCGGTTTAGGTAAATAAGAAATTGTAAACATTTTTTAGATATTTTTTAAAAGTTTTTGGATAATAATAATTAGTTAAGTACTTACCTAAACAAATGGAGTATAGTTCATCACCAACTTATAACTGGATTAGATTTCAACTACGAAATCAGACAAAAGAACTCTGCAATAAAAGTAAAAAAATAAAAAGTTTAAAAAAAGAACCTCCTTCAAAAACTAAAAATAGAAAAATACCTAACTTAAATTTCGGAAGTTAGTGGCAATGTAAAACAATTTTTAGTATAATATTAATTAGTTTTACCTAATAGATTGATAAATCACTTATTTACTTTTACAGAATCTGGTATGGGAGAAACAGATGAAATCTCTTAACAGAGATACTTTTTCCTGCTCAGCCCAACATCCTTTGGATTTGAATCTTGATCAACCTACAACTTCTAGTATTAGGAATGAAGGTATGTATCTACATAATTATAATATTATAATTTGACAAGGTTATGGAGTATAAAGACTGGGTTGTCACCAGTTATCGGAGTAGGTAGATTGAATTGGGGTCATTGATCCGAAACATATATAAGGACATTCCTCCGGAATTTCGGAGTTTTTTGATTATTAAAAAAACCGGAACTTACAATTTATAAGAAGTGGTGGCCATAATTAAAAGCTAAAAATAAAATAAAAAAATGTATTGATGCTTCTATCGGAATTTGATTGTTTTTATTATTCAACAGATATATAATAAATTAATTTAGTTTTGATACCTTCCTACCCCCCCCCCCCTCTTTTGGGGGAGGCCTATGTCCAGCAGTGGACGTCTTTCGGCTGAAATGATGACCTTCCTTTAATTTTTTTTTAGTAATAAATCACTACCAACATTAACAATATGTATAACATTAACTATAACAATTTTTCTAGATGATTCATTAATAAGATACATCTTTATCAGAAGTAGTTTGTATTATAATTATATTACTTATCATATTATAGTGTGAATTAATACCTTGTTGCAACTCAACATGGGTTGGCAACTCGGAGCTGAAATTTAAAAAAAAAATCCTAATTAACCCAAATTATTACTTTGATTCATATATTTTTTATTTTTATAATTCCAGTTACAATGAAACAGAGAAATTCTTTGCCCTTGAGGAAATATAATAAATATCAAAGGTAAATAAAACAACTGCGAAGAACAGTGAACACTCGTAGAAAAAAAGAGAAGATAATTTTAAAACAAGATTAGGAAATGCAGAAAAGATGACTAATGAATCTGCATTTAAAAGCATAATTAAAAATATGACTCTGCCTGCAAAAATTTTTACGGACATGCAGTTCCGCACATCATCTAAAAAACCTGCAGGCAGAAGATTCAAATTGCAAGAAAAAGTGCTGTCTCTAACATTGTACAAGAAAAGTCCAAAATGCTATTCTTTATTATCCAAATATTTTTTTCTTCCAACGCCTAAAACTATGAAACGACTTCTTAGCGAAATTAAATTGGGCCCTGGTATCAATGATATTATATTCGACAAATTAAAAAAAAACTGTTAATGAACTCAGCTTGGAAGATCGCTTGTGCAGCCAAATTTTTGACGAGATGTCTCTATACTCCACAGATACACTATGATGCACCACAAGACCAATTAAAAGGATTCTCTGATCAGGGACACAAAATTACAGATCACGTCATGGTCTTTATGGTGAAAGGGCTGAAAAAAATTTTAAACAGCCCATTGCATATTATTTTACCAACTGTCTCACCAGCCTGGAGTTGAAGGCATTAATAACAACAGTTATCGAAAATATTCAAAAAACTGGTCTAATTGTACTGTGCACCATCTGCGACCAAAGTTAGTGCTATCAATAAACTTGTAGAGGAGACTAAGGCGACCTATTTAAGAAAAAACCGAGAATGGAAACAAGATTTTTTTCAAATAAATAAAAAGAAAATTGTTCCCCTTTATGATGTCCCACGCCTCATCAAGGGGATTCGCAATAATCTACTCGTTAAAGATATGATTTATAAATATTATGAAGATGAGGAAAAATAAAAAAAAATAAGTGGGAATACTTCCAAAAGCTTTATGAAGCTGATAAGTCCTAAGGAGAATTGAGGTGCCTCCAGAAACTGACCGAAGAACATATAAATCCTGAAAAGATAAAGAAGATGCGGGTAAAAGCTGCCACGCATTTGACGGCGAGAGGAAATTTACCACAAGAATGCAGGAATTTAATTCCAATAGTGTTAATATTAGATAAATTATTTGACAGTTTAAACGGAAAAACTTTCCATATCCCTAATGGAAAAATATTCAAAGGTCCTGTCAAAAGATTTCCCCCCCATCGTATGCTCTGGCAAAATGCCATAAAAACATTAAAAAGCATAAAGTATTTGTCAAAAAAACAAAATGTCTTAATCGAAACATCTGTACCATCAGTAAAAAATTTTGTAAATACAATCGAAGGTATGCAAGCACTCTGGAAAATTTTATCCGAAAAGTATTCTTTTGACTGCATGCTAAATTTTAATCAGGACCCAGTCGAAAATTTTTTTGGGAATATTAGGAGTTTTGGAGCAAGAAATGTGGCACCAAATTGTCAGGCTTTCGAAGGTGCATTTAAGGCTCTACTTCTAACTATAATTCGCCCCACTCTGTACACGCAAACTGCGAAGAGGACAATAATGATTGTTTGCAAAATTTAGATTTTTTTATTAACACGTTCATCGCCGACTATTATTTTACAAAATCATAAAAAAATGTCATTGGTTTTTATGATTATTTATAGGTTTATTTGTTCATATATAAAAGTTTTACAGTGATATTTGTTTATTTTGGCTTTATTTTAGGGTTTTTTTAAGTGCCGGTCATTACGACCCGGCGCGGCCTAAACGGAATAATTATTACATTCAGGCCTTGCCGGTCACAATGCCGGTCAGCGTACTTACAAACGTTATAGACACGTCTACTACGCACGGGTACCGCGCGCCTAATGGATGCTAGCGCGGGAGTACACCGTGCGTGCGGTTGTTGTTCCCGCCTCCCTTCACCCCTTTCACCTCTCCCTATGACTCAAGCCAATCACGGATTGTTTTCGTTAGTTCGCATTTGTTTTGGTCATCAAATGCACGCTAAGATTTTGTT
Organism: Mesoligia furuncula; assembly: GCA_916614155.1. NCBI lineage: Eukaryota > Metazoa > Arthropoda > Insecta > Lepidoptera > Noctuidae > Mesoligia > Mesoligia furuncula. Next base: position 14,206,431 of record OU744791.1, on the reverse strand, counting down.
TAGCAGAAAAAATAGTTTTATTGTTAAAATGGACACTTTTTTTGACTTTGAGTTTACACAAGAACAATTACATGTAATTGACAGTTTAGAGAGGTCACATTGCAGTACTGACCATGTCATAAGTGAGGGTGATGAAGTGATAAATATTCCACGTACCAGAAAACGTCGAGTTATTTTGTCGGACAGTGAAGAAGATGACCGTGACTTATCTCCAGCTTTATCCGGCCATACACCTGAATGTGAGTGGTACCAGCCACGTGGTAAGCAGCCTCGTTTAATTCCTTTTACCGAAATACCGGGACTGAAACCTTACCCACTTCGAAATCAACTAGCCAATGCTACACCTGTTGATTTCTATTCCCTCTTAGTCACTGACCAGTTATTTGAAAATATAGCACATCAGACGAATATATTTGCCCAACAAAGTATCGATAAAGGTGGCATTAAAGATAAGTCGAGACTACGGCTCTGGACGCCAACCGACAAAGAAGAAATAAAACGATTTTTAGGCGTGATTATTTGGATGGGTATAGTGAAGTTACCAAAAATCGTAGACTATTGGTCTAATGATGAAATGTTGGGTCAATCTTTTGCAAAAAAGACTATGAGTCGCAACCGCTTCGAAGTTTTGCTTAGAATGCTCCACTTTTCCAACAACGAAGAAGTTCCAAAAAATGACCGGCTGGGTAAAATACGAAGATTGGTTGAAATATTGAACCAAACATTTTCAATTCATTATACTCCCGATGAATGTTTATGCGTCGATGAAAGTATGATACCATTTCGTGGGCGTATCATTTTCCGTCAATATAATAAGTCGAAAAGACATAAATATGGCATCAAGCTATTTAAATTGTGTACTACACCTGGCTATACGACAAAGGTGGAGGTATATGGAGGAAAGACATTAGATTCACAAGATAATACTCCAACCAACGTTGTCTTGAATTTAGCACGTAACTACTTTGGAAAAGGTCATACCATGTTCGTAGATAATTGGTATACAAGCTTAGATCTAGCTGAGAAGTTAGTTCAACACGATACTCATTTAGTAGGGACCCTACGAAAAAACAGGAAGAACTTACCAAAGGACGTCATGACTGGAAATCTGAAACCGGGTGAGTTTATGGCAAAAGAAAACAAAAACGGAGTCACGGTTATGAAGTGGAAGGATAAGAGGGACGTGTGTTTGTTCTTCACAAACAAAATCTTCGTCTTATCTCGAATGTAGTGGTGTGTAAACGTATTTCTTCTTTGATAGTGACTTACAATCGTACGCGCTAACATGGAATGCAAACCCTTTTTAGCTCTACTGCGTACCTCACCGATGTTAACGGCTTTGACGTCACTCTGCCAGATTTCATGTTATCCCGCATGGATTGTACTTTTTTGTACAAATATTAAATAAAAAAATCCCCTTGGGAGAAAGTAATACATTCTTACGCGTAGGTATTTTGTTTGTTGTAGGTCTTGAGAATCAAGACTATGGTAACCGTGTCCAGTTTTGTCGTTTTTTATTACACTCGGACGTGGATGATCCGAACTTTTTAAAAAGCATTTCTACAAACAGACTTACCCTAATTAATAGCTCAGTTACCAATTTTCAGTGAAGACCTCTTGAAGTGAGTTTTTTGTTTTTCATCAAGACGGTTGTCCCGCTCACTGGAGATTAACCGTCAGGGAGTACTTGGATGTTGCATTCCCAGACTCTTGGATTGGGTTGGGAGGGATGGCCCTATTCCTTGGCCTCCGTTCCCCAGACCTGACTCCGTTAGATTTTTACATCTGGGGACGGCCCAAAGAACTTGTTTACGCCACGGAAGTTGAGACTAGGGATGATTTAGTCCAACGCATTGAGGCGGGTTTCATCACTATCAAAGCAGAAATACGTTAACACACCACTACAATCGAGATAAGACCAAGATGTCACGCGTGTGTACGCAATAGTGGAGGACAATTTGAACAAAATTTATAATTAGGCACTTATGAAATAAAAGTTTACTTTTTATTTCAAGTTCGAGGAAAGTTAGAACCCTAGAAAGAGATAAGTGGCTGCGTAAGAGTGAGATAACACTATCCACCTACTTAAAGAATGTTATTTATGTGAAAACTAGTGTTCTTACCGTAATATCGAATATCAGCCTGTGTCTCGATTACACGTTTAGCGAATTACTGAAGCTATAAGTTTTTTTTTGGTATATTGCACACCGTTGTAAAGTGGACAAACTAGAGAACTTTTTAAAAGAATTCGAAGATCCCGATCGCTTTTAGTTTTTTTTTTAAAGCAATTTAAAGTCGAGTGTTATGTGTATTTTTTCTTTTTTCAAAAACTTTGTGAGTTATTAAAAAGGAACTAGATGTTATTAGCTAGTAATTTTGAATTTCATAGAACCATACAAGAGTAAACATAAGAATTAAAATAAAATTTGAAGCCTATACTCATAACTTTTTTTTTAATTTAAGCTTCAATGCAGAGTTCTTGTATTTTTCTAAATAAAAATTAAAAAGTCATAATAAAAAAACCGGTGTAATAAGGAATGAGTTACTGGGCCATAAGAGATAGCAAATGACCTCTCCTTTCGGCCAATTCCATTTGGCAAACGATGCACCAAACACCCTGTATATTCGTTGAACCAAATAAATAAATGGGAATACTAAATAAATGTACTTTTATTTGTCTCTCCAATATCTCTCAGATTACTAATATTTACATTTTATAGGCAATGTCCTGTATTGCCTATAAAAAGTAAATACAAATATTAAAATGAACTAGGTTATAAAAATGAACAGAATGAAATAAATACCTTATTTCATTCCTTTTTAAAACAATTTCTCGTAGAGGTTATCTTTTTCTTAACCGTATCTAAGTTGGCGTCAGGATCCTTTGTGTTAAACAACGCCAACAAAGCATTCATTGCTGCATTTCTCTTTCCACTGTCGTCGCGGATGACGTTCGTTGAGATTGGATACATGGATTTCAATCCGTTTGGAAATCCAAAGCTGGAAGATGTCCATTTGATTGGCATACGTTTATCACATTCGCGAAACCATTTTGGAAGACGTCCACTCCATTTGGATTGATGGACGTATCGTCAATACTTTTACTTACAAGTAAGTTGACTGCGTGTTGTTGAAGCATTGCTGATTGGCATGGCTGAAGCTTGCTGTCTTGGTTCTTGCTGTGTCTGTGTTTCTATTGGCAAAAGATGTGCAAAGAATAAGTACATAATAAAGTAAGTAGGTATACTGTGTATTATAAAGAAATTGGAATATTATTTAGTTGCACACATACCACTTGGTAAACTAAGGTCCCTTTCTTGGCTGGATGGCGTATCGGTAGAGGCAGCAGCAGTATATGTCTCTTGAGCTGGCTGGAAATATAAATTGTCACTGATCATCAGTGACAGAGAGACATTTGTAATGAAAAATTTAATATATTACTTTTAATAGATAGAAAAACAAATAGAACATAATACATACATGCTCAACAAAAGCTTGTGATCTTGCTGAGGTCTGCGGTTCACCAAATCCACCTCCCATGATGGAGACAATTTTAAGTTCCCATTGGGAGAGGGAAGGAGCCGTAGATGGTCCACCTCCTGTGGCAGACGCAGACCGCCATACAGCTGCTAACGTGTTTTTTCCAGATGCTTTTTATCTGTCCACACCTAAAATAAATTAACAACGTAATCGAATGACGGGTAAAGCAAGAAAGCATGCATTTAATAAATCAATATGAGGGCACGGCAGTGCCCCCGCCAAGTCGAGCAAAAAGCGGCACGGCCGTATATATATAAAACTCTAAGGCACTTCTAGCAAACACAGAAGGTTCAAATTTAGAATACAATTACTGTTTAGTGTATAAATCAAGGGAAAACTAAAATATTTTTTAATTTCGTTCCACTTTTCTAGATACATCAACTGCATAAATAACTTTGTAATCCCATATAAATATATAGGATTACAAAGTTACATTTGCAGTTAATGAACAGTGTACCTGTATGTATAATATAATGGAATAATAGGTGCAGATAGGTACAGGCGCCAGCACATCAAGCTACCCGAAACTGTCAAAATTTCCCAATCAACTTTGAACCTTACGCTTTGGTGATAAAGTTGAAAATCTATTAAAGAAAGAAGGATGCCCATTTTTCACCTGACAATGTATAGAAATGAAATAAATATTAAAATTCAGCTAATTCAATTGTACATTCATTACGCTAATCACAATTTTAAAAGAAGGCCAGGAAAAAAATATTTATTAATTTTTCTTTATGCTAACTCTACGTCTTATTACCTTATTTTGAACGCATCTCAATTACCCTGAACGCATCCAACTACTCATTTTTTACAACGTTCCTAACGTACGTTCTACTCGTTTTTTTATAACTACGAATTATTTTTTTATAAATAAAAATAACTACGAAGGGGATGCCGGGGTCTTACGACCCCGCCATCCCCTTCGTAGTAATTTTTTGTTTAAACCACCCAGAAGTAGGAGCCCCGCGCAGCGGGGCTCCGTCGACTACGCCTAGAGCGAGCGAAGAAAAATAACACATTTGCAATGACAACATAGGATGCAAGAGCGAGCGAAGCGAGCTCGCGACTTGGGGCACCCCGACTCGGACAGTTTGGTTAGAAGGGGATGGCGGGGTCGTAAGACCCCGCCATCCCCTTCGTGGTTATTTTTTTTTATACCACCCAGAAGTAGGAGCCCCGCGAAGCGGGGCTCCGTCGACTAAGCCTAAGCACATAGGTACATTTTGTAAATTTCAAAAATTGTAAAAGTGAAAAAAAAAGGGGGTGGGGCAACTTTTCCTTCACAGGAGGGGATTGTACACCCCACCCTCCCCTCCCCCCCACTCCCACCCCTTAAATCGATGTCAGAGATATCAAAGTCCTACCCTTTTTCAAATTGTCCCATTTTAGTTTTAGTTGCTCTTTGTTTTTTGGGAAACCTCCACATTTTGGGCAGCAGCCGCTAAAGTGACCCATGCTTCGTCTTTTAACTTATTGTAGCTGGCGTTTAATGGTGCGGCGGCCGTGGATGCAGGAGCAGTAGTACCCTTCGATACTCTGTCTCCCATGTACTGTTGGGTTCACCAATATATATGTATAATATTGTTTGCTCCTCACGTGTCGTGAGTGCATTCTGCCTCTGATTAATATTTTGTTGTTAATTAATTCTTCGTGTCGATACAGTTCCACAATAAAGAGACCGTTTGGTCGCAAATGTTCATGGCAGTTCGATCGAGCGATTCTTAAATGATACGTCCCCAAAGTGAAAAGAATTAAATCTTCATATGTGAGTCGTGGAAAGTCATCAAATGCAGTATTATTGGCGTCAATTGGCACGAAAGCAACTCTTTGCCTATTTAAGTTGTGCTGTCTCACATACTCCGCCAGTTCATTCTCTCTGTTGATATTTTCATTAATAATAATAATGAATTGTTCAGCGTAAATGCTGTCCTCGTATGGACGTCGAGTCGCATTGATGATTGCCGCAGTAATCCTAAAGTCTGTCATCATGTGTGGTAGAGACACATTAAAATATACGTGCCGAAAGATTTTAAAATCCTTTTTTGAATCGACCATTTATGGTCTCGACCACCCAACGGGTCATTGTGATGAGTCTTGACTTATTTGCATCTGCTGTCGTCAACTGTTCTCCTCTAGATCTAGTTGGTGGCATCTGAGGATTGTAGCCACATTCTTCAATGCTGGGAATCGAGTCCCGAAAGCCACGGTCTAGTACAAAAACATCGTTGGGCCTAAGAAAACCATGCCAAGCAGAAGTTTGGTCTTCCATTAGGCTGCGCATGATTGTGGCATCTGAAGTTGTTGCTGCAAAGGGCCCCATAACATCTAAAATGTAACCATCTGTACAAACTACCATAAAAGGTTTCACTAGGTTTCGGAATTTATGAAGGCTGTATGTTACCCGTTGAAATAGGAAATTGGAGCTCTTTTGAATGTATAAATAAGTGCCGTCAAACACCAAAATTGCTGAGTCGTAGTGGCCTCCGAAAATATGAGCAGGAATTGAAAGATTTCGAGCTACCACCTCTTCTCTGGTCAAATGATCTAATCCCAGAAAATGCGGCACAAAATCCCCAGTTAAACATTCTCTTGCCATTCTTAACTTTCTTTCTAACGTTCTTCTTGACATGTTGAATTCTTAACTTTCTTTCTAACGTTCTTCTTGACATGTTGAATTTTGTAGCCAATCGTTCATCGGGTATACCAGTTCTTATTTTTGTTAAATAAACCCCTAACACTGTCGCAGGAGTATTTCGTTCTGTTTCGAAGCGACGGAGTTAGTTGTAAAATGGTATTGAACTGATCTTTAGTTACTCCTGTCCAGAAGTGTAATTCATTGCCCTCAATTCCATCAATGTTTTCGAAATCCATTAGGTTGTGTCGTTCCAACCCCCACTTATATATATTGGTTATGTCAAGTACATGAGTACTATTAAATTGCATCACTGGCTGAGCATTTACTCCTTGCCAATCATTTATTACTAAATGCGGATGACAAACTCTGGCAAGTGGAGGTATGTAAAAATTATCATTATGTAACAAATGGAATTTTACATACGATGGTACTATATGCGTAGCCATATTCCTGCAGTTACGAAATATGCACCGTCTTGCTGTATTTGCTGCACGAGAATAGCCTTGTAGGTTAATAAAACCGGGATTCACTTGTATGCCCGCGTCTTGCATTTCACCATCAGCAACTTGTACTTGTTGGGGTGGTTGTACTTGGACTTGTTGGGGTGGCTCGCGTCTGGATTGATTATGCAGAGCACGATCCAACCTCACCCAGCAAGCATGGCATAATGATCGTGAGCCATCAAAAGAAATCTGAAACCAGTAGAAATAATTAAATATATGATCTTGCCTTATTAAGTCGCTTAAGAACGAAGTTTTCTACCCGTTTGTATGTTTAGAATCACCTAATTATTGATAAAAAAAACAAAGCAAACAGGGACATTTTGACACAAAGAGAAGAATGTAGTCATCTTATTTATAAAAAAAAAAACATGGTGTTTTAGTGGTACTATTTGATTGCTCTTGAGAAGCCCTTTCCAACCGCATTCGTTCTCTGTATATGAATTTGGCGTTTTGACGCGTATAGGCCAACATTACATATTTTTGTTTTTTTTTTTTTATTTTAACACATATTCACTGTTACTATTCTATACTAATGTTTTGTACTAGATCGATAGATTTTTACGAGCGCAGACGATTGAAACTTAAACGAACGTCGTAGCTTTTCCTTGTCAAACTCTAAACAAAAAAAACTATACAAGTGGAAATCTCGATACGCAGCAAAATTATCTCAAAATGGCGGCGCTACCCCCTCCATCTGACGCGATGCGTCACAGTGCTCACATGGCGTAATGAATTCTTTGATCCTCTAGCTATCCAATGGTGCAATTGAATTAAGATTGGAGATGATTGATATGAAGCTGCAACACCATACTATATCTCCCGATTTTGTTATCATTCGTCTTTTTGACTTTCCTCCCACTATGAAAGCAATTTTAAAGACGTATTCATGTCAGAACTCCTAACCATAATAAAAGAATAGTTGAGCGCTTGTGGTTCGATATAGTGTATTACACGTAGCAATAACGTTTTTATTTAATTATTGAATTGACTCGATATCACTTTATAAATGACAGAGCGCCCGCATTTTGCAACAAAATAGTTAAGAGACTTACCTCACGTGGCATTATATACGGGTGTGTTACCCTACTCACCTACCGCCTGACGCAGGTCCTCACCGGACACGGAAGTTTCGGGAGGTTCCTGCACATCATCAGGCGGGAGGAAACGCCCGGGTGTCACCATTGCCAGGATCGCCTAGAGGACACGGTGGAGCATACGGTGGAGGTCTGCCCCGCTTGGGCGGAGCACAGCCGTGTCCTCGTAGAGGCGATCGGTAGCGACGGCGACCTCTCGCGTCCGGCCCTGGTGCAAGCCATGGTCCGGGGCGAGAGGGAGTGGGAGGCAGTCACCTCCTTCTGCGAAGCAGTCATGCTAGCGAAGGAGGTGGCGGGACGGCTCAGGGAGGGAGCCTCCCGTCCTAGCCGCCGCGGGAAACGCTCCGGGCGTCGGGAGCCGCGTGACGACTCCCGGCCACCGTAGGCGCGGGCCTGCGGGCGGAGAGTAATGGGTAGCTCACCGTCCGATCAGGACCAGGCCCGTGCCGGACGGCGCGTACGTGTTCCACGCGCGCCTCAAAGAGATGTCAGCATCGAGGAGGGGCCCCTTAGGGCCGAAGCCTGCCGGGTCAGCGGGATTGTCCGAAAGGGTTACCGCTGGCCCGGAACATAAAGGGCTAAGGAAGGAACACGGGTGGGTTTTAGTCAGTAAGAGTCTGACACTCCCTTCCGCTCCACCCAGAGCGGGAGGAGTCATTTGATGATTCCCACCCGCAAAAAAAAAAAAAAAAGATATTGAAATGCCATTATTTCATCATTTTAGTGATAATCTATTATGTTCTTACACTACCTATTGTCTGCTAAAGATGTCAAACTGTAAGTCCATTATTTGTTAATGATTTTAATGGCGAAGACTGCTTTTTTCTGCATTAAATATCTTTAGCATAATATTGACTTGAATGCGCAGTTGTAGCCCGCGAAATTAAATTTTTCTTACGTTTTTTTGCAATTTTCAGGTCAGTGTCAGGTTGTATCTGGATCAAAATTTGATTCGCGACTATAACAGGTACGTATTTATAGAATGTATTTATATTTATACATTAGAATCATCAATACATCTTTCTAAGTTAGATTAATTTGTACCATGAGAACAAAGGTCATTGGGCATATAATCTGACCCGGTTTGTGAAAACTTGCGTACATTAACCAAACTAGATTTAAATTGTTAAGTTATACCCCACTTTTAATTTCATGTACTTTTTTTTACTTTTATTGCAGTATTAAACACTGGTATGGTAGGTCAAAGCAAAAAAAAAAAAAGAAAAACGATGTTTATGCGAGATATCCCTACAAGACACTCTCAATTATTATGAATTAAATCATTCGGCATTCTGTTAATACCTGCTACGTGATCTGCGGTACATACTGCAAGAGAGAGAGAGACAGCATATATACACTCTCAATTAAGAATTAATGCATTCGGCATTCTGTTAATTCCTGCTACGTGCTCTGCGGTACATACCGTAAGAGAGAGAGACAGCATATATACATATTATATTATGCTGTCTCTCTCGCACATTAGTCAGGTAGAAACGGGTTTGGTGAGAGTTGTAGTTGCGCTCGTGCACTGATTTTACAGCGCAGTCCTTCGTCATTTGTCGTTGCGATCTTCGAGTGTGCGTTCTTCGAGTTTCTATTTTTCTTATCGACTACTTTAGCGTGTTTACTGGTTTCAATTGTTTGCTTTTGGATTGGAATTTGTTAAAATGGAAAGACGAAATAGTTGTGTTTCATGTGAACGATTTGTGTTACTCCGCAGAAAACATAACCTTACACAATTGTTTTTTGAAAGACATCGAGATCACGTCGAGTTATTATAACAAGAAATAATGCCACGTGAGGTAAGTCTCTTAACTATTTTGTTGCAAAATGCGGGCGCTCTGTCATTTATAAAGTGATATCGAGTCAATTCAATAATTAAATAAAAACGTTATTGCTACGTGTAATACACTATATCGAACCACAAGCGCTCAACTATTCTTTTATTATGGTTAGGAGTTCTGACATGAATACGTCTTTAAAATTGCTTTCATAGTGGGAGGAAAGTCAAAAAGACGAATGATAACAAAATCGGGAGATATAGTATGGTGTTGCAGCTTCATATCAATCATCTCCAATCTTAATTCAATTGCACCATTGGATAGCTAGAGGATCAAAGAATTCATTACGCCATGTGAGCACTGTGACGCATCGCGTCAGATGGAGGGGGTAGCGCCGCCATTTTGAGATAATTTTGCTGCGTATCGAGATTTCCACTTGTATAGTTTTTTTTGTTTAGAGTTTGACAAGGAAAAGCTACGACGTTCGTTTAAGTTTCAATCGTCTGCGCTCGTAAAAATCTATCGATCTAGTACAAAACATTAGTATAGAATAGTAACAGTGAATATGTGTTAAAATAAAAAAAAAAAAACAAAAATATGTAATGTTGGCCTATACGCGTCAAAACGCCAAATTCATATACAGAGAACGAATGCGGTTGGAAAGGGCTTCTCAAGAGCAATCAAATAGTACCACTAAAACACCATGTTTTTTTTTTTATAAATAAGATGACTACATTCTTCTCTTTGTGTCAAAATGTCCCTGTTTGCTTTGTTTTTTTTATCAATAATTAGGTGATTCTAAACATACAAACGGGTAGAAAACTTCGTTCTTAAGCGACTTAATAAGGCAAGATCATATATTTAATTATTTCTACTGGTTTCAGATTTCTTTTGATGGCTCACGATCATTATGCCATGCTTGCTGGGTGAGGTTGGATCGTGCTCTGCATAATCAATCCAGACGCGAGCCACCCCAACAAGTCCAAGTACAACCACCCCAACAAGTACAAGTTGCTGATGGTGAAATGCAAGACGCGGGCATACAAGTGAATCCCGGTTTTATTAACCTACAAGGCTATTCTCGTGCAGCAAATACAGCAAGACGGTGCATATTTCGTAACTGCAGGAATATGGCTACGCATATAGTACCATCGTATGTAAAATTCCATTTGTTACATAATGATAATTTTTACATACCTCCACTTGCCAGAGTTTGTCATCCGCATTTAGTAATAAATGATTGGCAAGGAGTAAATGCTCAGCCAGTGATGCAATTTAATAGTACTCATGTACTTGACATAACCAATATATATAAGTGGGGGTTGGAACGACACAACCTAATGGATTTCGAAAACATTGATGGAATTGAGGGCAATGAATTACACTTCTGGACAGGAGTAACTAAAGATCAGTTCAATACCATTTTACAACTAACTCCGTCGCTTCGAAACAGAACGAAATACTCCTGCGACAGTGTTAGGGGTTTATTTAACAAAAATAAGAACTGGTATACCCGATGAACGATTGGCTACAAAATTCAACATGTCAAGAAGAACGTTAGAAAGAAAGTTAAGAATTCAACATGTCAAGAAGAACGTTAGAAAGAAAGTTAAGAATGGCAAGAGAATGTTTAACTGGGGATTTTGTGCCGCATTTTCTGGGATTAGATCATTTGACCAGAGAAGAGGTGGTAGCTCGAAATCTTTCAATTCCTGCTCATATTTTCGGAGGCCACTACGACTCAGCAATTTTGGTGTTTGACGGCACTTATTTATACATTCAAAAGAGCTCCAATTTCCTATTTCAACGGGTAACATACAGCCTTCATAAATTCCGAAACCTAGTGAAACCTTTTATGGTAGTTTGTACAGATGGTTACATTTTAGATGTTATGGGGCCCTTTGCAGCAACAACTTCAGATGCCACAATCATGCGCAGCCTAATGGAAGACCAAACTTCTGCTTGGCATGGTTTTCTTAGGCCCAACGATGTTTTTGTACTAGACCGTGGCTTTCGGGACTCGATTCCCAGCATTGAAGAATGTGGCTACAATCCTCAGATGCCACCAACTAGATCTAGAGGAGAACAGTTGACGACAGCAGATGCAAATAAGTCAAGACTCATCACAATGACCCGTTGGGTGGTCGAGACCATAAATGGTCGATTCAAAAAAGGATTTTAAAATCTTTCGGCACGTATATTTTAATGTGTCTCTACCACACATGATGACAGACTTTAGGATTACTGCGGCAATCATCAATGCGACTCGACGTCCATACGAGGACAGCATTTACGCTGAACAATTCATTATTATTATTAATGAAAATATCAACAGAGAGAATGAACTGGCGGAGTATGTGAGACAGCACAACTTAAATAGGCAAAGAGTTGCTTTCGTGCCAATTGACGCCAATAATACTGCATTTGATGACTTTCCACGACTCACATATGAAGATTTAATTCTTTTCACTTTGGGGACGTATCATTTAAGAATCGCTCGATCGAACTGCCATGAACATTTGCGACCAAACGGTCTCTTTATTGTGGAACTGTATCGACACGAAGAATTAATTAACAACAAAATATTAATCAGAGGCAGAATGCACTCACGACACGTGAGGAGCAAACAATATTATACATATATATTGGTGAACCCAACAGTACATGGGAGACAGAGTATCGAAGGGTACTACTGCTCCTGCATCCACGGCCGCCGCACCATTAAACGCCAGCTACAATAAGTTAAAAGACGAAGCATGGGTCACTTTAGCGGCTGCTGCCCAAAATGTGGAGGTTTCCCAAAAAACAAAGAGCAACTAAAACTAAAATGGGACAATTTGAAAAAGGGTAGGACTTTGATATCTCTGACATCGATTTAAGGGGTGGGAGTGGGGGGGAGGGGAGGGTGGGGTGTACAATCCCCTCCTGTGAAGGAAAAGTTGCCCCACCCCCTTTTTTTTTCACTTTTACAATTTTTGAAATTTACAAAATGTACCTATGTGCTTAGGCTTAGTCGACGGAGCCCCGCTTCGCGGGGCTCCTACTTCTGGGTGGTATAAAAAAAAATAACCACGAAGGGGATGGCGGGGTCTTACGACCCCGCCATCCCCTTCTAACCAAACTGTCCGAGTCGGGGTGCCCCAAGTCGCGAGCTCGCTTCGCTCGCTCTTGCATCCTATGTTGTCATTGCAAATGTGTTATTTTTCTTCGCTCGCTCTAGGCGTAGTCGACGGAGCCCCGCTGCGCGGGGCTCCTACTTCTGGGTGGTTTAAACAAAAAATTACTACGAAGGGGATGGCGGGGTCGTAAGACCCCGGCATCCCCTTCGTAGTTATTTTTATTTATAAAAAAATAATTCGTAGTTATAAAAAAACGAGTAGAACGTACGTTAGGAACGTTGTAAAAAATGAGTAGTTGGATGCGTTCAGGGTAATTGAGATGCGTTCAAAATAAGGTAATAAGACGTAGAGTTAGCATAAAGAAAAATTAATAAATATTTTTTTCCTGGCCTTCTTTTAAAATTGTGATTAGCGTAATGAATGTACAATTGAATTAGCTGAATTTTAATATTTATTTCATTTCTATACATTGTCAGGTGAAAAATGGGCATCCTTCTTTCTTTAATAGATTTTCAACTTTATCACCAAAGCGTAAGGTTCAAAGTTGATTGGGAAATTTTGACAGTTTCGGGTAGCTTGATGTGCTGGCGCCTGTACCTATCTGCACCTATTATTCCATTATATTATACATACAGGTACACTGTTCATTAACTGCAAATGTAACTTTGTAATCCTATATATTTATATGGGATTACAAAGTTATTTATGCAGTTGATGTATCTAGAAAAGTGGAACGAAATTAAAAAATATTTTAGTTTTCCCTTGATTTATACACTAAACAGTAATTGTATTCTAAATTTGAACCTTCTGTGTTTGCTAGAAGTGCCTTAGAGTTTTATATATATACGGCCGTGCCGCTTTTTGCTCGACTTGGCGGGGGCACTGCCGTGCCCTCATATTGATTTATTAAATGCATGCTTTCTTGCTTTACCCGTCATTCGATTACGTTGTTAATTTATTTTAGGTGTGGACAGATAAAAAGCATCTGGAAAAAAACACGTTAGCAGCTGTATGGCGGTCTGCGTCTGCCACAGGAGGTGGACCATCTACGGCTCCTTCCCTCTCCCAATGGGAACTTAAAATTGTCTCCATCATGGGAGGTGGATTTGGTGAACCGCAGACCTCAGCAAGATCACAAGCTTTTGTTGAGCATGTATGTATTATGTTCTATTTGTTTTTCTATCTATTAAAAGTAATATATTAAATTTTTCATTACAAATGTCTCTCTGTCACTGATGATCAGTGACAATTTATATTTCCAGCCAGCTCAAGAGACATATACTGCTGCTGCCTCTACCGATACGCCATCCAGCCAAGAAAGGGACCTTAGTTTACCAAGTGGTATGTGTGCAACTAAATAATATTCCAATTTCTTTATAATACACAGTATACCTACTTACTTTATTATGTACTTATTCTTTGCACATCTTTTGCCAATAGAAACACAGACACAGCAAGAACCAAGACAGCAAGCTTCAGCCATGCCAATCAGCAATGCTTCAACAACACGCAGTCAACTTACTTGTAAGTAAAAGTATTGACGATACGTCCATCAATCCAAATGGAGTGGACGTCTTCCAAAATGGTTTCGCGAATGTGATAAACGTATGCCAATCAAATGGACATCTTCCAGCTTTGGATTTCCAAACGGATTGAAATCCATGTATCCAATCTCAACGAACGTCATCCGCGACGACAGTGGAAAGAGAAATGCAGCAATGAATGCTTTGTTGGCGTTGTTTAACACAAAGGATCCTGACGCCAACTTAGATACGGTTAAGAAAAAGATAACCTCTACGAGAAATTGTTTTAAAAAGGAATGAAATAAGGTATTTATTTCATTCTGTTCATTTTTATAACCTAGTTCATTTTAATATTTGTATTTACTTTTTATAGGCAATACAGGACATTGCCTATAAAATGTAAATATTAGTAATCTGAGAGATATTGGAGAGACAAATAAAAGTACATTTATTTAGTATTCCCATTTATTTATTTGGTTCAACGAATATACAGGGTGTTTGGTGCATCGTTTGCCAAATGGAATTGGCCGAAAGGAGAGGTCATTTGCTATCTCTTATGGCCCAGTAACTCATTCCTTATTACACCGGTTTTTTTATTATGACTTTTTAATTTTTATTTAGAAAAATACAAGAACTCTGCATTGAAGCTTAAATTAAAAAAAAAGTTATGAGTATAGGCTTCAAATTTTATTTTAATTCTTATGTTTACTCTTGTATGGTTCTATGAAATTCAAAATTACTAGCTAATAACATCTAGTTCCTTTTTAATAACTCACAAAGTTTTTGAAAAAAGAAAAAATACACATAACACTCGACTTTAAATTGCTTTAAAAAAAAAACTAAAAGCGATCGGGATCTTCGAATTCTTTTAAAAAGTTCTCTAGTTTGTCCACTTTACAACGGTGTGCAATATACCAAAAAAAAACTTATAGCTTCAGTAATTCGCTAAACGTGTAATCGAGACACAGGCTGATATTCGATATTACGGTAAGAACACTAGTTTTCACATAAATAACATTCTTTAAGTAGGTGGATAGTGTTATCTCACTCTTACGCAGCCACTTATCTCTTTCTAGGGTTCTAACTTTCCTCGAACTTGAAATAAAAAGTAAACTTTTATTTCATAAGTGCCTAATTATAAATTTTGTTCAAATTGTCCTCCACTATTGCGTACACACGCGTGACATCTTGGTCTTATCTCGATTGTAGTGGTGTGTTAACGTATTTCTGCTTTGATAGTGATGAAACCCGCCTCAATGCGTTGGACTAAATCATCCCTAGTCTCAACTTCCGTGGCGTAAACAAGTTCTTTGGGCCGTCCCCAGATGTAAAAATCTAACGGAGTCAGGTCTGGGGAACGGAGGCCAAGGAATAGGGCCATCCCTCCCAACCCAATCCAAGAGTCTGGGAATGCAACATCCAAGTACTCCCTGACGGTTAATCTCCAGTGAGCGGGACAACCGTCTTGATGAAAAACAAAAAACTCACTTCAAGAGGTCTTCACTGAAAATTGGTAACTGAGCTATTAATTAGGGTAAGTCTGTTTGTAGAAATGCTTTTTAAAAAGTTCGGATCATCCACGTCCGAGTGTAATAAAAAACGACAAAACTGGACACGGTTACCATAGTCTTGATTCTCAAGACCTACAACAAACAAAATACCTACGCGTAAGAATGTATTACTTTCTCCCAAGGGGATTTTTTTATTTAATATTTGTACAAAAAAGTACAATCCATGCGGGATAACATGAAATCTGGCAGAGTGACGTCAAAGCCGTTAACATCGGTGAGGTACGCAGTAGAGCTAAAAAGGGTTTGCATTCCATGTTAGCGCGTACGATTGTAAGTCACTATCAAAGAAGAAATACGTTTACACACCACTACATTCGAGATAAGACGAAGATTTTGTGCGTGCGGACGCAATAGTGGAGGAAAATTTGAACAAAATTTATAATTAGGTACTTATTAAATAAAAGTTTATTTTTTATTTCAAGTTCAAGGAAAATTAGAACTTTAGAAAGATAAGAGACTACGCAAGAGTGAGATAACACTATACACCTACTTAACGAATGTTATTTATGTGAAAAGTAGTGTTCTTACCATAATATCGAATACCAGCCTGATGTGTCTCGATTACACATTTAGCGAATTGCTGAAGTTATTAAAACATTTTTTAGGTATATTTCACACCGTTGGAAAGGGGACAAACTAGAGAACTTTTTGAAAGAATTCGAAGATCCCGATCGCTTTTATTTTTTTTTTACAGCAATTTATAGTTGAGTGTTAAGTGTATTTTTTCTTTTTTCAAAAACTTTGTGAGTTATTAAAAAGGAACTAGATGTTATTAGCTAGTAATTTTGAATTTCATAAAACCATACAAGAGTAAACATAAGAATTAAAATAAAATTTGAGGCCTATACTCATAACTTTTTTTAAAATTTAAGCTTAAATGCAGAGTCCTTGTATTTTTCTAAATAAAAATTAAAAGGTCATAATAAAAAACCGGTGTAACAAGGAATGAGTTACTGGACCTTAAGAGATAGAAAATGACCTCTCCTTTCAGCCAATTCCATTTGGCAAACGATGCACCAAACACCCTGTATATCTATATACATAAAATGGTAAACTGACTGACTGACTGATTGTTGATATATCAACCCACAGCCCAAACCGCTGGTCCTAGAGACATGAAATTTGGAGTGTGTATTCTTTGTATAGAGTACGTATCCACTAAGAAAGGATTTTTGGGAATTCTACCCCTAAAGGGGTGAAATAGGGGATGGAAGTTTATATGAAAGTCCGTCAGTTTTGAAGTTAGGATCTTCAAATTTTGTGTTTAGGCTGAGGATTGAAAATTAATGTATACGTGTCTCAGCGTTTTTGACAATTCTACCCCCGAAGGGTTAAAAAGGGGGAAAAAGTTGTGTATGGAAAGTCCTTAATTTTAGAAGTAAAAATCACTAAATTTATTATCTAGGCTTATGGTTGGTAGGTAATGCAACAGTGTTGTTAGAATTTCAACCCTTAAGGGGGTGAAAAGGGGAATGAAATTTTGTTTTTAATTATAATCTATCCACACACAGCCTAAACCGCTGGTCCTAGAGACATGAGTTTTGGAGGGTGTGTTCTTTGTGTGTTCTTTTAACAAAATAAATGTTTTACAGGTCAGCAATGGTGAAAGTGAAGACACAGCATCAACAAATGTGCCATCTCCACTATCACAAAGTAGTTCAGCTTCATCATCAAGATGTCAATCACAAAAAAACAAGGCTCAAGCTGATAATATTCTAGCAAAAAGCTAAGAAAATTGACGAACCAAATCCACCTCAACGAGTGAAACTGGAATATGATTCGTTTGGAGAACATATTGCGGAAACATTAAGAAAGTCGACTATGATGGCTGTATACTGCCAAAAAATAATTAACGATGCTATATTCATGGCTGAAACTAACAATTTGACTATTGACTCGCACATTGTACATAATCGTCAGAACCGCGATAATTCTATTATTCAAAAATTCAATTCAAACAATTCGTTAAATCAGCCGCAACATTCACAAATAACACAGAATACTGGAGACCATAATATATTATATGATGTATTTGTTGCTGCTATAGAATTATTTTGTTATGTGCAATCAATGGCACGCATTCCATAGGTTCGCCATCCCTGATCTAATATCTATTAAGTCATACAAGTAACATTTATAGAGTAATAAGTATCAGCAGTGGGCCTGATGTGTTCATCTGCTCCACTGCTTATATGGATATTGCTACAATCTCAACATCCAATGAATAGGATAACTTAGGCAAGAGTTGTTAATCTCAAATGTAATAAAATTTATTTTAAGGTGATAAATTTGTATTATGTTTCAGAATCCAATTTCAACAGTTGAAATACAAATGGAAGTAACACCCAGCACATCTCAGTATTCCAAATCCATTGAAGCGTCAAAAACCAAGGTAATTTCAATTTGGAATATTCAATGTATTATTCAGTTTAATAGTAAATTATAAGTATTGGTATTTTTAGTTAGACATAGATATTTGAATAGGCATTGTGTAGTTTGTTAGTGGCTGTTCTGCGCCATGTGTCATAGCAGGTTTGAGTGGTTGGGCATGTGATATATGTCCGTAATGATGATACAGATAATTCTAGTGTGGGTCAATGTTTTTTAAGTGACCATAATACATGAAGAAAGAACTTAAATCCAACCTTTTATAATTATTATAAATAAATTTATTTACAGTAAGGATTATTCATATATGTTTCAGCAGCCAAAATCTACGGTTGAAATAGGAGTAACTGCCAGTACTTCTAAAAATATAGTCTCTATTGGTGATTCCAATATTCACAGTCATTGTCATCCTGAAAGCCCAGTCCTGACCAAGGTAATTTCTTGAAATTATAATAATCCGTGTATTATTATCATTAGCATTGGAGTGCTTAAATTATCATCATCAGTGAAAGCTGAAATATGGTAAACTAAAATGGTATAAAGCCTGTGTGAGAGTAGAATTCAAATATCAAAACTTAATTATAAATGTGCATATTTAAATATAATATTGATATTTTTTGTTTTTCTAAACTACCTGAAGAATGGGAGGTTTCAAAGTTTGTATGCAACAGTTTTAACGCGCGGTCCGATTAACTCGAAACTCAGTATTTATACTTAAGACCAAAGATAAAGAATGACGTGTATCAGGGTTTTTCGAAAATCTACCCCTAACGGCTTGAAAAGTTAATTTTACAGGAGAAGGAAGGTTACTTGAAAATTGGTATAAACAATCTTTGAGTCAAGTAATGAACACATCCCAAACTATTTTACGAAATTCCACTCCTGTGGGGCTGCAAAGCGGGGATACAGTTTATTTGAAAAATCTGATTCCTTTGATCAATAAACTTAAAAATTGGCCGAATACTTATTTATCTAAATAAATGATAAAAATCCTAAACATACATTTTCGAAATTTTTAGAGGAAAGTACGAAATACACGCGGACGAAGTCGCGGGCAAAGTGCTAGTATTAAAATAAAAGAGAGTTTTATACATATAAAATTCTATCATGTTTTTTTCTTTATGAATTTACTGATAATATGAGAATAGAACCTACCTACTGGTAAAAATGAGATATTTAAATCACAGTTCTTTGATATTATTAATTGAACATTTTTCAGGAATCACGGAAAAAAGGTATACTAATGGACCTTGACGTGAAAAAAATCAATGAACTCACTCCAAAAAAAACGGAAGTTGTGTGCAAGGTACAGAAAAAATATGACCGAAGTATTGAGGCTTAGAAAAAAGTTTAAAAAAGTGAAAAAATGCAAAAGGTCATTACTGAGTGCTCTAACATGTGAAGATTCCGTCAATGACATGTTAAAAACCAAAATAAGCTGTTCATTTTGTTTGTTACTGCAAAGTCAGTTAAAAAATGTCCCAAGGAAGATAACTGGCCGGAGATGGACATTAGATGATAAGGTTTTAGCCTTAGGAATCTATAAAAAATCAAATGCCTGTTATAAATTATTAAGAAGGTTATTTTGTTTGCCAAGCGTGAGCTCTCTCAAGGCATTGTTAAATAAAATACCAATGATATGTGGTATCAATAACCAAGTTATTGAAACAATTAAACAAATAACTGAGAATAGAGAAGTAAGTGAAAATTTGTGTGTTTTGGCATTTGACGAAATGTCGATAAGAAAAAACTTGACATACAATGCCAAACTTGACCAGATAGATGGTTACCAGGATCATGCGCTTCAAGGTCGGACATCCCAAGTAGCAAGCCATGCTTTAACTTTAATGGCAATTGGGATTCGAAAGCATTGGAAGCAACCAATAGCCTTTTACTTTTCTGGCGATTGTGTCACAGCAGTTAGCTTAAGCAAAGCTAATTTGTCTGCTGTGACACAATCGCCGCAATAAAGGAGGTAAGATTTAACCTTTTTAAAATTACTAGTTAATCTAAGAATTTATCCATCCAAAGGTTGTCTTTAATAGATCGCTTTTAGCGATAAGACCGCCCATTGTGTCACCCTTTGTACAGTTTCTAGATATAATATATGTCTGTAATTTATATGGTGTACATAATAAAGAGTATTCTATTCTATTCTAAAACAGCGAGATAGGCACTTCATCATTCATCTTCACTCTCATTAAATTCGGCTGTGGAAATATGAATTGATGCAGCCTGTTGAATTTAGAATGTCTGTAGAGGAACATACTGCCAATTTATCCCGCTAGATGTGCCACATGACAATGTGGCAAATAAAGATTAGATCATTATTATTAAAGAATTATGTTATTGAAGAATTTGAGCACCTTGTTGATATAGTGGTCGCAAGCGCTACTGCTGAGCATGAGGTCCTGAGTTTGATTCCCAGGTCGGGCAAAGTGTTCTTGGGTTTTTCCGTTAGGAATATCTGTTGCAGCCCGGAGTCTAGATTTGTGCCCGGATGATGGCAATAGGCTCGCCCCCTATAACATGGGACTTAAACATAACTGGCGAAATGTGGGTGTACCTACTATGGGTACACCTCTGCCTAACCCTTCATGAGCCCAGAGGGTTTTTGAGCAAGCATATTCAAGGCGAAAAATTGTTAGCTGAGTAGGTGTGGCATTCAATCACATCTTTGAATAGTGCATTAATCCATATACTGATGAATCCGTAGATCATTTTCAGAAGTGAAACCTTTTAGTGCATTCTAAGTTGTTTTTTGCTATTTACGCCATTTTATTATATTCGTTTTAACAAGGTGTGTGATATGATAAAATAAATCTAAATTTACAGGTCTTACGAGCTTGTTTTAATTCTGGGTTAGAAGTCGTTAGCACTGTATGTGATCTTGATGGTGTCAACATACGTGCCATAAATTCTTTGGGGTCATCAACAGAAAGATCATATTTTAACTGCGAGGGACATGAAATTGTTACAATCCTGGACCCGCCCCATCTGTTAAAGGGCTTTAGAACTAATTTTTTTAAACATAATATTGAATATGCACAAGATGTACAGATTGAAGAAAAACGACAACTAGGTTCGTATGTTAACTTAGTTATGCATTAAAATATTATTGATGATTTACTAAATAAATAAAAAAGAAAAGCAAATAGATAATTTTTACACTACACTTTAGTCATTCATTTTATAAAGTTTTCACTTAACGGCGACGATGTGTATATAATTTATACATCTAAAATATCATTATAATTAATTACTTTAAATCATTTTATTCCAGGCTTAGCAAAATGGAGCCATATAGAGGAATTTTGTAAAAAAAAGACCAGATGAATCGTAACTTTATGTATGCCCCAGCATTGACACAGCAACATTTGCAACCAAATGGCAAACAGAAAATGAAAGTCCGTTTAGCAGCTCAAGTGTTACGCCATTCGGTTGCAGCAGGAATATTCGCTAAAGTAGCCATGAGTAAGTTTCAAAACATGCATGAATGATTAATACAATGCTTAAGTATGTCGTGGCCAGATCTTAGAATTGATCAATTCATGATGTGGCCGACCATTTCATCTTGTAGTTCATGAAATTGAAAATACCCGCTGCCTACATCATGATATAGTCCAGATCAATGAATAATCAGCGTTTGACGATACTAACAGCTAAACGTACGGCTACGTCATAATATGGTCGAACATTAAACAGTTACATTATCCACCATTAGAGGCGCTGATATCGTTCTGCTGTCTCTGTAATGCATCATGGCGGCAGACAATTATTCTGATAGAACAGCCAATAATCACACTAATATTATAAAGGCGAAAGTTTGTGAGTGTGTGTGTGTGTGTGTTTATATGTTTGTTACTTCTTCACGCTCAAACGGCTGGACCAATTTTGATAAAATTTTGTATGGAGGTAGCTGACACCCTGGATTAACATATAGGCTACTTTTTATCCCGATATTCCCACGGGATCGACAATTACGCGGGTGAAACCGCGGGGCGCAGGTAGTAAATTATGAAGTGAAATGTCATTAAAAATTTTGTTACAAGAAAAATATGTTAAATAATTATTTGGAACTTTGATAACGTACCCTACATTAATGATATGGCCAAACGAGCCCTGACATTATCATCAAACGTTGACGTTTAAAGAATATGGTCAGTTTTATAAGGCCATTTCATGAAGTGGTCGGCCACATCATGAAGTGATCAATTCTAAGATCTGGCCATGACATAGTATTATCGGCGTGCAGTTCCCGCGGAATAATAGGCCAACCCCGTTTTCACCCTTATACTCGTAGATATCTGTGTCGTAAAAGACTCACAAGGAATATTGCTAAGACCAATTGGGTATGTTAAGAAAAAAATCCTACGCTGATTCCTAACCATTTCGAGGTTTCTTAACCTTATTTTTCTATTTTTAGCGCTTAAATAATTTTCTCTCCATCATATAATTATGATGGAGTTTATTTTAACATAAACACATAATAAATACCACTTGACTTTCATTTACCTCCAAATGACGCAGATTGGAAATACTTTCGGTGCCTCATAACATCCTATGAAAAAAAATTCAAGTTTATGTCAACTATAGGGATGACCATAATAATAATTATAATGCAGTCTTGCGAAATTTCGGCCTTCGAATCGATTAAAATCAAATGTTGAAAATCAATTCACACAAAAAATCTAAATCCAGAGTTCTGAATGATCGTTAATCAATATCATTATATTGATTAACGATCAGAGAGAGACATCATTATAGCTATCATTATAGCTTAAATAAAATGAATACATTTTATTTTTTTAACCACTCACGTGTCCCTCTCTCCGCGAATATAGTTTCTGACGTTTCATAAGTGCCCATGTAGGTTTATCACTACATAGTATAAAACAAAGTCGCTTCCCCTATGTATGCTTAGATCTTTAAAACTACGCAACGGATTTTGATGCGGTAGATGGAGTGATTCAAGAGGAAGGTTTATATGTATAATACATGCATATTATAGTAGAGAAAAGCCGAGAAATGTGATGTCGTAACAAACATATTTTTGTGCGCTTACATTGCAAACGCTGGCTAAACCTTACGAGATAGATCAAATTAATGTACTACGGAATTGTATATCTTAAAAATATCAGCAGAAAAGTCCGCGGTGGTATATGTTTATCTCCGATGGATAACCCACAGTAACCATTTTTATTTTTAAATATTACAAAAAAAAATGGGTTAGTTACCAAGTTATTTTAAACAGTACAGTATTATTCCTTATCTAATTAAATACATTAAATACGTTGTGCATTTTATGGAGATCAAAATTGCCCGTTACGGCATATCATTAAAATGAATATCTTAGAAGATATCAGAGATTTAAAAAGCGGGGGTGAAGCGGCTGGCGTGGCGGTACGAAGTTCTCCGGGTCAACTAGTGTGAAATAAAATATTTTGATTTTGAAAGAAATCACTCACAGTCGTGCACCTCTAGGTACATGTAGATACGTAGATACTCAATAATCCGTGTTCACTCGGCAACAGTACCTACTAAACTCGCATATCTAACGACTAGTAAGGACTTATAAATAATATACAAAATTAGTAACTATAATCGATTAACTATAATCGAGTTACTAATTCCATAATCGATCACATAACCAGCCTATAATGTTCCCACTACTGGGGCACAGGCCTCCCCTCTGTGAGAGGGAGTCGGCCGCAATCCACCACTCGGTCCCAGTGCGGGTTGGTAGATGACACGTCTCCGAATTTTTGGTTCTAGGACATGCCGGTTTCCTCACGATGGATTCCTTCACCGTTTTGAGAGCAGTGGTGATGATATAATTTACACAAAGTAAAGCGCCTGTCCGGGTTCGAACCTACGATCTACTCGTAAGTCGCGGCCGTCACCACTTGGCCACCACTGCTCTATCGATCAGTTTATAGTAAATGTTCGATTATGTCGATCATTCCCACCTCTAAAACAGTCAAGTGTCATGCTTGAAGTTTCTGATGTCAAGCAAAAAACGTCAAAATCAGGATTTTTATTATTGTGTTATACATGGCAAAGATATTGTACTCTTCACCCTACTGACCCTACTTTTTAAGTAGAATTTAGAAAATTTATTTAAAATTAATGACTCTTTAGAAAACCAAAATATTGAAATTAGTTGCTTAAAATAGCTAAATTATATAAATTAAAAATATAAAAAAAAATACCTGAAAAAAATCTTGCATAAGTATAAGTACCCAATTCTTAGCTCACACACTCTCGCTAACTTAGATAGCCTTATAATTGTCGCATGATATCTTCTATAAAGTGCGAAAAGCTCGGCACGCGAGTCACGTATTATTGATTGTTATTATCCTAAAATGTTTATTTACTTCCAGATGAATTACCGCAAGACGCCATTGCTACAGCTACAATTATAGCAAACATGGACAAATTATTTGACGCCATGAACATGAGATACTCCAGATAGAAAAAGAGGGAAGGAGTTTTTAACAAACATGACCTCAATCAGCCCTCATTTATTGTATTTCAAAAAAATTAAAACGTTTTTTAAAGAGATGAAATTCTTAGGGGCAAGAAGTAAGCCCCCATCACAAGAGGGCTGGTTGCGGACATTAAATGCAATTGAAAGAATTTTTAATAATTTAAATAAATATAGCATAAGAACGTTATCTGTAAGGAGGCTTAATCAAGATCCGCTGGAAAATTGTTTTGGATGCATAAGGAGCAATTGTGGATGTAAGCCGAACCCCACAACAGTCCAATTTATTGCAGCGCTCAAAACCGGAATCATAACAAATTTATTAAATAATAATAAAAACAGAAACTGTCTCGATGACAATAATGACGTGCTGAACAATTTTAAAGTTTTCTTAACACCAAAAAGTGTTGCAGATGTATCCTCTCTACTTATAAATGTAGAGGATGTAGAAGACATTGACATATCTTAGTGTTCTAGTGAAATGCAAGCATGTGCTTATGTTTGCTGATTTATTGTAAAAAACATGAAAACTGATTGCACAACTTGCACAAGTATCATGCTTGCGGATCAGAACACTGAGATATGTCATTCCTTTACAGCATTTAAGGAATACCATGATAGAAGAAGCAGTCTAAATTACGTCCAGTACAGTTTCAGTGAAACGGTAGAGAGTGCTGCAGATATAATTAATAATTATTTAAACGAAAATTCTCACAAGGAAAACGTTGAATTAAATTTATATAGTTGCGCGCGCGCATCCATCCGGGGTGGTCGCGTGAATTCTATTGCGCCGCGAATTGCGTGTATTGAAAAATGAATGTTCTAAAGTGTAACGAGTGTAATATCGTCATTGACGAAATGCTAGCGTATATTCAAAATAAGGTGTCAGTAATCGATGAAGAAACCCTAGTACGAGTTTGCAAATCATCGTTTACAAATGAAGAAATTAAGAAATCGAAATCATTGTTATTCGATTCCATACCTACAGAATCTCGTAAAATCATGAGAAAGAACAAAGGGAAGGAAGAAAGAGACTTGGCAGACATCGTTAATCTGTTTAAATCCGCAGAACCAGATATAATTCCAGTGTTTGTGGCCCGTCAACTGGAAAAATTACCCCCAATTATGTGGGATCATCTGGACTGTACGAAGTTTTTGAAGGATCTACTTCGAGTAAAGACTGAAATGGAAGAATTTAAATCAACTTATGCAACATTAAACCAGTTGAAAGAATTAAAATCGGACTGTAACTTCTCTATTTTAGATACAATGAATGAGCCCAACCAAGCCACCAATGAATTACTAAATATAATCTCCCCCATATTAATTAAAAATACTATATATAGAACAATCCCATGCAAACAAAGAATAATAAAGCCATGGATAACTACAGGTCTTTTGAGATGCATACGTAATAGGGACAGAATGCACTATAAAACAAATAAAGAGCCAAATAACCAAATCTTAAAATTAACCTATTTACGATATCGCAACTTCTGTAATAACTTATTAAAAAGGATAAAATCGGACTATGAAGAAAAGGAATTTCAAAAAGCTAAAAGCAACCCTAAAAAAATGTGGGAAACTATCCGCAGTGTAACTGACACCAAAAATGTGCGCTCTACATCAACAGAACTCCTATCAATTGAAAACTGCCCCACTAAGTCCGTCAACAAAATTAACACGTTCTTTGCAAACGTTGGTATAAATCTTGCAAATAATATACCGAACCTAAATTGCCCTCAGTCTTTCGACATCCACCAACAAAGTACAGCCAACTCAATGGTTCTCCTGGAAACAGATGAAGAAGAGGTTAATTCTATTATAAACAGCCTCCGGATTGACAGTGCTACGGGCTGGGACGGCATCCCACCAAAACTGCTAAAACATGCTAGCCACATTCTGGTTCCACCTATTACACGTATATGCAACCTGGCAATATCCACAGGTATATTTCCCAGCGCTCTAAAAAAAGCCATTGTACATCCGATACACAAGTCGGGTGACAGAAACAAGCTCACGAACTATCGCCCAATTTCAGTCCTACCTGCAATCTCCAAAATTCTGGAAAGAATAATGTACAAACGCCTTAATAACTATCTTAACAAACACAAAATTATCTCCCAGAACCAGTTCGGTTTCAGACGCGGATTATCCACAGAGGACGCGGTGACATCTTTACTGGATTTTGTAGTTGACAAAATCGACAATAAGTTCAAGTGTCTAGGAATCTTCCTAGACCTTTCGAAGGCGTTCGATACTGTGTCTGTTCCTCTACTTCTTTCTAAACTTGAATCAATCGGAGTGCGAGGCATCGCTCATGACTTATTTAAAAGCTTTCTTACTGGTAGGATGCAGTGCGTTAGGGTGGGAGAGTACATAAGCGAAGCAAATCCTGTGTATGTCGGAGTCCCACAAGGAAGTTTGCTCAGTCCTCCCCTTTTTCTAATCTACGTCAACGAACTCTGTCAGCTGTCCCTTCCATCCTCAAAAATAATAGCCTACGCGGATGACACGGCTATTCTATCCTATGGCCGTGATTGGGCTTCTGCTAAAGAGATAGCGGAAAAGGGATTCGGTGAAGTGATGATATGGTTAGAGCAAAACAGTCTCACACTAAACGTTGCGAAAACTAATTTTATCACCTTTGGCTCAAGACGTGCCACCCTGCCACAAGATGGATCATTGCTTATTAAAGCCCACACATGTTCCAACCCTCTCCCCATTTGCACATGCCCCGTTGTAAATAGAGCACCAGTGGTACGATATCTCGGCCTTCAATTGGATGCCTGCCTATCCTGGAAAACACATTTACAAACAGTGTCCGCACGAATACGAAAACTTATTTTTCTCTTTAAGAAGCTAAGGGCAGGCAGCGAAATCCTTAAGATTGTTTACTCGGCATTAGCCGAATCAGTCCTGAGCTATTGCATCACTGCCTGGGGAGGGGCCGCCAAGACCGACATTATACAGGTTGAACGAGCCCAGAGAGCCGTAATTAAAGTAATTCTAAAAAGATCCTTTCGATTCCCAACGCGGCCACTCTACAGGGACTTTCAAACACTAACGGTTCGACAACTATACATACAGCGCGCAGTCATGCGTAAACACGCGACTCTTCCATACAACATAAATAACAGCCCGACTGTAAGAAGAAGACCCAAACCGGCTTGTCCCACATCACAAACAAAAACCACATTTGCTAGACGTCACTACTCCTACCTAAGTGCCCTTATATACAATAAAATACATAAAAAACTTAACATACATACATTAAACAGACACAAATGTAAAAAAATAACTAAAGAATTCCTCCTCACTCTAGATTATGATGAAACAGAAGCACTGCTGAAACCTTAAAGCTTATTATATAATTATCAGTATCACGAACACTTACACAATCACAGTCACCCCAAATCACCTTCCCTCTCTACACATACACGACAGACATCACACACTCATACACACATCACACACCACACACACATCCACTTCCCCCATTACACCACATCACACGCGCTTACTCACACACTATTGCTGCTGTTACACGTTTTAGACTCCCGAATTTTGTAAAATAACCTAATCGGACGAATGGATGGCCCCTATAACACAGGATTTTCCTAGCATCGGGGTCATTATTCACAAAAATTGAGCACAAATGTATTAACAAAATAATGTAACATGCTTTGTATTTCTTCTTTTTGCTAAATAAATGATTATTATTATTATTATTATTTTACAATTCAAGAACGATTCTTTACCGCCCTCTGTATGCAAGGTTAACATGAGGCCCCCCTAGCCTGGATAATGGACAGTGGCCCAGTAGGCTTATCACATCATCATAACTCTACGATAAACGCATCGTATAGCAATGGGAAAGAATCATTGGATAATGTAAACGAGTGTGCCACACAGAACCGATACCAAGAAATAGGGAGGGTAGTAGCAAAACATTCAGACTGTGATTTATCAAGACGGCAACGGTCGGCGGCGCAGCGCGGATGACGTCGTCGCGAGCGGCGGCGGGACGGTAGGGGAGGCGATCTCGCCTGAGACCGGTTTGAAACAGGTGGTGGCTGAGAATACGTCATCGAAGGAAGCCGCGATAGTACAGAGTGCGCACCAGCTGACTCATAGCGATAACGGCATTAGCGGCGATGGACGGAATTGCGACATTGTATTGGACGCAGTACCTAGTTCTCTGAATGATGACAATAGTGGTTGGCAAAGAGTAGAAAGGCGCCGGAAACAATTGAAATATAGGTACTCGGGAAATCGGGTGTGGCGAGAGATTTAGAGTTTAACTTTAGAGCCGCCGATAAGAAAGTACCTGTGTTTATTACGAATGTCCATAGTGATACCACGAAAGAGGATATTATTAAATACACACATCAAAAGTGTCTAGGGATCAAGCATTTTTATGCGGATTTCTTGAGATTGAGATGTGGCTTCGTAATAAATTTATGATTTTATAAATTTATATGGATCCTTTTTGGTGCATTTCATAATTTGAATCAGGAACTGTGAATCAAATTCGAGTAAAAGATGAAAATCAGCTGTCAATATTTTCCCTATAAAAACATACAACGCATTGAAGACATTATTAGTGCTACTGTTTCCCTACTACTAAAATTAGATTAAAACCAACGTTATTATGGAGCGGCGACGTCATTTAAGCAGGGAAGAAATGCTCAGAGCCGTGGGAATGATAGAAGCTGGTTCCCGGCAACGTACTGTGGCTTTAGCTCTGAATACAAGTCAGAGTGTTATCAGTCGACTTTGGACACGTTACCGAAGCACTGGTACCGTGGCTGAGCGCCATGGAGGACGGTATCGCTGCACCACACGGAGACAAGACCGATACATTCAAATCTTAACTCGAAGAGCTCCAACAATAACCGCCATGATGTTAGCCGTGAGGCTTCATCACTCTTCAGGGAACTTAATTAGCGACCAAACAGTCAGAAACCGCTTGCATGAAGTGAACCTTCATTCCCGAAGACCGCTACGGGTACCACCTATAGCAATGCACAATCGTAGGATTCGATATCAATGGGCTCTTGAACACAGAAATTGGGCAGAAGAACAATGGCGTTTCGTGTGCTTTTCTGATGAGTCTCGTTTTGGTATGAGACCGGATACAAGACGTATACGACACTGGAGAACCCCTGGACGCCAAAATCCTGCCAGGAAGTCCATCCTTATAGTGGTGGAACCATCATGGTATGGGCGGGTATTTGGATCGGCGGAAGAACTGAGTTGATTTGGATCAGAGGCAACCTCAACGCTCAAATTTATGCTGAGACGATTGTATCAGACGTCATCGTTCCTCTACAAGTGCAAATCGGTCCCTTATTTCAGTTAATGCATGATAATGCACGACCGCACACCGCAAGAGTTGTAAGACAGACTCTCGCCGCAGCTAACACCAATGTCCTGCCCTGGCCTGCTCAGTCGCCAGACTTGAACCCGATTGAGCATGCATGGGATATGCTACAGAGAAGAGCTCTGCCGAATATGGAGGGTATCCAGTCGCAAGAAGACCTTTTTTTGTTGTTGCAACGAACATGGGCGGCCATTCCACAGCGTGATTTGGATGAACTCATTTTGAGTATGCCAAACCGATGTTCTTGTGTTGTTAGTGTTCGCGGTAGAAACACGGATTATTAATTGTTTAAGTTACCCAATAAAATTTTATAGAAAACTGTTATTTCAGTCTTTTTTTCGAACTTTTGTGTTAGTGGTTCAAATGTCAAAAATCCCTTTATTAGGAAAATGGCAAATTTCTTTATTAATGCAAAGGTGACTTGGTTTATCGTTACTGTGACAAACTAAAACACTTTATTTGATGATCCTTAAAGAAAATTTTAATTAATATCAATCAGGAGAAAAGTTATTGCAAAAATATATGTTGATCCCTAGACACTTTTGATGTGTGTATATTCGCTCGAAAACGAATGAGTCTGTGTCGTTACAGAAAATCGATGTTAAAAGGCATACTGATCACAGTGCGTTTAAGCTTTATGTATCCGAGGCGAAATTGGCTATGTATCTGGATGAAAAACTTTGGCCTGAAGGTATAATTTTCAGGAGATTTGTGAATTTTAGTCACAAAAATAAGAACAGAGCTTCTGCTGTGTCCGGCTCGATTAACAACAACAATGGATAAACGTCCTTATAGATTAGCTAGTTTTAATTGTAAGAACCTTAATATATATAAAAATAATAACCTTGGGGTAGCAGCCAAAAGACTACGTGGAGTCTGGGTGCCCCGATTCGGTTTTGGGACAGATTCGACCTATTGTACGTGGAGTCGGGATGTCCCGATTCGGTTTTGGGACAGATTCGACCTATTTCAACCATAAAGTGGGATACGCTAACTTCCTTCTGAACAGAATTTCTAAGTTTTCGTAAGTCAATCGTGAAGGCAAACAATCAAAGTCCAGAGAATAAGCCAAAGTCGTCAAAGAAATCCACAATAAAAACACTACGAATCACAGAAAGCACATTCACGCAACTCGGGAAGAAACGGAATGAACCACAGAGTACTTAATAACACTGACAGTACAGTTCTTTTTTACGTTCCGTTTCACCAATTTTACACGACATTTTACACCACAGACAATATACTGGTACAGATTTGGTTGTCAATCGCCTATTTTAACGTTTCGTTACACTTTTTATCTGATTTGAGGTTAGAAACAATTTTTATAAATTTCTCGAAAAATATGCATTTTAGTTTAATAAGAGTGATAACGTTATAATCAGGGATCCATCCCCTACCACCTGCAACCACTGTCACCCCTCACTTCGTGCCCCCGGATACTAAAGTCAAGCCTTAGCGACTCGGACTCGGTAGCAAAAGCTTTGAGAGACGAATTTCCAGAAGTGTTTGCAGAAGGGTTAGGTACATTCAAGTCACTTGTATCGCTGCACCTCAAAGATGAAACCCCCGTGTTTGTGAAGGCGCGGCCGCTGCCATTGGCACTGCGCCCGCGAGTCGAAAGCGAACTCAAACGGTTAGAACAAGAAGTGGTTTATAAGGTCGATTGGTCAGAATATGGTACGCCTATTGTACCGGTTATTAAGTCTAATGACTCAATCAGAATATGTGGAGATTATAAAATAACAATAAATCCGATTCCAAAAGATTTTCATTATCCATTACCGCGGTTTGAAGAACTTTTTGCGACCTTGGGGGGCGGCGAACAGTACACAAAACTTGATTTATCAAATGCATTCCAACAATGTTTATTAGATAAAAAATCGGGACCGCTGACAGCAATAACCACTCATGTCTGAACGTTCATTCACAAAAGACGGTACTCTTTTGTAAATGAACGTTCCGACATTTGGAATAAAATGTAGTCCTGAAAACTTTCAGAAGATAATGGAGGAAACATTGAGTGGCTTGCCGTCAACGGCTGTATTTGCAGATGACATATGTGTTACGGGAAAGGATAAAACTACCCATTTAACTTTGAGGGCTGTGTTAGATAGGTTAAAACAAAATGGATTAAGAATAAATTTCAGTAAATGGCAATTTTTTAAGGATTGTGTATCTTGCACACGGATTCTAACAAAATTGAAGCCATTAGGGCAGCCCCATCTCCAACAAATGTAACTGAATTAAAGAGTTTAATGGGCCTAGTTAATTTTTACTCAAAATTTTGCCCGAATATAAGTGACATAATGCGACCGCTGTACAACTTGTTACAAAAAAATGTAAAATGGCAATGGAATGATGAGTGTGAGGGTGCTTTTTGCCGAATGAAAAAAGTATTAAGCAGCGCACCAGTGTTGGCACACTACGATCCAGCTTTGCCGTTGGTGTTGTCAGTGGACAGTAGCGCATATGGACTGCGCGCCGTACTTACACAGCGTTACGCAGACGGCAGTGAGCGACCCGTGTGCTGCGCGTCGCGTACACTTAACGCCGCCGAGCAAAATTACTCGCAGCGACAAGGAGGCACTCGCAATCGTGTACGGGGTGCGCAAGCACCACCAGTACTTATACGGGCGACAGTTTATTTTGCGTAGCGATCATCGTCCATTGAGTTATATCTTTGGGACGAATAAAGGAATACCCGTGACAGCCGCAAGTAGACTACAGCGTTATGCTGTTCAGTTGTCAGCTTATAATTTTAACATCGAATTTATTAGATCAGCAGAAAATTGTCATGCCGATGCGCTTTCTCGGCTTCCTTTGAATTCTACTGGAAGCAGAATCAAATGTGAGGACAGTGAATATAGTTACCTTTTTGTGCAGGAAAATTTTCCACTTAGTTTTAAAGACGTTAAAATTGAGACGGCAAAAGATTCATTATTGAATAAAATATATGGTTACGTAATGTTCGGGTGGCCAAATACTAGTAAGATTGAAACTGAAACAGCGTATTTTAATCGTAAGGAAAGTATTTTTGTGGATCAAGGTTGCTTGATTTGGGGTTATCGGGTAATAATTCCGAAAACATTACGAATGTCAATTTTAAAAGAAATTCACGACAGCCACCCGGGCATCGTAAAAATGAAGCAAATAGCGCGGAATTATGTCTGGTGAGACTTTGGACGTTGATATCGAGCGAACAGTACAGGAGTGCGTCGCATGCCGGTCGCAGCGCTCAGCTCCCGCCCCGGCTCCCCTACACTCCTGGCCGTGGCCGGAGGAACCATGGGCTCGATTGAATTTAGATTTTTTAGGGCCATTTAATAATAAGTATTCCCGTGCTACTACTGGACTATTCTAAAAACAGGGGAAAGTGGACTGAAGCGTCTGTGGTGCGTCGAGAAAGTCCAGTTTCTTATACGGTGAAATCGCAAGATGGTCATGTACACAAGAGACACATTGATCAAATCTTAACAACCAAACAACCAAAGTCTAGATTTTCATTGTCAAAGGTGCAAGAGGAAGCGAATGCCAAAGCTGATGCAGAGCCAATGGCGACGCCTGACTCTGATCAGGACGATCAAGTCGCAGAGGAATGGCAACTGGCAGAGGAGTCGCCTCCCTCGGGAACTGTGTCTGAAAGACGTGACGATTCACTGACAACACCGAGGAATCGTAGGAACGCTGCTTTACGTTGCATTGACAAATAGAAAAAGTTGTCATGATATTATACTGTGTATTTTCATACATCACACTCATCATTGCACAGTTACTAAGGTAGGATTAAAACATATGTTGCTATTATCGATATTGAATTAGACAGATGTAAATATATCTACTGTAGTATTTTGGCATCTCGTGCATATAATTATGTTTAAATTAGTTACTGCATGAATAACCATGATTAGTGGATTTAACTGTTTCCTTTACACATGGTTGAATTGTTATTTTAGTATATTTGTTAAATTATAGATGTAGGCATGCCTTTCGTTTGTTTGTTTAAGTTAGACTATTTAAAATATAGGGGGGAAGTGTTATGTCGGTACTTTGATAATAAATGTATGAAGGTTGATTCAAGTTTTTAATAAAGCAGCCGTTACCAGGTCTCTGCCTTTTATTGACGTGTACATAACACAAAACTATAGAGGCTTTAACGATTTTGTACAAATTAAACCATTGCAGATGAAAATTAAATATTTAAGAAGTGAGATATGCCGTTTACGCAAACAAGGTCGGTAATTTCATGACCGATTGGCTAATGCGGAAAAGTTAAATAATGACATTTTATTTCAACGCATTACAAAGGACATGCGTAAACCAACACAGTTGTTTGTGCATATGCAGCTTCAATCTAGTAAGAAGTCCAAAGGTAAGACGTTTTACTACAGAAGAAAAAATTTTATGCTTGTCCTTTTTTAAAAAGAGCCCGAAGTGTTACAGGCTGTTATGTAATTATTTCACACTGCCATAAACTAAGGCTATGAAACGCCCACTAAGTGAAATAAAAGTGTCGCCAGGGATAAACCCAATAATTTTCGAGAGAATTAAAAGTACATTGGAACATAAAGACACGTCCGATCGTTTATTTAGTCTTATCTTTGACGAAATGTCTATTACGCCTCATGTAAATTATAACGTCCATAAAGATGAGTTGGAAGGTTTTGCATATAACAAAGACACAAAAGCTGATCATGCCCTTGTCTTTATGATAAAGGGAATACAACGTAATTTTAAACAGCCAATCGCTTATTATTTTACAAACTCTTTAAATAAAATAGAGTTAAAAAATGTTTTAAAAACTGTCATTTTAAATTGTATTGAATCAGGACTTACAATTTTATGTACCGCATGTGACCAAAGTCAAATTAATGTTGGTGCAATAACCGAACTGGTCAATGATACAAAAGCCAGCTTTTTACGTCGAAACAAAGAGTGGCATAACGACCTTATAAACATAAAAGGCCAATGTATTATCCCATCATTTGACACACCGCATTTGATAAAAGGCCTTAGATATAATTTAATTACCAAAGACCTTATATTTTATAT
Organism: Mesoligia furuncula; assembly: GCA_916614155.1. Lineage (NCBI taxonomy): Eukaryota > Metazoa > Arthropoda > Insecta > Lepidoptera > Noctuidae > Mesoligia > Mesoligia furuncula. The sequence continues at coordinate 14,171,355 of OU744791.1, read as the reverse complement.
AGGCAACGAAAAAAAATGTATAAAATGGAATTATTACCAAATGGTTTATATAGCAGACAAAACGTATGGCTACGGACAGAGCTACGGCTTCTAAATAAAATCACAGAAGAGCATGTCAATCCGGAGAAAATTAATAAAATGCGCGTAAAATCAGCGACACAATTATTCAGTCACAGTGTTGCTGTTGTGACGAACCATTTGACGGCAAGAGGAGATCTTCCTGAGGAATGTCGTCAATGAATTGACTTCACAATTTTAATTGATAATCTTTTTGATAGTTTAAATGTTAGTAGTCTCTCCATACCAAATGGTAAAATTTTTAAGGGGCCTGTGAAACGCAATACTCCTCACCACGAATTGTGGCGAAAAGCCAAACATGTATTAAAAACAGTAAAATATATTTAAAAAAATAAAGTTGGTGATACAGTTCGATTGACGGAGACAGTGGTTCCATCAGTAACAAACTTAATTAAAACTATTGAGGGCATAGAATACATTTCGAAAGTGCTATCTAATAAATATGGATTAGATACAATGTTGTCAAGGAACTTGAACCAAGACCCAGTAGAAAATTTCTTTGGGAATGTCAGAAGTTATGGTGCACAAAATATTGCACCAAATTCTGTTGCATTCGAAGGAGCCTTCAAGGCATTAAATGCTTAATAATTTTAAGTCTCCACAGTCAAGGAGGGCAAATTGTGAGGAGGACACAAATGACTGCCTCCAAAAATTAGACTTTTTTTTAAAAGAAAAAATAAATATTCCTGATGTTCCCAAGGAAAATGAAAAAATTCATTTCGATAATGAAATATGTTTTGACCAGTCACACGAAAACGATGCTGGTCAAAGCAATTACGTCTGTGGTTGTGTTATAAAGAAATGCCTTAAAAATATAGTGAAAGGCTGTCAACATTGTAAATTAATTTTAATAGAAAACACAAGCATTAACAGAAACAACGCATTTATTAAAGCAAAAGAATATTTAATTAAAAAAGTGGCTTTGCTATCCCACAAAAGAAACAGAAATATTTTTTAGAGATGCACAAAATATTATAAGTTCATTTTTAAAAAGAAATGTGCCCAAAAAGCATTTAAAACAAACAATGCTACCTTTTATAGAAATGTTTGTTGACTGTCCTTTCAACTGTCCGATACACAAAACCAATTTAAAAGATATGTTTTGGATAAAACCATAAATATTTTTATTTATAGTTTGTGTCGATCCGTCAATCGAATTTTAGCAGGAAAAATTAAATATAATGGTGAAGATCAAACCAAAATTGCTGCCCAAATATATTTTGAGAAACATAAAAATTATAAAAATAGAAAATAAGTACCTATTTTTAATTAATAAAACTGTGTCATTTTATTTTGTTGTTTTATTTTATTTTTCGTACTTTCCTTGTGGCAGTTTCATCGATAATAAGCTATATTATTCTAGTAATTTATAGTTGAAATATTTGTACATTAAATTACTAGAACAAAATAGCTCATGGAAACCGAAATATTTGAATGAAATACACAATATACCTGCCTGTAGACGTACTATACCTAGGTATGGATGTACATATTTAGACTTAGTTCCTGTTACGAAATCCAGAGGGCGTTTCAAAATGATATTCACAAAATATCCACGAGAGGGCTCTCTTTTCCCTCTATATGACTATACTCTTTGGGTCAGGAACAGGTATTTGAATATTGTGTTTGTGTTTTGTTATTTTATTATGACTACTTAAACATTTGCAGAAAACCATTCATCGAGCTTGAGAATGTGACAAATGAAACCGCGCCCACGGTATTAGAGCATGAACTGCACGAAGCCGGACCGGCGCCAGCGGCGGCGGAGCGCGTACTGGCGCGAGCAGCCGCGGCGGCGGAGGCGGCGACCGCGTCGGGCCGGCGGCGGATAGGCATTTGGAACAGGGAAAGGAGGACTCGCCGCTATCGATTGACGGTACCGACAAGTAAGTACCTACATAAATAAATACATATAAAATAAACAAGTAAATTTTTAATCCCCTTAGTATTTTTTTATCTGCCTCACTGGTCTAGCGGTTGCAAGCGCTACTGCTGAGCTTGAGGTCCTGGGATTGTTTCCCGGGTCGGGCAAAATGGTATTGGGTTTTTCCATTAGTAAATTCTCAGTACAGTCCGGAGTCTGGATTTGTGCCCGGTTAGTGGCAGTAGGCTCGCCCCCTATGACATGGGACTTCGTCGCTGCGCGTGCGAAACCGCGTAAGAGCAGTTTGTTAATACCGCGTAACAGCAAAACGCGCAAAATTTAAATATCGTGCTAGCCATTCTAAACGCCTATTGGCTTATACTAGACTTCACCTGATTTGAATTATCCAATGAGAAACGTCAGTTGTGCTATCGAAACAATACCGCGGAACAGTAAGAGACCCGAAGTTGGAAGCAAGTGCGCGTATTTACTACGGCCGTGAGAAAAATGTAACGCGATAAGTGTGTGCTCCCGAAAATAACTATTTTGCCGTGATTAACCACCATGTAAGTATGTTTTATTTATGTATTATTCTTCGTGTGTAATGTGTTTATGCTAGAATTTTTAAATTAGATGTAATTCTGTTTTAATTTAATGGTTCTGACTAATATAACCCCCGACACGTATTTACGCGGTCTTGACATCGCTTGATTTATTTGTATTGTTAAGTTACGCGGTATTGCATTTTACTGAAACTAATAATTATTATTTTCTTGTTTATAGATGAATCCTTGCATTCTCAAGTAACTACCCAAATTTGGCCACAGTTTCATACCACCAGATAGAATATTTGCGAAGATTGAAAAAGAAACCAAAAAACAGTCTATAATATGTGATCCAGAAGATTATGTGGATGTTTTCAAAAAACATGCGACTGTTTACCATTTAGGAGATGTTGAAGTTTATAATTGGAAGGATGAAGTCTCCAAAGTCATCAAACCTCCAGGGAGTTGGCACTTTAGATTTAATCCATCTAAACGATTTCTAATGAGTAAGGGACGACAGAATGTGAGCATTCAAGAAGAAAATTATCGGAACGAATTTAATCAAACAAAATATGTGACTAAGGGCGCTTTCAATTTAGACGATTGGTGCCGGACTGCTGCAGTCCGGGTATCGTACTGCGCACGGGCGGTTATGATTTTTCATACAAAATGTCTCGACGCAAAGTCGTGCGACAGCAGTGCGGCGCACGTCCGTTGGCGGAACGGAAACCACCTGTCTCAGTCGTTGTTCGCTAGTGCTGTGAACGCATCGTGTTTCTTAGACGTTTTCGTGCATACCTACCTAATTATGGATGATTTAAATACAGAAGATTTTATAATTGAAATAGAGTTGCAGCCCGCCGTTTGGGATTCTAAATGTGACAAGTATTCAAATCGCTTGGAGAAAAAAAAGGCTTGGGATGTTTTATGTGAAAAATTTATTACCGATTTTAAAAGTAAAAAAGCAGCTGAAAAGAATACTGCAGGTACAACAATAAACAGTTTATTATATTATAATGTAATCAATTAGTATTATTTATATTTTACTGTTTTGCCACGATACTTGTCCTCTTGGGCTAACAAAATAGTCCGTAAATATATCGCGGACTGTTGTGGCTGACAAATTCTGATAACTTTGTGGCTGAACTGGCCTAACTCGAATTGGTTGACCATGCATAGTGGTATTTTCGCGTTGAACAAAGTTATGTAAAACACAAATAGCCTTAGCAATATCTGTTGCAAACGATATTTCCACATTTAATGGCCGATGTAATATTCGCCATTTATTTGTCATAATACCAAATGGACACTCAATGTACCGGCGTGCACGTGACAGGCGGTAGTTAAAATTATTTTTTTCCCCTCCAAAAAGTTTCGCCGTAAGTTTCGCCGGTTGGCCGTTGTATGAAATTGCTGACGGCAAATGCTTCGTCGCCAACAAAAATAAAAGGTAGTGGTGGCCCATTGTCTTGTATTGGTGCAGGACTTGGTATATCTAAATTATTGTTTTGAAGCTTGTTAAAAAAACTACTGCTCCGAAATATTTGTGAATCTGAAGCCTTCCCATAGGAACCGACATCAATATAAATAAATTTATAATTAGAATCGCAAATAGCCAACACCACAATAGAAAAGAAATGCTTATAGTTGTAATACAACGATCCACTTCTTGTCGGTTTTATTATTCTCACATGTTTGCCGTCTATAGCTCCCAAGCAATTACGAAAATTTGCTTTTGTTTCAAACCCTTGAGCTATTTGTAACCAATCCTCCTTTTTAAGATCAGGTATACAGATATCTTTCAAAACTTTGTATATCTCTTGACATGTATCTTTAATAATTCCACTAATTGTTGAGACGCCATGTTGGTAAGAGTGATGCAGATCAGTCATAGTACAGCCAGTTGATAAATATCTGAAAATAATAACAGAAAATTTTATTTCAGCCTTGTTACTCCAAAAAAAATTGAGAAATATTAGGGATTCCTATTCACGAGAGTTGAATAAGCAACGACAATTAAAAAGTGGATCTGTTGGAAAAAATCATCGGAAGTACGTATATTTTGATCGGCTTCAGTTTCTGTCTAATCTTTATGAATCAAAACCTTCCAACTCTGGTACCAACGAGCAATCTGATTCTCCTGAAACCGATTCTTCTTGAATAGCATCGTCATCAAAAATTAAAAAAGCATCTTCGAGCAACGATGAGACTAATAAGATTTTAAAACTTCTTGCTGAAAGAATGCAAAACAAAAACAATGCAAATGCAGACAATTTTGAAGACGGCGATAGATATTTCTTGTTGTCATTATTAAATGATTTTAAAAAAATTCCGGAACATCGCAAAATGGATGCTAAATACGAGATAATTGGATTCATAAGAAAATACGTCGGGTCAAGTTCATATGCCGCTGATTATTATGAACAACAGGGTTACTACACAGGTCAATCTTCCGAATATCGTAGTCAGGCTCATGCTCCGTCTACTGAGTTACAACAACAATCACCTATGTCTAATACATCAACGAATTCTGATTTTACTTTATATGAAGATCTTTTTAGCGATGGTGACACAGTATAAATGCGTGCGTATCAACAAAAAAGAAAACATTAATCATCAAAATCTCTATCGGATCTGTTTAAGAGTAGCAATAAATACTTATTAAAATACTAAATGTGTTTATATTACTTACCTTATCGTTATCACAAGTCTCTCTTCGGCGGATATAGTATTTTTGAATTTAGTTTCTTGACGTTGTATTCCATTTTTAACAAAGTGATATAATTCATAGAAACATTCTCTAGACATTCTAAAATAGTTCAGAAAATCAGCTGAGCTTTCTTTTAATCTAGGGTAAAGTGTATAAAAATCACCAGTTTTATATTTTAAAGAAAACATTGGCGACGCCCTAGTACGGCGTCGTTTATGTTTCTGCCGAAGCAAGAGAACTAACAATAACACTTCCTCGTCAGAGTCCATGGCACCGACTAAAGTTGGGTTTCGATGGAAATCACTAAAATTCGATCGGACTGCAGCCGCGTATATCTTCATATAAGACGATTTACGTCGTACTGCTGTCGTCCGGCAGCAGTACGGCTCATGGTCGTAACAACCGTGCGGCAGCAGTCCGGCACCAACCGTCTAAATTGAAAGCGCCCTAAAAGAGGAAAGAGATGTTCAGAAATCGAGCCCGCAATTATACGAAAAGGTAATAAAGTGAACCAAAGCAAAATAAAAGATGTGACTAACCTTCTGAAAAAACATTATGGTGAAGATTGGAGGGCTATGGACATTTTAAAATGTTACAAGGATATTGAAGAAAGCAATGACAATTTTGAAGAACATGAGGATCTGCAAGTGTTCCATTGGAAGAAAATGAAAATTTCATATAATTTTTTTCAACTTTAAACAATTTATATTATTACTAAATTAATAAACTTACTTTTTCGCATTACATATTAAAACAATGTTTTATTACTTTTTAGAACATCCTGTACAATCATTGAGACTATGGGGTCGTGAGTACCAATATCGCCACATCCATCACTGTGTGTATCAAAAACCGCCAGATGCATATTTCAATATCAATACCCGCCACATCCTTATTTTTTTATCACGAATTAATTTATATTTCCTAGAATAAAAAAACGAATGTATCTAATTGTTATATCCGGTTCTACTTATTTTATTCCAAATTAGCAACAGAAAATTACTTACGTAACATATAATGAGGAACAATGTTGATTATTGAAAAATTTGGCTTTATGGATTTAGCGGAGTTTGATTCTAGACGACATTATCATTTATAGTTGAAAAAACAGTCCGCCGAAAATCTCGAAAAATTCATGTACAACCAACATCGATCAGTCGCCGCAAAAAAAAGAGGTATACAGTGGAAGGATTAAATCAGGACGACCAGCCAAGTCAGAAACTGTTAAAAGAGTTTGTGTTCATAATATCTAATATTGATGAAAATGAACCTCCTGCCAAAAAACATTGATTATGTTATAACATTACTAAATTATATATTTTGTTTATTTACCTAGGTATTTTGGTTTTAATAAAAAGTTAAAGACTGTTCGAGTTTTCTTGCCCATTCACATTACCATTTACACAAATATACCTTCGAACACACACGGATTTGTGGCGCTTAATCAAGGCGCATACTCCTTGCAAACCCGTGCGCGATTGGAGGACGCGTACTCTTAATTGAACACGTGTTTGGAAGAACAGATGGCGTTGCAAACCTGTGCGCGATTGGAGGACATGTGCCTTGAATTGAACACGATTTTGTAAAGGCAGTTAGCGCGACAAACCCGTGCGTGTTTCAAAGGCAGTCAAGGTAGTACTGCCTCCTAATGTACACGGAAATGGAAATAAGCATGCGGGATAGAAAAATAAGTCATTGATGGTTACAGAAGACGAGATTTGTGTAATTTTGGGTGCTGTCAACCAGTTCAAGAAGGAAGAACGTGGCTACAGCAATTACAGGATGTCTGACAACGTATTTTTGTGACGCTGGAACGACTATAATGTCGTCACGGTACCAACCAACTTTGAAAACTGGGACTTGAAATCTGTAACACGCTGGTCTCGTAAAAAAAAGCTAAAGTAGCAATCCCCCAGCCTTCATTGATTGCCAGCTACAACAAGCAAATGGGCGGGGTAGATAAGTGTGATCAAGCTGTTGCGAATCTTCGTACAAGAATGCGTATTAGAAAATGGTGGTGGCCAATATTTGCCTACTTTTTAGATGTGTCGTTGGTGAACAGTTGGTTACTCGCAAGAAAAAATGGATGCAATAAAGAGACAGACTCTTTATTCGCATTTCGAAGATATGAAGCTCAAGGCTTGCTCGTCACATATGGAACTGCACCACACCAAGGACAAAAGCTTGCCAAACCGTTGTCCACCACACGGTATGACGGCAAACAGCATTGGATTATACCCATTAGCACTGAACGTCGCTGTGCAAATCAATGGAGGAAAAGCCAAGTACAAGTGCCTGAAATGCGATGTAGGCCTGCATCCTTACACTGGTATTCAAGAACGCTACTTAGATAAGTATGGCAGCAACACTATGCTAAGTAAGACATTTCTCACTGCGTTCGTCATGGCAGGCCATTCATTTCATAAACAATACTTAATGGACTCTTTGCTGTGCGGACACTTAGCATTGAATGGGGCGCTGTGATTGGTTAACGTTGTGACGCGACTTCACTCTGGTTGACTGACTGACAGTGACAGAATAAACGTCAATCAAGACCACTGTTTTATTTACAAGTTTTGTTAACTGTTTCCTAAGTTTTACATAAGTTATAATAAACTTTACAAAATGAATACTAGTTGCTTGCCTTTATTGAGTACGAAATCACCCAAAACAGGGTAAGTATTAAATTGTATGTTTCTGTTTGTTTCGTATTCAAAGTTGTGAAAATAATAACACGTGTTGTTTTCTTTCAGCTTAAAGAAGTTACCATTTACTTCTTCGGAAAGAGAACTAATTGTGGCTTTAGTGCGGGACCGGCCCATTATTGAGGATAAGCGTACACACGCTCAAAACATCGAGTTGAAGAAGAAGGCCTGGGATGAGCTGACATTGGCCTATAATGCGCAGTCCTATGTGACGCCTAGGAATAACATTCAGTTAAAAAGATGTTGGGAGAATATAAAATCTAGTAGAAAGAAGGAGCTTTCTTTTGAGTCCATAAATATGAGACGTACAGGTGGAGGCCCACCAGAAGGTGGACCCGGTTTACCTTCAGATAATGTTGTGGATGCAATTTGTCCATTTATAAATTTAACAGTTCCAGGGGTTATTGACTCCAATTCTATAGAAAGTGAGTAAATATCAGAGTGTAAAAAGATAATTAATATCTACTTCTATCTAAATAATATAATAAATATACAATATAATAACTGTCTACTTTAGTTTCAGATGACTTGACACAAACTGAAGAGGATATTAAAAAAATAAAAAAAAATAATGGTAAGGCAATTTGTATCCTTTGTGCAAAATATGTACAATGTAAGCATTGTGTGTATAAGTATTATGTCCAGTAATCATTATTTTATATTTCAGTTGTGGATCTTGAAGTAGTGAGTGACGAACCTGTGTATCAAAATATTAATACAAAAATTGTTACCAACTTCTATGATTCTGAAAACTGCGCTAAGGGCACTGAGGGTATGTTTTTATTATTATCATAAAAATGTATCCATCTATGTAGTTATAATACGTTTTTTCATAAACAATACTTACATTAAAAATATTTTTGTTACAGTTATGAATGTGGATAATAGTTTTATAAGTGACGTAGGCAACAATGTTCCCTCTCAACCAAAAAAACGAAAGGATATATCCACTAATAACACAGGTAACTGAATATTTTGTCAATTTAAGAGGTGTGGGCAGGGATTAATCTCAGATGCAAATAAGAACTTGGTGTTGCAGTCTCTTGTTTATAATGCGCTTATTTATTTTTCAGGTCTTAAGAAAATTTGTAGTGAAACAGAAGCAAGAATAAAGCGATGTACTATGAATATGCAACAGGATTCAGAATTGCATGAATTAAGACTGAACAGGGAGAGGATCTTATTAAAACGGGAAGAAAATTTAATTCACTTCGAAAAACAACTTCATGATTTACAATTAACAAAAATAAAAATGGAAATTGAACTATTAAAAAAACAACTTCAAAATTAAAATACATTTGTTTTATTTTATGTAATTATACATTAAAAATGGCGTGTTATAAATGATCTCCTAAATAGCAGTCCTTCTCTGTTGGATGATTGTGTATTTCTAATGTTTTGTCGAGTAGTTGTTGTAAACCCAATATCCTCTATTTCTTCAACAATGCCATGAGATCTACAAATATTGTATAAAACTGAAGTTGCTACAATAACATGGCACGTTGTTGTCAGATTTGTTGCCATTTTTTTTGATAGGCAAGGAAAAATTCTCTTCCAGACACCTATCGTTCTTTCAACAGTGTTTCTTGTTTTTATATGGGCCTTATTATAATTTTCTTCTGAAATTGTTTCCGGTTGTAGAACAGGTGTCAGTAAATATTTTTGACAGCCATATCCACTATCTCCTAAAAGTATACCATCCATGACACCTTGTTCCATCTTTCTCTTTAATAAAGAAGCTTGGAAAATTCGGTTGTCATGTACTGAACCGGGTCGATCAGCAACAATGTCATATATTTGTAAGTCAGGCCCACATACAATCTGTACATTTATAGAAAAGTATTTTTTTCGGTTTCTGAATACTTCCGCATAAGAACCACCAGGATTTTGAATCGGTATATGAGTTCCATCAATGGCACCGATAATACCAGGAAAGCTTCCTATGCTGTAAAATTGTTCTTTTATTGTTTCAAGATTGCTAGGAAACTTCACAAATCGCTGCATCTTTAAACAAAATAGATATGAAACTCTTCTCACTATCCTTGAGACAGTTGGTTGGCTTACTTTTATGAGGTCTCCAGTAATTATCTGAAAATAAAAATGGTGTTAGTACCTACATCCTTACAATTATAATACATAACAAACTAATTACCATAAAAATACATGATGGAGTTTAATTACATGGTAGGTACCGTAAATATTTATTTTGAGTGTTAACTTTAAGAAGCTATATACCTACCTATCCATTGTTATTACTTAATGCTTAAATATTATTAAAATAATGTGAGTTTGAAACTGTTGTTATGAAAATTAACTGAATTGTTACAAACCTGGAAACTCCCAGATGAATAAAATCTTAAGGCCACTAGTAACTGGTAAATAGGAGGCACTGGAAGGCCTCTGCTGGTAACTTTTAAAAGATCTGCATTTATTAGAGGCATAAGTATATATAAAACGATATCTTTCGAAAATCTATAGCGTCTTTTAAATTCATCAGCACTGTAATAATCGAAAGGATTTTGAAAGTCACGTATCACTTTTCTTGTGCTGATTCTTCTTTGTGTTCTCTCAAGAATATAATTATCAAAATCATCTTCGCTGCTGTAATCCATCGCAATTAAACAAAACAAATCAGCGTATCACAATTCACAAATCACTACAAACATAACCTAACTAATACCCGATGCCAGTTTGACATTTGTGTTGACTGTCGCACTATGCGTAGCGTAAAGTAGCTAGCGAGCTACTTTAGCTGTGCGTTCATTATAGTAAGCGCATAGTGTCGTCCGTCCCTCAAGTGTCGTTTATGAACAGGTTTTTGTGACCCTGTGCGTCCGCGCGCCCTGTGAGACCTCATAGTAATGTTCATGAATACCGGTGTTAGTGTTTTATGGACTACCGTGTAATAGGCTCTTCATCATAATATACATGTTTTAGTCATTCAATTACTTTTTTCAATAAACTCTGATATAAATACAACTGGTTTATTTTTTATAACTATTTATCACAAAATACAGATAGTACAGAAGTCAATCACATGTATGTACTTCACTTTTCATACCTACGCTCGGCGGACGCGCTAGGGTTAGGTTAGGTAACTTTGACTTATGCCCAAAAAACTATCGTGGTAGTGGCACTCGTATCTAGTTGTTTGATTTATTGTTGAGCTTATCTATATACAGAGTTGATATGACAGAGGGGCGTTAAATTACACTATGTATACTATTTTTATTTTATTTTTTTTTTTTTTTTTTTATTTTATTTGGGAAACAAACAGATGCAATAACAAATATATGTATACAAATAGTTCAACACAATCCAGAAACAGTTTCCACAGATTACTATTCAACTAAATTATATGTACCTAAGTGTAACAACAACCAGAAGTTCACAACGTAAAATTTTACAGAACTTAGAGTTTAATATTATATAACACACAACAATAATATTATTTAAATTTCGATGCCAAAAAATTTCTTATATAAAATTTGAATTTGGGTAGAGAAAGGTGAAAAATATCTAAATCTTGATTTGCTTTTAATGAAATTGTGTCGTTGTACAGACGACATGCTCTTTTAATAAAAGTATTCTTACCGTAATTGGTTCGGGAGAAACCAATTTGGAAGAGAGTTCTTTTGCGTGCATTTAAGCGTGGACATCCAAAACTTATTTTGTTGAGAAGATAAGGGGAGTCCAATTGGCCTCTAATAATTTTATATAAATAAACTAGATCTCGCTCTGCACGACGTTCCTCCAATTTCTGAAGCCCAGTTGTACGATCAGTTCCAAAGCTAAATCGCCAATTCAAGTGCTTAGTAAATTTATTTTGCAATTTTTGGATTTGTTCAATATAAACTGCATACTGGGGATTCCACGCCACTGAAGCATATTCAAGAATCGACCTAACAAGTGTCTTATAAAGAAGTATCAATGTCGACTTATGTTTGAAATCCTTACCAACTCTTAGTACGAATCCCAACATGCGAAATGCCTTGTTGGTCATAGTGGTAATTTGAGAGTTAAAGATAAGTTTACTATCAAGTTGGACCCCAAGGTCCCGCACCTCGGTCACTCTATTAATAGGATCATTATTGATCTTATAGTTGTATTTTATCGAGTTCGTCTTTCTAGAAAATGTTATAATATTGCATTTTTTTACGTTAAGGAACAAACAATTATTTTTACCGTAATCACACAGGTTGTTAATATCACTTTGTAGTTCTAGACAATCTTCTGGTTTAGTAATAGTTTTATAAATTTTCTTATCATCCGCATAAAGAATAAATTTAGAATGTTTAAATATATTGAATACGTCATTTATGTATAAATTAAATAATAAAGGTCCGAGGTGCGAGCCCTGGGGCACGCCAGACGTAACAGGCATAAAGGATGAGCAATACCCCTTCACCGTAACTGCTTGACTGCGTTCCCTCAAATAAGATTCAAGCCATCGAAGTAGATCGCCATGTATACCGATATACTCAAGTTTTTGAATTAACAGATTATGAGAAATTTTGTCAAATGCTTTTGAGTAATCGGTATACACGACATCTACCTGGTGACCATTATCCATGGCCGTGGCTATGTAGTCAATATACTCGCAGAGGTTTGTCTCAGTTGATTTTTTTGAAACAAATCCATGTTGCTCCGATATTATAAGTGGCTTTAATAAGGGTGTTATTAAGTCACAGACGATTCGCTCAAAGAGTTTAGGTATAACACTCAACTTAGAAATTGGCCGGTAATTTGTAATGTCATGCTTGTCGCCATTCTTAAATATAGGTACAACGTAAGAACGTTTCCAAACCAAGGGCATAGTACCAGATTGCAATGAGGAGTTAAAAAGTAGGTATAACGGAAGCGCAATATTTTTGCAACATCTCAGCAGAAACAATGGTGGAATTCCATCAGGGCCACTGCCCTTATTTACATCCAGAGATTTGATATACTTTACAATGGTATTAAATGGAATAAATAAATTGCTAAGATTTAAAGCATTAGAATAGTCGTCAGACGAAGAAGATGACGACATAGACACGTCATTGTGTTTTTCGAAAACTGAGTGAAAGTGTACATTAAAAAGGTCACTAATCTCTTTACCATCGGAGGAGGTTATATTTCCTAAGAACAAGTTATCTGGCAGAGTATTTGACGACTTTTTAGATTTCACATAGGTCCAAAAGTATTTGCAATTGTTTTTAATATTGTCTTCTGACCTTGCAATAAATGATTCGTAACAATCCATACTGACCCTTTTTGCCCTGTCTCTCAGAAGGGCAAAGCTGCAATAATCACTATAATTGCCGTAACGCTTCCACTTTGTATGATACTTAGTTTTCTCTTTGATGATTTTTATCAATGCCGGTGAATACCATAAAGGGTACCTATTTTGAACAACAGCTTTTTTTACGGGAACCATCTCTCTGATTATTTTATCAATAATATTATGGAATTTTGTTACGGACTCGTTAATATCGTGAACGCTATCTAATATACCATGCCAATCCACACGAGACAAGGCAATGTTGATTTCATCATAATTTGCACCTCGGAAATAATAGTAGATTGTACTTCGTGGAGAACGTAGGGTTTCAGGAAATAAGTTAACCAGAGAAATATCAAGGGCAGGGTGGTGGTCATCCTCCTGCACTAAAGGAAACTTAGAATGAAATACTATACAGTCACAGCTGCTAAACACAAGGTCCAACTGCCTATCATTTTTATTTGAAACCATATTATATTGTCCGAGGCTATTAAAAGATAAAAATCCCGATAAAGCGTTAACAAGGCCATCAGTACAATTAACTCCCAGTGTAGCACAAGCTCCCGGTCCTGCAGATGACCACTGAGCATTCCTAATGTTAAAGTCACCCGTTAACAAAAAGTGATCGTTCGGATAACTCGTGACACATTGTGACACTTGATCTAAAAACTCAACCAGATCGTTTTGATGAGAGCTACACTGTGGAAAATAGCAAGTATATAACCTGAGTCGTAATTGCTGAGACTTTTTCTTAAGGCGTATGGTTAGAGAAATAATATCCGCAGATAATCTGTTATTTGAGCAAGATATGTTTATGTCACTTACTGCAATGCCCTTCCTGATTGCAATGAGGACCCCGCCCCCCATTTTGTCTGATCTAGAATCATAGTCACGGTCACACCTGTAAACATTATACCTAAGGTCAAATAATTCAGAGCTAAAAATTCCAGGCAGCAACCAAGTTTCACTCAGACAGATTATATCATACGTGCAAAGCAACAAGTTATTATAAAACAGATTAGTTTTAGTGCGCAATCCACGCACGTTTTGATAGTAAATATTTAAATTAGTACCGAATGTGCAAAACAAAACTTAGAACACTTAATAAACAGCGAGTTAGACAAAAAGTCTCGCTTAAATAAAAACGTTTGGATGTACTGCTCATGGCACGTTTCTCAGCGTCAATGAATAAATTATAAATAAGAAGCTCAAGAAATCTCTCCCATAGTCGAACCGTTATGACAATTTTTTTCACCTTACTCTGAAAAAGCACAAAGATAAAATTTATTTTAAAAACAATAAAAATATGTTTCTTAAGAAGGAATACTACTTGTGAACTAAACAATATGAAATGGCAATTTAAACTAAAGCATACTATGAAAAGGAGCGAAAAATATAAAATAATTCTCACACAATCTTGTTTAAATCACTATCAGATGAAATATGTATAGCTTGACTGGGTTCTGTTTTCCGTACCATTATTGATTGGTTTTTAACCCAGACAAATTTATAATTCTTTTCACCAGCAATTTTCTTCGTTTTATTTAACAGTATCTTATTGGAAATGGACAAATGCTCATTACAGAATATGCGAGACTTGCTATTAGGAAAACCGATGTCACTTGCCTTCAAATCCTTAACTGCCCTCAGTCGTGCTAGGAAGTTATCCTTTTTGTGTCTTGCGAGAAAGCGAACGACGACAGGTTTAGGTTTTTTATCATCCTTGCTTTTGTGGGCCACTCGAGTAACAAAATCTATGTCGGTTTGCGTATTAATATGGCAGTTGGCGTAAGCACCCATTTCCGATATGATATTAAGAAGGTTTTCCCCTGTTTTCTCAGGCAATCCAACAATCTCAACATTCGAGCGACGTCCCCATTGCTCCTGTCTCTGAATATCAAACTGTAAGGCGCCCAATTGTGATTTTAATTCACTCAAATCTGATTCCAACACTGAAATTAATTTATTTTTCTTTTCTAAATCATCAATACGTGATACTACAGCGTCGTACTTTGCGGAAATAAACTTCACCGAATCCTTCAGGCTAGCTACTTCAGTCCTGAGATCCGTCAAGGTTACATTAATAGTCGACATCGCCTCCTTAAATTCTTCTTTTATAATACCGCGTATCTTGTCCGCGGTCAATACGTCAAGGTCCTCCTTCTTAGCATTCTTACGTATAGGTTGACGCGTTTTGGTAGTTTTAACCGGCGATATTGGCTTGTCTTCAGCCTTGCTACTCGGATTCCCGCGGACTGTGGCGATCTCAGTACCCGATAATTCAGCCTTCTTAG
The DNA here is from genome assembly GCA_916614155.1 of Mesoligia furuncula. Lineage (NCBI taxonomy): Eukaryota > Metazoa > Arthropoda > Insecta > Lepidoptera > Noctuidae > Mesoligia > Mesoligia furuncula. The sequence goes on along the minus strand of OU744791.1, from coordinate 14,155,896 downwards.
CTTTTGCTCTGGTATTTGTATTAGATCGAAGTGACATATCAAATTAATACCATATCAAATTAATACTATACGTGTATAGTATTAATTTGATATGGTACAAAAATAAAAAGCGCCAAAAATGAGATTTTTTTTTTTCAAACAAACTAAATAGCTTACAAATTAGAGTAAAACGCAACCACCCTTTATAAATAGATTTGACTGACCTTAGATGCCTAGGTAACAGTGGCAACGTCGCGTGCGCGCCGGAGCGCGGCGTGGCAGGCGGGCGGCTTAGGCCGCTCACGCTGGCTTTTATGTTAGGTAAGGTTGTAAAATACGCATGTTATACACAAAAATACAAAATTTTTAAATTCTCGATGTGTCCTGCCATTCATATTAATGCACAAATTATACATACGGAGAATATTGTTATTTATTTTTCAAATTAAATCACTGTCCGTCGCGTCGCTAAGCACTTTAATTTGTGAATTGCTAAAATAATCCTATTTTTTAGTTCAACAATTGTATTTACCTCTGAGGCATACACTTCACCCTTAATGTACCCCCACAAAAAGAAATCCATGTGAGTGAGGTCCGGAGATCGTGATGGCCACCGAACAGGTCCGATTCGTCCGATCCATTGCTGCCCAAACATTTCCGTGAGCCGTTTTCTGGGAGCCACCACAGAATGTGGAGGCGCACCGTCCAGCTGGTACATCACAATACCACAACTTGCGATGAACGGCTAAAGGCAGTTGGTCAGTATCATGTCAGTGTATTCTGACGCCGTGTAAGTTACACGAGGCATTGTTGAACACTTTAATTACACACACACACAACCAACGTTTAATAACGTGTCCTATCATAATAAAAAAACAGTCAATCACAAAGAAAACACTAACACTAAATAATAATAATCCCAAGTTACGTGTCCTGTCACAATAAAAAAAAAGAAATACTGTCTTAAACTTATTTAGTGTGATAAATCATTTTCTCTCCAGGATGATTCATTTACTTACACGTCAATGGTTAACATTATTGAAAATCTAAAAATTGATACTGTTGCGCGCCACAATTAATGCCTAGTACATGGCGACAGTAGTTACCACTAGCGCCATCTAGTATCGAGTAGCGGAACTAGTAGTCAAGACCCTTCTAGAAATTTCGATGCGAGAACTTTCTAGAACATTCCCGAACTATCGACATCTGGTCGATCGGGGCCTGTATGTACTCGAACATTCTAGATGTTTCTACAATGGAAGGTTCTAGAACTCTCTTTGGCGCTATATAAGGCCGAGACGCGCCACGACCGACAGTTTGGATACAGCGATCGAAGTGAAAACATCCGAAGCGATATTCAAGTGCAACTTAAAGCGATCAGTAGTGCAATTGTGTTTTGTAATTAGTGTGTTTGAGTTGTAATTAGTGTTGTTAATTAAAGTGTCAATTTTTGGTTATTAAATCGGCAGTTTTTATTGTCACGAACCCGAAGCTCGTAACAATTGGTGTCAGAAGAGGGGATTAAAAATCATGCCGGTTTTACCCAAAGACGACACGGAGGGTATCCGTACCCGGAGTCAACGCCAGCAGGAGACGGACCAAAGGCGATTCGGTGGAGCAACGCCACTGGGTTCGGAAGGCCAGCTACCTACCGCGGAGGCCGGCCCGTCCACAGCTGCTCCAGCATCATCAGCGCCAGATTTTGCTGCTCTGATGATGATGCTGCAGGAGCAGTCCCGTCGGTTGGCAGAACAGCTGCTGCGTGACAGGGAGGAACAGGCTCGTCAACAGGAGGAACAGGCTCGCCGACAGGAGGAACAGGCTCGTCGGTTGGAAGAACAGCTCCAACGTGACAAGGAGGAGCAGGCGCGCCGTCAGGAAGAGCAGATGCTCCTTATGAAGGACCTTCACGCTACCTTCGGGAAAGACATGAAGGAGATGAAGGATAAGGTTGCTCAACATGACAACCGCCTCTCGGAAGCTGAAACCCGAATCGACCAAGTAAATAATCGGGTTGACAACATGATGGCTGACGTGAAGCTAACCGTGATGGCTGACGTGAAGAAAACGCTGGATTACCTCAAACTTGGGGATGGAATCGCAGCTCCTGTAGCTACAACACCTTCGCTACGTGGATTCAAAGTGCCACCGTTCGACGGAACTTCTTCCTGGTAGGCCTACAAAATCCAGTTTGAGGCTGTCATGAAGGCGAACGGGTGGAATAAAAGTCAGGCCAAGACTGCCCTCACCCTAGGCCTGCGCGACCAGGCCTTAACCATTCTGGAAGCTCTCGGTAAGGAAGTGACATACGAGCAGCTCCTTGAGGCATTGGAGGCTCGGTATGGTGACGCTCACCTGGAACACGTGTTTCGTGCGCAGCTCAAGGATCGCGTGCAACGCAGTAACGAAAACCTGCAGCAGTGGGCCCTTGAAGTGGAGAAGCTGGTTCGCAAAGCTTACCAGTCCGTACCTGCGCTTATTGATGGGAACCTGGTGCAGGCATTCATCGACGGCATACGCGACCTTGAAGTTAGAGCTGCTGTGAGGCTCGGTCACCATGGGACGCTTAAGGACGCCTTGGCCCATGCACTGGAAGTGGAAGCTGTGCGGCAGGATCATCGTTCCCATCGCGTCAGGGAGGTTGCTGCGGCTACAGTTCGCGACCGCAATAGAAGATACTGCCCTAGGTGCTATGGCTGTGGGGAAAGGGGCCACCTTCGATCCAGTTGCCCTAAGCGAACTGCAGAAAGGGAAGATGGCTGGTCTCCAAAGGGTAGTGCGGCTAACAGCACCGCCCAGCAGCAGCAGCAATACGACTTTGTGGTCAAACATCCCAGCGGGAAATCTCATGGCAACACAGATGCATTGTCAAGAAGACCTTGTCCTGAAGACCGCAAGCATTGTACTAGGCAAGAGGATAAGGAAGTGGTACCTGTGAGGATGCTCAGGACCGACCTCAGCAACGAGTGGAAGTAAAGCGTACAACGTGCACAGCAGGAAGATTCGGACATCAAGCCGATTCTGGAGTGGATGAAGGCCAGAGCTTCTAAGCCCAGGTAGAGCGACGTCTCAGCGATGAGTTCGATCACAAAAAGCTATTGGGCCCAATGGGACAGCTCGGGGAGACAGCTGTCATTTGCAAATGGTTGTTCCTAAAGCTCAAGTACCGGATGTTCTACAGCTGTACCATAATGGTTGTTCAGGAGGTCATCTGGGAGTAAAACGGACTCTATTGTAGATATGAGAACGGTTTTACTGGGTCCACTGTCGGGACGATGTCGAGGACTGGTGTCGCAAATGTACAAGTTGTGCAGCTGTAAAGGGACCTCAGACTCGTAGTAGAGGTGCATTGAAATTGTACAATGTTGGTGCACCATGTGGAGAGGATAGCCCTTGACGTTGCGGGGCCGTTTCCGGAAAGTGAAAGTGGTAACAAGTATTTCATGGTTGTGATGGATTACTTCACTAAGTGGCCGGAAGTCTTTGCCATTCCAAACCAAGAAGCTTCAACAGTTGCAGATAAACTGGTTCATGAAGTCTTCTGCCGTTTTGGAATACCCTTGGAGATTCACAGCGATCAGGGAAGGAATTTCGAGTCCCAAATATTCCAGGAAACTTGTAGAGTTATGGGTACTCATAAAACAAGAACAACTTCTTACCACCCACAATCGGATGGAATGGTGGAACGATTTAATCAGACACTGGAGAGATACCTAGCCAAAGTTGTAGAAAATCGGCAACGAGATTGGGACAAGCACATACAACCGTTTTTGTTGTCATATCGAAGCGCTGTTCACGAAAGTACATCGGTGACACCAGCTTTCGCAAACTTTGGAAGAGAATTACGGCTGCCTGCAGACCTGATCACCGGAATACCACCTGATGCCCCACGCAGTATAACCGAGTATGCGAATGACTTGCGGAACAAAATGAATGACATTTATGAGCACGTCAGACAATCGGGCCAGCAAATGTACATATGAAAAGATGAAAACCCGTTATGACCGTAAAATGAACAATAAAGGGTTCGACGAAGGTTCACTAGCGTGGTTGCACAATCCAATCCGCAGCAAGCAGCAAGCTAAATGGGACGGACCGTACCGGATTGTGACAAAGATCAATGACGTAACCTACCGGATACAGAAAGGTGCAAGAGGTATCGACTGGCGCGTTATTATGCGGCCGATAATGCTCGGGACGAGCATGTCTTAGGAGGGGGCAGTGTTGCGCGCCACAATTAATGCCTAGTACATGGCGACAGTAGTTACCACTCGCGCCATCTAGTATCGAGTAGCGGAACTAGTAGTCAAGACCCTTCTAGAAATTTCGATGCGAGAACTTTCTAGAACATTCCCGAACTATCGACATCTGGTCGATCGGGGCCTGTATGTACTCCAACATTCTAGATGTTTCTACAATGGAAGGTTCTAGAACTCTCTTTGGCGCTATATAAGGCCGAGACGCGCCACGACCGACAGTTTGGATACAGCGATCGAAGTGAAAACATCCGAAGCGATATTCAAGTGCGACTTAAAGCGATCAGTAGTACAATTGTGTTTTGTAATTAGTGTGTTTGAGTTGTAATTAGTGTTGTTAATTAAAGTGTCAATTTTTGGTTATTAAATCGGCAGTTTTTATTGTCACGAACCCGAAGCTCGTAACAATACGTTTTTCGACATGGATCAACTTTATTAAGAAGTTTGTAAAATCAAAGAATTAGTGAAGGCAGCAGCGCAAAACAAAGACTTAACGCCGCTACAAAAATGGCACAACATTTTTAAAGACAATCAAGATTTAGTAAATGTTCAAAAATTATTTTCTTTTATGGCTTCAATTCCAGTATCAAACGCAACAACAGAAAGGGTATTTTCCCAGGCTAACTTAATTTGGTCTGAGAGGCGAAGCCGTTTGACACTCGAGCAAGCAGAAGTGAAAGCAGAAATTCAAATTAAAACCAACTTTAATATGACATGAAATGAATTTTATAACTATGTTATAAAAAACAAGGCCATTCTAAAGGCGGCAAAGTCCAATAAAAAATATAATTTTAATAAAAACAAATAATTTGCATTAATACTTAGTTACTTTATTCTTCTGAAGTGCGTCAATTACCTAAAGTACGATTTTATTTTAAAACTAGCTGTGCCCGCGACTTCGTTCGCGTGGAATAGTGACTTTTCAGGCAGCATATTTTGAATTACATATACCGTCTACAGACCGGGCATTTGCTGTCCGAACCCTCTGGAGAACTCAGGCGAATTTCCCTATCAGTGAAAGTCTCAGACTCACGCGATAGTGCTTGAGCTTCACGATCGGCAGTGAGACGTATTTCTCGTTCTTCCTGTGTTTCCTGAGACCGAGCATTTGCTGTCCGAACCCTCTGAGAACTCAGACGAATTTCCCTACCAGTGAAAGTCTCAGACTCACGCGATAGTGCATGAGGTTCACGATCGGCAGTGAGACGTATTTCCCGTTCGTCCTGTGTCTCTTGGGATCGAGCATTTGTTGTCCGTACTCTCTGGGAGCTCAGGCGGGTTTCCCTGACAGCAAAAGTCTCAGACTCACGCGATAGCGCGTGAGTTTCGCGATCGACAGATAAACGTGCCTTTCCTTGTTCCCCGTTTTCCCTATTTCGAGTTGTCATCATTCGAGAACGATTTGAACTCAGTCGAGATTCTCGCTGAGTCGAAGTTTCTGCAGCACGAAACCTAGCCTGGTGCAGAGAGCCTTTTGCCTCACGACCTTCCTCAGATTCCTGTGATCGAACTAATCTCATCCTTTTAGCATTTCTGCTACATTACGAGAGGTTGGATCTTCTTCGAGGCATTCTTACAATAAAATAGTACTTACTACTTAACACACAGTTATTTAGTAAACACGTACTATCGTAAACAATTAAATTATAAATACTTACAGATTATTATACTAAAATTGTCACAGTTTAAGTAATAATTGTTAAGACGTGCAAACCAAACGTACTAACTTTATAAAACAAAAGAATTGCTCGAAAAATTAATTACTAACCTGAGCTAATGAACTTATACTTATGTAATAAAGAAGAAAAGAAATGCCTAACCTATACCAAATACTTCATCATCATCATTTCAGCCGATAGACGTCCACTGCTGGACATAGGCCTCCCCCAATTTTGGGGGGGTTTACCATAATCGCCACGCTTGGCAGGCGCGTTGGCGATCGCAGTATGGTATGATGGTGGAATGCATAGAGAACGCTGCTGCCCATTCTCCTGTAAGACCCTTAGTCGCCTTTTACGACACTCACGGGAAGTAAGGGGTGGTGCTATTCTTTAAGTCCGGCACCACACAGTACAACAACTTCTACAATACCAAATACTTACTTATAATATTTATATACTAACCCTAAATACAAATTAAGATAAGTATACCGAAAATCGGGGAAAGAAATGCCTAACCTATAGGTACCAAATACTTAGGTACAATATTTATTTACAAAATTTTAAAGAAAATTAAGAAAAAAACCTAACCTTCAAACCCTAAAATATAAATAAATGAAATATGCAAACAGTCAGTATTCAAGTGAATCGCAATAATCGAAAGCAACTATTCGCCTATACTCTCCGGATACGTCCGTTCGCTACGAATAACTGAATCCTTATGGCAGCGGCGCGTTTTTTTTTTTTACTATTGCATCTCGTAGTTGACCTTGAGAGGTCGTGACTACTTAACCGGACTATCCTGTGGTTGCCTTAAGTAAACTCAAAGCCTCCAGCCAGGGGCAATTATCTACTATACTAAGCGACTACACGCTAAGGGCACCCCCTGTGGGGTACGAACCTCGGCTTAGGGCGTCGCTTGTGAGAGGGCAGCAAGATGGGACAGGCTGGATCAGATTATTATTACTTAAGCTTGATGAGATCGGCTTTTCCTATCTGACTACTCTGAGAAGAAAGGCCGAAACAAACTCAGGCGTGCTTTATATAGCCACGGACGCGCAGGCGCGAGGCGTGTACGTCGTCGTTTCAGCCGATAGACGTCCACTGCTGGACATAGGCCTCCCCCAATTTTGGGGGGGGGTTGCCATAATCGCCACGCTCGGTTGGCGATCGCAGTATGGTATGATGGTGGAATAAATAGAGAACGCTGCTGCCCATTCTCCGGTAAGACCCTTAGTCGCCTTTTACGACACCCACGGGGAGTAAGAGGTGGTGCAATTCTTTAAGTCCGGCACCACACAGACAACGGCGTGTACGTACTCTGATAGAATACCTTAACAAATGTTCGCCGTGATTCTTTAAATTGACATAACTTTTTTATTTATGAACCGATTGACATGAAATAAACACTAAATGTTAAGTGAAGCTTACTACAATATATTAGTGAAAACCGCATCTAAATCGAATAAGCCGTTTCTGATATTAGCGTGCACAAACACACAGACAAACAGACAAAAAAAAAATTAATTACAATTTCGGGTTCGGCATCGATATAATAACAACCCCTGCTACTTTTTTTATATATTTCCATTGTACAGACACCACTTTTCTACAATTTTATTATATGTATAGATTTCTACTAGTCTAGCAAGACTGATTACCTACTTGTTATGTAAGATTAAATAGACTTAAAACCCCTTGTTTTTTTTTTTGTTTTCTGTCCATATCTGCAACCCTAAATCCCGATTTTTTTGACCTCATGTATCGATTTACAACAAATCGAACCTGGCAACACTAACCATGGCCCACGCACAATGGTCCTCTTGACGGACTATGTGCAGAAACCAAACCTTCTAACATAGAACATAAGAGTACCTATGAGCCAGGAGCAAGAGCCCTCAAGTAAAACAACACCCTAACATATTCATGCTTTAACCGGGGTTCAATATAATATGAAAATCTTTTATATGCCCATAAAGATATAAAATTGTTTAAAAATACAGTGATATCCATAATATACAAACAAACACTTTGTTGTACTTACAACAAGGCTCAACAAAATATGTGGCTCGTTGAGATGCCAATAAACTGCCAAGCCACGTTCAAAATTAAAGCCTTAATAAATTTTAATCATTCATTAAACGTAAGTTGTGCCAGAAAGCCTTTTATACCGTTAAAGATTATATTGAGGACAAAAAGGCTTGGGATTAAGCTGCTTCCAATGTCTGCATTTTGAATGTTTTTTTTTTTTACATAGGTACACATTGACATTAATGAATTTTTGATAAACAACATTTGCTTACTTTGTAAAGTATTATATTATTTTATTTATTGTGAATGTGAAGATGATGTGGGTCATTTTACTAATTTTATATTTTTTTTATTATTCTCTCTGTTCTGTTAGTTTTTTTTTTATGATCTGGCAGTTTGAGTAATTTATGTGGCCTACCCAATGTCCTCTCTTTGGTATTGTTTGTTGAATAGTTGAATCGTTGAGCTCCTTAAATCTTGAGTGGAGCTGCATGATTTAGAGACTGTGACTTCTGAGTTTATTTCGGCCTTTCTTCTGAGTAGTCAGATAGGAAACGCCTCATCTAGTTTCCAAAGAATATGATTGACGTGTAAGTGTTTGTGCAAACCTACTTACAAAATAAAATCATTTATTTTTATTTATCAATATACCATTAAAAATTCCCTAATCTGAAATATACCTAGAACAGAAACAATTCAATTCAACCTGATTACTTACAATAGGTACAGCAAATATAGAAAACTGAGTATCATTTATTCAATATTACTAGCATTGCCGCTCAAGAAGAAGGAGAAAGAAACTAGCAGCAAAATAAATTTTACCAATACAAGTACCATTCTGCCTTCAGACATTTACAACCATCACCAATGACTGACTTGTCTGACCTTAGTTATCAAATAACCGGAACAACATGCAACATTGCTCCTTAGTTATTTTTTTGCAACAAGGTGCCTGGAATAATCAATCTAGTACCCCTAAGACGACACACTGACCGGACTTTTTATTACTGAGAATGAACCAAAAAAAAATCAAATCATACGGTCACCTATTCCAACACCAGTTTACAATTTACGAAAATGAGAATATCTAAGGACTCACTACGCTATCAACCACAACCTGGAAGGCCCCAGGCGATCCTCTGACTAAATGAATGAACACGTGGAAAAGGCATAGAAATATGATTCCACCTTTTTTTTGTAAAAAACATCTTTATATAATAATCATAATATAAAAGAAGCACACAATTCTCGTACGATCGGCACGATAAAGCTATGAGAATTGCTTTATATTCCGTATATTCTATTCTTCTTTGTTAAACTTTGTTTACAAATACGAAATTGAAGTTGAAACACAGACTGCACCTATCACAGAACACCATAAAGTAATTTATAGAACACTACTAAAGTAACGAATTGGGAAACTATTACTCCTAGAGTCCTAGCGGAGGCACTGGGAAGAGAAGTTATATTCTAGTCTGTGAGTGGATACTGGGACTGCATCACACGTAGACAGAGAAACTTGTCTACGGCATCACATCAATACAAATCACAGAACACTATACTCCTTGATACAAATGTACATACTCTGTGGACTGCATAGTCGATAGTGTATTCATGGGCCATGGATGGCCAGCATGGCACAGATAAACGAAAATCCTGTAAACCACCATGGCCGACCAACAGCATTTACATTTCGGGAAAAAACTAAACGCTTCAAGGTATTTTATTTTTCAAATAATGTTACGTAGTTATTCTTAATCTAAAAAAATACAATATTTATTCACGGTCTATTAAAACAATGATTAAGGAATCTTACTGTCGATTTTTCCCAAGTCCCTTTAGAGGGCATCATTGCCAAGAAGCTTATAGATAAAAGATCATTGCACTATATCAAAACTGAAAACGGCGTTGAAAACTGAAAACTGGTTATAGGTAGCAGCTAGCAGCACTGTTAGTCCTGAAATCGACATTGCTTTTTATGTGTTTAGGTTTACTGTTGTGTCGATCTCAAATAAAAATGCGAACTAGATAAAATATGTATAGAGGTGTGAGGAACAGGGTGTAAAGTTCACTCATAGAAAAGGGAGGATCCTCCGACCAAGCGGGTGTTGTGTCTGGCGAGCAACTGCCCGATGATTCATGTCGGGCCGTTGTATCTATGTCAGTTGCGCGGTAAACTATGCTTGCGCAGTGCAGGATTTACGTGACGTCAGTATGACGCGTTGTTCGCATGTGGCGTTGTAGATACCGCTACATATGTAGAATGAGACTCGGAGAAAGTATAGCATTAATAAGGGACGAGCCAAGGAAAAGGGGGGGGGGGGTGTAATCTATTTATGTATTTGTGTACCTAGTTTTAATAGTTTTTTTAAATTTTATCATTGTTCCTCTCAACCAAAGCACCTGCGATCCAATCTCTTTACCACCCTTGGTTGACTGGTAGAGAATGCCTAAGGCATTAAGTCCGCCTTTGTACCTTTTTATGCGAAAAGTTTAAATAAATAAATAAATAAAGGGGAAGCCCTCCCACCAAGCCACCAAGTATGTACAACATAAATCACTGGTAAAAGACAGCTTTAGTGCAAAGGTAAATAATAACATGTAATTATGCAACAGGAATAACTTGATTGGACTTAAAGACCAACTGGAGGATGATCTTCCTGACACCCTGTTAGATATTAATGGGGATAAAAACTGCCAATTGCTCACTTCAGATGTCGCTGCGCTCCAACTTACCAAGAATTTGACAGCTAGCTGTCACTATCCATTTTTTTTTTGTAAACAAGCGACTTCTTTTATGAGTAATTAATTAATATACACCGTTGCCTAGCTGTTGACTGCAAAAATACGGGGACTCATGAATTTGCCAAAGATGTTAAAAGACACACATCTTTTAACATCTTTGGCAAATTCATGAGTCTCGGACTCGAAGCGTCTCGTAGTTTTTAGCATGACACCATGCTAAGAACTACGAGATGCTTCGAGTCCTTTGACTCGGGCGCAAAAACCGACAACGATCGGAAGTCGCCCGAGGCGAGCCGAGGTTGCACGAAGCGAACCGAAGTGCCCTTCTACACTCGTAGTCGCTCGCGAATAGTGTAGTGCAGGTTTTAACGTTTTTGCGTTTTCTTGTATCGGGCTTTTAAATAATAGCTGCAGAAAAATGACAGCTTAAATGTGGTACCACTTTTTAACAAAATTTATATAGTGATGTGACAAAAGAATCTATTCATTCAATTAAACGATAAAAGTTTAATTGATTTGATAAAAGAGGATAGTATATTTTTGGTCAGGATGTGTTTTTCAGGGCGTGACGAGCCTCTGAAAGCAAGTTGGTAAAACCATATTTACAAAATGAAAAAACTGTGAATATTACAACATATAAACTCAATTAATAGGCTTTTCACACAGACTAGATACCTGAACGTTAGGTCCAGTTCTAGGTCTTAGTCTAGGGTACCTGGATGCGCTAAATAAACTAACGGCTCTATATCCCACTTAATTGAGATTGTATACCTAGTTTGAATTTTCACACAGATTTCTGTGCAAATTCACTATTCGAGCACAATTTTGATGCGAACTAGTACTATTAATAACTATCATATGTACGAATGAAACTACATCGTATATTTTTATCCGATCAATACAAAGAATATTTGATTGTTTAGAGTAAATCAAAATTGGCCAATTGCGTTCCATTCACATCACTAGTAGAGATAGCAACATAATCTATCAAAATCATTACACGCTCTGTGATCGAAATGACAGTAAGAACGTCGTGTTCTCTGTGTCACTCGTAGACAGAAAGTGTCACTAAATTGTAGCTAATTAAAGGCAAAGACTACAATTGTATACTGGCTAATTAAAGGCCAGACTTGTACAGTTTGTCTATAAAGTCATAAAATTAATGTTTGAGGAACTAACATTATTCAAAAGTAGGCTAAATCATAGTACATCGAATGTCATCGGATGTCATCGACTTGTTTTGTAGCTCGTTATTTAGTGCATTTTTTATTGCTGTTCAAATCCACGTGGATAAAACTTCGAAGAAACGTGTTAAATATGAGGAAAACAAATAGGAGTGGAGCTCGGGAAATTATTTGTAAAGTGTATCAGCGATGTCTGTTAGAACACCAAGCTGGACAAATGTTATTAAATTTGGATGGTATTTATGGTCGAACAGCAGTTAAGACAGGCATGTAATCGTTTTACTGTTTGTTTTTTATCTACCAGAAGTTACAAATTTACTAAATATACGAGTTTAAGACTAAAATAAGGATTGTTTACATTGCGCATTAATAGGTTAGATTGCAAATATAAGTAGGCCATATTGTAGTGCGACCAGAACTTTTGATACTTTTGAATGATCAAATTTACCGCTGATTTTAAATACATATGAATAAGTTATATCATGTTGGAAATTAAAAATAGTGCTATCTATTTTCTGTTAGATATTACGTCATATTGTTTTTTTAAATCTTTCTTTCAGGAAAATCTGAGAGTACAGTGAGACGTATTGTAGATGAAATTATTATTATTGCTGGCCTTCAACAGCATTACGCCTGAAAATGTCATGTTGCAATAATTGCAAAAGAATATTATGAACGAGGAAGAACCCTATATCTAGGTATATATGAGTTAGTCATTCGCCTAAGCGAAGAAAGCAGCAGCAATGACAGCAGTAGCGAGGACGTTGTTAGTGACGCAGCTGACAATGATAATACTTTTTTTACGTAGAATATTTGGAATCAGATGATGAACATAATTCATTATTATGTTATGGGATATTTTTCATGAATAAAAAAAGTTAAAACATTTTATAAAAAATATGAATGAACATTTTTCTTTTATTTACTCATTTTATTTGAACGAAAGAGACCATAGATTTGTGCTATCTGATCGTTTATGCAAAATAATGAAGGTCGGAAGGAAAACATCGTGAGGAAACCTGGACTTATAATTAATATAAGTCTGAAATCGCCAACCCGTCTTGAGCAAGGGTTGTGATCAATGCTCGTGCCTTCTCTATTGAGAAGAGGCCTTTGCCCAGCAGTGGGATAGTTGGGGGGCTGGTATTATAATTTATAATGAAGGTACATCTTTGTCTATGGTTTCTGTAGATTTTTTTAAATAAGATTACGGATTTTACGACTACCTTTACTACCCAGTTAAAAAAAAAAACTCGTTTTCATTAAAACCAGGTTTGATTTTAGTAAAAAATAATGTGCTAGTATCAAAATCAATTTAGTCACACTATACAGGGTTGCTACGTGCACGACCGCAACGCCCTCATTTCTTTTCACGACTTTATAGACAGACTGTAGCTATAATATATATTAATATATCGAGATATATATTATAGTATAGCAGCCACACACGGGAGCTGTACTATAATATATATTTTGCCCTTACTCGGTCTGCGGTCGTCCTTGTCCTAAGCGTCTATCGTCCTATGCCAAAATATACCGAGATATATATGTCGACTTATTTGGTGACGTCATAGAAATATATATTATAGCTGCGTGTGCGGTCACTCGCTTTATAAAGAAAATATGTCTTAATATGCCTTGCTATGATTCATATTATTTCATAGTAATCATAGCTACGTCTGTGACGGGCTTGAGCGCTGTCAAAAATGACCGTGTGTGTGAGGATGTGTCAGTGTCTGTTTTGTTTTGAGTTGCATTGCATCATCTTTAAATTAAACAAACGTGGCATTTTCGAAATTGTGCTTCTGGCTGACAGTCGCCACCTAACCAAAGAAGAAGAACTGAAGAAGAAACCATTTGGTGTTTATACTACAAAGAAATACTGTAATAACAGGGTTGCCAGACGTACGAGAAATCTCGTAACTTTAAGAGATTCAGTAGTCTCCGTACGAGAAACGAGAAAAAAAATCTCGCACACTTTTTACGAGATTTTAACAATGTTGCTAATACGGTTAAAATTTCCATTATGGTCCATCGATTTATGAAATCGTCTTATTACAGATACAGTAAATGGTACACTTTTAGATGCAGAAAGTGCAAAAGGCCCAGATCGCAAAGGAAATTGTATAAATTACCCCTACATATCACTAACTAATCTTTTAACCTTAAATGTTATGAAGACTAAATTCTTACGTTTCACTCTACCGCATACATCAAAACCAGCTAAAGAAACCGGATATCTAAAAGCCCACAACTGTCCGCAAAACACTAAAGCTTGTACGTGTCTGTCGTTGACGATGGTAGAATCCATAAAATATCTCGGTGTATTCGTCGACGAGAAACTAAACTGGACCACCCATTTGAGTCATTGACTTCTCGCACCAGAAGGCTTATATATATAACCTAACCTTTAACCTAAGGTTTTCAGCGGATAGAGATACTCTCCGAATGGTTTACTTGGCCTTGTGTCAATCAATCCTGACGTACTGTATCCCGGTGTGGGGAGGAACTCATAAAACTGAGCTATTAAAACTTGAAAGAGCTCAAAGGGCGGTACTAAAAGTAATTCACTTTAAACCACGTGACTACCCTACATATATGTTATACTCAGAATGCAATGTCCTAACTGTTAGGAAATTGTACATCCTAAGATCCCTTCCTTCGCAAGCACTCTATGATCTCGTTCATTAAGCAGCTAGTCAGTCAGCGGCGTTGGGGCTTTCCTTTATGTCCAACGGTCTCTTGTAGAACTGCTTTCGCAAGACGACAGTTTAATGGCCTAAGTGCTAGGCTTTATAATAAAGCCCATAAACAATTAAATATCTACGCCTTGAATAAGTATGAGGTAAAACACAAGCTTAATTCCTGGCTACAGACGGTTACATATAGTGAAACCTAGGAGTTTTTAACCACTGTACAGTAATGTGAGATAGGTTTACATCCACACTATGGGTTTAAAAACAAACAAACATACACACAGCCGCACACGTACACGCGCACGTTCACGCGCACGCACACACACACACACACGCACACACTCACAAACACACACTACCAAACACACACACACACGCGCACATTTTTATTTTTTTTGTCCTTAAATATAAGATAAGTACTTTGTTCGCCCTCTGCACGTACCAATATTTTGTAACCACCACTAAGACCCATTATAAATGGATACTCTTTCCTAAGATACAGACAGGTTACCTGCCTAGTTTAGGAAAAGGGAGTCCTATGACCCCAGTTACTGTTGTACTGGATCTAATTTATAACAGTTTAGTTTATAAGACAACTCTGTATGCCATGTACAAACTACTTATAAATAAAATTTATTATTATTATATTATATTATTACTAACAAATAAAACCTCAATAATAATCATGTACTAGTAGCAAGTACAAAATTTAATACTTATAATTTGTATTATTTTTTACACTTAGATTTTGGTAAAACTATTTTAAAAATATGAATCACTAAAAGTACCGAATGTTTTTTTCATTTGGCAGTCCCAAACAAAAGGAATATATCTACCCCTAGCTAGTAATAGTACATAGTGTAAATTAAGGTACAGGAGATTTATTAAATTTATACTTTTACGAGATTATGTTTTGAAAGTACGAGATATTTGCCAGACCTAGTACGAGAAAAAAAATTCGGCATCTGGTAACCCTGTGTAATAATATCGTCTTGATCTATGTATTCGCCTGAAAGACTTGTATCTATGGTCATGAAATAAATTAATAAAAAAAAAAATATCGTCTTGCACCTTAGACAAAGAAAAGTATAGACAGCGGGTAGCGCCATTTCATTTCCACAAGAAAGGGATAAAGTATTGTGTTATTATAAGTAACAGAAAAGGATAAAGCTATACTATTTCCGTCTCTCACTGCGTGCCAGTTTTTTCAAGGCAGCTACTTATGTAGCCAATGTTAGTTAACACATTGAAGGACACTGAACGCCTATAGACGTAATAACAATAAAACTTCTATTGTGTCTCGTTCAGTGTCCTTCAATGTGTTAAGTTAGTTTTTTGTCTCATGTGTGGCCACGCTACCCGATGCCCTATAGCTTTCTTACTCTAAGTCTTGCACCAACTTATGATTACAAATCGTAAGCCGCCTCTTTCGCGCTCAGTCCTTTGTACTGCTGGCTGGGTAAGTGTGAGCGAGAGCGCGAGCTTGTGACGTCATAGTAGGTAGTCAAAAAATGGCACGCTTGGTTTTCATACAGTTCGTGATACTTGCGTTATCTAGGTATATCTAAATCTGTGGTCTTGACATTGATTTAGCAACTACCTATGGGTTGACGAGTGTTCTGTGTTCCGAATTGTTGATAGCTCTCAGAGTCTCAGCTGTCAGCTGTCATAATCGTTTCTATCTAAATCGGAACGCATGTGAGATGATCGTGCTGTGCTGCTGGACTGCTGTGAGCCATTATTATAGTTAATCATAGAGTAAAGTAATATATTACGTAGTTATTTCTCTAGTTACTTTACTCTTTGGTTAATTCCATTGAGATAGGAAAAACATGGAGAGGCCGCGTTATTCTATACATACATTTGCTTATACAAATATGAGTGAATTATGATTCAGAATACGAAATATCGTTTTGTCTCGTTCTTTCTAATAAGATAATCGTATTTGATAAAAGAGACAACAATATTTTAAGTTGTTGCTCATTTTGGCAACATTTTGACGTGACGTAGTACAATTGTAGGTAAGGTGCCGTATCAGCCATCTTTTGCGACAAGTTTCGTGGTAGTTTTGCTGTCAAATGGTTGTTTACTTTTTGTATTATTGAGATTTGCGAGAAATATACAAGGATTTTACCTTTTAAAACTGCATGTAAATGTTGGAAAACAACAATTCAACATGTCTGTGTGTTGTATTGTGAAGTGTGGTGCAAGAAAGAATGAAAATCAACCTCTAATGTCTTTGCAGAGGTTAATAGCCGGTTTTCATGCAAAAATACATTTAATACTACACATTCGATGATACAGTTGTGACGCGATCATGAATTTATGGCTAAAGTATTGATATTTGGGTTCATATCCGTATAATAGACCTTTTTAGTATATTTTGTTAATTCATTTGTTTGTTTACAATAATATGTCAAATGGAATAGGGTTGTACCGTTGCCGTAATAGTTTTCTCCGCTGAAACGTCATCGACATATTCTGCGATGTGAACATAAATAATTCTGTGTCTTATTCGGTCCGAGTGACCTTGCCAGGTCCGTCCTCTGGTTCACAGCACCGAAATTAAAATATTTTATTTTACATAAACCTACATGGCCACTTAGGAAACGTCAGTAGCTAGGTCATCATCATCATTTCAGCCGAAAGACGTCCACTGCTGGACATAGGCCTCTCCCAAAGGGGGGGGGGGGGGTTGCCATAATCGCCACGCTTGGCAGGCGGTTTGGTAATTGCAGTATAGTTTGGTGGTGAAATGCATAGAGAACGCTGCTGCCCATTCTCCGGTACGACCCTTAGTCGCCTTTTACGACACCCACGGGAAGTATGTGGTAGTGCTATTCTTTAAGTCCGGCACCACACAGACTGTGGAGTTTCTTGCCAGTGCAGTAGCTAGGTGCACGGTTCCAATTGGTTGCTTCCTATGGGGAAGAACTGGCAAGAAACTCCACAATTTTTACAATGTTTTCTAATTTGTTAAGTACCTGGTACTGATTTTAATAAATAAATAACTCGTTTTTATTAAATTTATGGACTATCTGTTTCTCTCTTCTCGCCACTGCAGATTTATTACCAAAAAAACTTAGTGAAAGCTGAAGTGACGGTAACAGAGAGTTTTAACATTTGGTACTTACGCTATCAGATGCATTTATAAGTAGGTATCTTATTATATTGCCATTTATCTTCACAACTGGTTTGTACATAATACAGATTGTTTGTACATAATACAGCTTTGTACATAACTATAATATTTTCTCTGAAAATTCTAACTCTAATAAAAGATTTTCTTTTTTGACATGTATACCTACCGATAAATAGTTCAGTAATTAACCATGAGTCTTTCGTTTCACGTATCACAAAAGATTATAAATAAAGTATTTTTGCACACTTTATTTTTATGCAAAACTATAAAGTTACCGAAAATAAAGTAACAAACGTACGTAACGTAAGTAATAAAGTATGGTTGGCAACCGTAATTACAACTGACTTTAATTTAGTAAGTTATTATGATCCAAACGTAATAACTAGTAAGACTCATATCTAGTATCGATACTCGATAATAGTAACACCTATGTTCCTTGATTGACACAACCCTAGCAGTGGCAGCCATTTTATGCGACAAAACGAGTTGTAGGTATGCACCCTTTTTTTGTAGGTATTTCCAGTCCATACTTTTTTATGTCAATGGTTAATTCGGAAAGCGGTATAGTTGGTATGTTTGTGATTGTTTTGTTACGTGAAAACCGTCAAACTAAAATTAACTGAGCAATTTCCACCGTTTGATAGTGAATTAGCGATAAATAAAGTACTGTGTGACCTACATGAGATTCAGTGCTATTGGCAAGATTTTGATGTTTCTTCCACCAAAGTCTATAGTGAACAGTTGAAGTTGTTTTGTTGTGCCTGCCTTATGGGGCTCGTTGGCCGGTTGTGTGGCGTCTGGATCTAGTCTTGATTGAAACTGGTTACTTTTGTTTAGTGATCCTGTCTACTGAGTGTAGTCGTAACCTTGTCAATCCTTGTAACTGTGCTGACTTAGTTCGCTACTTCTGTGTAAAATGGAATCATTAAAGACAAGCTTGTGGTCAGTAAGTCGCCTTAGGGGATGTTTTGTACCTATTCAAAGAATTTTGTTTGTGTATGTTGTTGGTCAGTGGTTTGGTCTTAGTTGTTACTGTGTTCTGTGTTCTTGGATGGCTTGGTTTGTTTGATTATTCTCTCAAGTCCACCACATTTTAGTTTTGAAATTGCATCAGCAATCTTATCACTACCTTCTTTATTCTTTGCTGTGCGGTACTCCTCCTGGCGAACGTCATGCGATTCCTGGCGATTAGCCAAAGTACATACATCTTTTATGGGATACTGTGTTAAATGTTACAATAAAATACCTAATGATATATTGCAATTAAATGAAAGAAAATTTAAAACTCACATTAAACATACACTTTGTAAACAAGCGTACTATAAATTAGAAGATTATATCCAAGATAAGAACGCTTGGAAACATGCTGATCCTGCTCCATAGGACAATCTAGAGTCAAGACAAAATCAAACTGGTTGCTAATTTAAATTTGCTTTTTGTTAGTTGTTTTTCTCTAATGATTGGTTGATAATGGTGGTCAATGTGGTATTTCTCTACACATTGTAGGTTGCGTCATTGTGATATTCTGGTCTGAACTCAAGAGTGGAAAAAACTCAAAAATTAGAAAAATATTATAATATGAATAGCCAATATTATGTCAGTCAAAGGGTCTTCACAAAGTTTAAAGTTACCCCTTAGCTCACGTCTTAACGGCCTTAAAATAGGTCTGATGATTTGGATTATTCCGAACCTGAACCTACATTCTAACCTGGTTGTGGGTTAGGTTAGGAACTTGAAAAAAATTACAATATTTCAATAGTTCAAAATCAAAATATTTTATTTCACATAAGCCTACATGGGCACTTATGAAACGTCAGAAGCTAGGTGCATGGCAGTGTTGGGCAAATTTTAATTACAAGAACAGTTAAAGATTAACAATTGATTAATTGGAAAATGTAACCACAAAACTAACAATTAATCAATTGTAATTGTGGAAAATTACAGTTAACAATTATTTAATTATTAACTGTAGTAGTAACAATTAACAACAACAACAACAACTACAATTAACAATTAAATAATTTTCAATTGTTTTGTGAATTTTAATTAAAGCAATCAATTAAAAAAATAGTGCTGTATAATATACAGCCGGTATATATAAATATCGACGGTCCCTACGTACAATCCCCTAACTACAAATGTCAAATTTTACAGGAGAGCACTTTAAAGTTTCAAACATGTGTAGTTCATGTTCTACTTAACGGAAAGTCATGAAATTTGGAATAAGGGTTTCATATTTGATATATTTTATAAAAAAAATAACTAGAAGTCTTAAAAGGCCTTTTGAGTGTATTATTTGTCACTTACTTACTTATACATCGGAATCATCTCTATGACAAATAAGGTAAGTGGTACTTATTGACTTTTACGCGGTAGTTTTTTAATTAACTATAGTCGTTATTGCCATTTAGGAAGGTTTACGTGGGGATCATGGTCCAAAAACTGGTATAAACAGTAGTTAAGTGGTTGACGCACTCAAGAAAACACAGCCCTTGGCAAAAAATACAAAATATTTGCATTATTAGGTTTCGAAAGAGGTTTTAAATATATAAACAAAAAAGTTTTTTTTTTATATTATACAGTACGATAGAACTTACAGTTACAGTTTTGTTTTCAGCAATGACCATCTGAGTATTTTAGTATAATAGTATAATATTTTTATAGGTAGGTATAATCGTCATCTTATATGTATAAAAATATAGATTATTTTTCAATGAAGTAATGTGTAAAGTGTTTATTATATGTTTAACACATAATCATAATAGTAAGTCTTGAATGGACACTTAAATAGGTAAAAAAATACTTTTAAAAGAAACTTAAAGCTTCTGTTCTTACACAACTAAAAACATAATTAAAATAAAACAATAACTAAGTAACAAAATCACATTTTTCTAACTTAATTGTGAGTGACTAATTGAAGTTTAACAAAATCAAAACTCTTCTTCTAAAAAAACCGATTAAACCAAAAGCATTATTTTGGAGTAAAAAATCAGCAAAAGTAAGAACAAAAAAAAACTTCTAGGTAAATTCAATAATTGCAAAATCTACTTCCTATCTTTATCACAATCAAAATTTGTTTAGGTAAATGCTAAACTGCATAAATTATTGAGAAATACTACTGCTCTTTATCGGAACTTGAATCAGTTACATCACAAGAGACAAGAGAATTATAAAATCCATGGTACTGTCTAGGAATTACGTTATGTTCACAAAGATACTTGAGATCTATCAATTTTGCATTCAGGATTGGTAAAGGTCCAGTGTAAGCCTGGCTCAACTCGTCATCAGTTTGATTTTGACGCCTCCTGTTTTGAGTTCTTCTGACAATTATGCGATGGTATTCTTCATTAAATGTATTTTTGTATTTAAGAACGTCTGGCTCGGAAGAGGAAACATGAATTTCTCTGACTCTGGTCCACATTATTTTTATGTTCCTGTCATTTTTAGTCCAATTTTTACCTGCAAGTAACTTTTTAAAATCTAATATGTCATCTCCTGCAACTTCCTTGACAATATACGGACTTCCAGTCTCTTTGGCCCACCTGACCAATGCGAACCATTGATCAGGCGTATATATTTCCTTATTCTTAGAACATCGCTCTATTAGAGCATGAATGCTGTCATTTTCGTTTTGAGTGTGGCCTTTTTCTAAAAATCTATGTGTAATATTTACCTTAAATTCTTTGGCAGCAATTAGGTACATCATAAAAACAATTCTATTTCTATTTTGCCCTCCGCAATTATCTGAGTATAAGTTTATGGTTTGTATGCCTTTTGAGGCTTGATTCTTGATAAAATCGTAGACACAACTAGCCACCTCATTCGCACCTCGTTTGGCAGTGCTCTCATGCCACATATAACATGTTCCAACTTTCTGGCCCATCTCGAAAATTGTAAAATTAAAAACATTCAGTTTTCTTTTATAGTATAATATGCTGGTTTCTGCATGAGGACAAGAGTGTACTTTTTGAAAATCAAATGCTGCAGTTATGGTTGTGCTAGGTGAGTTGATAGCAGAAAGTTTATCCTCATTTTTGAGACTTCGAGCCATGTCCTTATTTCGCAAATGTTCATCAAACTGTTCTTGAATTTCATGATTAACTGGCTTCGGCTGGTTTTTAAAGGCAATGCAAACGTCACATTGATCTTTCTTAGGTCTATGAAACTCAATGTTGAAGTTTTCATTGACAATGTCGGTGTATTGCCTCAACGTTTTAGCCCTATTTGACTCTGTCTCTGATACCCACTCTTTGTATAGTTTGAACATCTTAGTCATGGTTAACTCACTATCTAAGTATAATTTCGAGGATTCTTTACGAGTATAGTGCGACTCCACAGGGGTAAATGATTGTACATGGTCAGAAACGCTTTTAATCATTTCATCATTCTTAATTTTAGGGTGATTGTTATGAAATCCTCTCTGATCAGAACCTATTGAAAGCCCTTCGCCATCGGTAATTTTTTTCAAAGCTGTCCGTACGACGCCGTCACCAATAGCAAAAGTGTTCAAAAACATTTTTTTGCACACCGTAACTTCTTCGTGTGTAACATCTAGAGTTTTTGGCAGATAGTACTTGACAGAAAATAATCTTTTTGATAGGCCCTCTGTTGTTATGCGTCTCTTACCGATTCTTTTACACCAACGAACCAAGAAATCCCACTGCCGCTCACGATTGCCAAGAGACCAAAATTGATTAAACATTTCGTTTCTAACATCTTCGCCTATTTTCTCTTTGCACTTTAATCGACACTCATCATCGCAAGCAGGTAATATGACTTTTTCAGATCGTGGTTTTCCATTTCGACTGATGTAACTTAAACCCTGATTTTTTAACTGTTTTCTTTTGCTATCTATCCATGACGATTTGTTAACCTTGCGTATTCTTCCTACATCCATTTTTTTCTTAACTTTTCTTTTCTTTTTTGTTAATTGACTTTCTTCTGTGTTACTAACATCGGCATCGTTCTCTGTCATCTCATCAATAATGGATGGTACATACGTCTCGTCACTCATAGGTGAAGTGACACACATAGATGAATTTGGGGTGTCAATATGAAATGAGCTTAAATTTTCTGATTCAACATTCTGCATTATAGTCGAAATAGAAGGAGACCCTAAGGGAGTACTTGTATCCAAAGCTTGTTCAGAATCATGCAAGGCGTCAATTTCTTCTATAATTATATTTGTGTCTGGATCGTGTGACGTTCTAACGATAATTTCCTGAGAGAACTGTGGCTCTGGTTCTGTGTATGTAATAAACTCTTCTGTAATAATTCCGGGGTCAGAGAGAATAGCACCATTGGGATGAGCGACAATGGTGTTAGTAATTTGATTGGTTGAGTGCGGGCTTAAAGGCAAATCAGGAAGGTTAAGTGAATCTGGATAAGTAAAGGTACTATACTCATGTTCGTCCTGTGGTTGCAGGTGGGTAGGTAATAAGATATTAGATGAATCTAGCTCTTCTAAAATAATCGAATCGGAGAGGGAAGCTACATTTCTATGCATTTGAGCAACAACTTGAATAGTACTTTCTTGTTGTTGTTCATCGTCAGAAGAATCACGTTGGCGAAGTGCTGAAATAACAAAAAAATAATGTGTTAAATTGTGTTATAATACTTTAAAATAACATAAGTGTGAGATTGAAATAACATTTCCGGCGTAAAATTTCGTAAGTAGTAGTTATGTACAAAATCTGGTTTTATTTTCCGGCGTAGAATCCCATAACTACCACTCACTACACTTTACTTTTAAATGCTCCGACGTAAAATAACCGAACTACCAAATACGTGTCTATACGTTGGAATGATGCAAAATTTGTTTGATTAATGCAAAAATGGAAAATCTAAGTAATAATCAATTTAAAAATACTTAATAGTAAGTGTAAACTTTAGTAAAAATACATTTGATTAAAAATAATATTAAAATTCACTTACCTGTTCGAGTTTTGTTGGAAACATTTTTGTTTTTTACACACGTAACTGGTTTTTTTCTATTACGCGGTTGCACATTATTGTTTTTTGTATCACTTGCCCTTCGAGGCATACTTTTTACTTTATAATATTTTCAATCACGCAGCAGAACGTAAACATTACCGTCTTTTAGGATGGCGCGAGCGCATGTGTCACGCAAGTGGGAGTTGCGGGGGAGGCGCGCGGGGTTCCATTGAATTGTCCAACGTAAAACGACTGGATTGCCACTATTGTTGTTCTACGTCGGAAGTTTTAGTCAATTTTGTAGTAATGGTAAATGTCGTGTGTGGATTTAAAGGTCAATTTGCCAACTTGTATTTTTTTTTATTAAACTGGACGATAGTTTAGGCTTTCCTGAAGGTCATGGAACAAAAAAAGACAAATCACGTATCTACCACTTAGGGGATTTTACGTAGGGACCGTCGATATATAATGTACCCTTGTGGCTCCGGGTAGTAGAATAGTGCCCCCCATCTACTCCTGTGGTTAAATATACATGTTGGCAACAAATAAAAGACCAATTCAAATAATTATCAATACCTTTAATTAAACATGATTAGACAGACAATGACAATTTAAAATTTCTTGTAATAATTTAAATTACATTTTAATACCACTCTCTTCTTGAACATGCTGTCTGACAGTTTGTGACTCTTTGGCAGATTTGTCATTGTCGCAAAAGAAAAAAGGCGTTCAACTGCAGCTGACTATGGTAAAGGTGTGTTGTATTTAATAAAAACACTTTTAATCTCAGGATATCTATTGAGAAGTTGCAAACCTTGGCTTTCCTAGGTAAAAAAATGCAGCATCAAAAGTTCAGCTTTAGTCATTGGTGCATCGGAGGAGCATCCGTTTTTATCTGAGATTGAAATATCCGAGTACGAGTCAAGAGTCAAAATTGAAAAAAATGTATTCTTGGGTACTTTTTGTTGTTGCTACTGTTGCTACTATATTTTCACCCATTTGTTTGGAAATGCTGGTCTTGAAAAGTTTTAGACGTTTAGTACGATCCTTGGGCTCAAAACAAGTCAACCATTTATCTTTGAATCTTGGGTAAGATAATGCCACAATAGCCGCATTTTCCGCTTCCTGAGTGGTGACGTCAAACATTTTTTCAAATCTCTTCTCAACACACTCTGTATGCTTTGGTCAAAGGGTTGCAAAAGGAAAATTTGTTTTTCTTTTCAATTTTTTACAATTTTTTTCTCAGCGCAAGTAGGCACGGCAGAGCTATTCCACAATATGTGTTAGTCTCACTTTGCATTATATCGAGTGCTTCTGCTACTGGCGAAGCACACACACTACATCAAGTATTCTTGTATGTGATCAAAAACATTTTCTTTGATAGTATTTATGTTTAATGATCTATGTAAAAGTAAGCTTTTTTTTCTTTAATGTTGAATATATTCTGGAGGGCACAAGCTATTCCACCTGGGCTCACCAGGTCGGCTTAGCGTGTGCCCTACCACATCCTGATCCTGTATTATTTCGACACTCTTTGGTCGTCCTGCAGCCTTCCACAAAACATTACATTTCTTCATTATTGCAGCATGCAATAATGAAGAAATGTAAATTGCGACCAAGGCGAGTCTTGCTCGGTTAAAAGTTTGTTCGCGTCCGTAGTTGCGCAAAGGCTTAAAGTATGCGCAGAGCATCGTAAATGAGCAGGAAGGAAATAAATATGATCAGGGTCATCTAAATTACTTGATTCACCTTCTTCAACATCTGATTCGGAAGAAGCTTCTGTTGGCTGAGTGTCGGGCATAACTTCATGTTCAATATTTACATTGGTCAATTTAACACCGAACATTTTGAAAGCTTTTACGAAATTGCTGCCATTATCCGTCACCGATGCAACAATTTTATTCGTATTGAGGTCGAATTCACCGTTAATTACTTGAATCATATGGGATAGTCAATCATAGCTGTGGACGCCTCTGAATCGTTGACGAGTTAACGCCACTGAAACTCTGCGTAGATCATTTGTGATCCATTGCGCTGTAACTCCGATGAAGCTTCTCTTTTTACTGGACCAGATATCTATTGTTGTGCACACATAGGGAACTTCTTGTAGTTCTGACTGAATCTTAGCTACTTGCGTTTCGTAGTGTTTTTCTATACGACATCCTAGTGTACGTCGACTCATTAAAGTTGGCCCCATTTCAGATTTTTTTAAGTCCGTGAATATTTTTGAAAAATATGGATCTTCTACTGCACGCAGCCGCGCAGTGGGAACATGGAATGTATAAAAAATAATCCAAAATATTTTCATCGAATTGTTCTTGTGTCATTTTATTCTCATTTGACTTCTTAGTTTTACTAGTTGTGATTTTGACAATAGTATTATCTTTTTTCTTTACCTACCTCACTTTTCTTTTTTTTTTACATCGTTTTTGTACTCTTCAATGCAATCTTGCCCATGTTTTCGCTTCAGGTGACTCAAAAAGTTCGATGTACAATTATGAAATCCTTTAACTTTAGTTAATACATCTCTTAGACATTTCATACAAAGCGCTGTGATTTTATTACCCGTACACTCTTCAGGCAAGTATTTGCAAAATGTTCCATCAAGTAGAGAAGCTGCGCTTGCGACGACGATGAACTCTCGGCGGTGTCGGTTGGT
Source organism: Mesoligia furuncula (assembly GCA_916614155.1). NCBI lineage: Eukaryota > Metazoa > Arthropoda > Insecta > Lepidoptera > Noctuidae > Mesoligia > Mesoligia furuncula. The sequence goes on along the minus strand of OU744791.1, from coordinate 14,129,612 downwards.
GGCACAGGCGAAACCGTTTCTAATGAATAATTAATGTCCGAAACCGAAAGAGTCACTGAAATATTACTGTCTTCGTCAGTGGACGAATACAGTAACATTTCAGTGGCTTGTAACATAAAATGGCGTCGATAAACGACACTTCGTTTATCAAATAAGCAAGTCAGTCAGTCAGTTTATTAAGTCTAGGCTAAAACAATGTATTTTTAACTAAAACAAACATTTTCGTATGCAAAAAGCTTAAACGACACGAGTAAAGAGACTAGTTCACGCGGCAAGCGAGCAATGAGCACTGAACGGATAAATGAGGTTAGAAAGGAAATAGTTCCTGATTTGTATTAGAACGAGTGTCGCCGCTTGTTTCCCACTCTTTAACTGCACTACAAGCAAGAGACCAATATGTACGCGCATTACGCACATAAATAAAGCACACGCACTTAGATTGCGAGTTTGCTATTGGTAACGCGAACACTGCGCTTGACGTACACTCGCACACGCGCAAATGCAATTTAGTGACGGCGACTAAACGGTCGATTATTTTTATCGATAAACTTACTTTAATAAAAAACTTTTGTGATTTGTAATTTTTCGTTATAATTTAGGGAAGGGGGAACAGTTAGTGTGGACTTCATAAATACATTATAAATTTATAAATGATAATGTTAAATTAAGGGGGAAATTTAACAGTATCATTAACTTCTGGTATAATTATTATAATTCAAATTTTCTTTTGTTTTTTGCTAATTGCAGGTGTTTTCCAAACTTTCGTAATAGTCGCGGTATACGCTAGGAATCGCATTACAAGCAAGAAACTAAATCTCTTTTCTTCAAGCTCGATATTGTTGGCCGCTTATGGTATTTTTTCTAAAGTTCTGGGATCACATTTTCTGCATTCTTGCCTCTTATTTTGTGGCGCACGTTCAGGCATTTCATCGACGTTTCTGAATGATAGGTGTCGTTATAGAAAACTAAGTATGGAGAAGATGCTTGCATATAAATTTTTCGTATGTCATTCCATACTACACGATCACCATCATTGTAAACCGTAAAGTTTTTGCCAAACTGTTTTACCAATTCTTTTAATTTAATATGTCAGTCCAGTCCAATTTAGTTACTGCGTATGGAGTCCCAGTCTTCTTGGCACATTGAATTAATGATACACATTGTGATGGGACAAAAATGGATCCATTTTTAGGGTTCCGTAGCCAAATGGCAAAAACGGAACCCTTATAGATTCGTCATGTCTGTCTGTGTGTCTGTCCGTCTGTCTGTCTGTCTGTCCGTCCGTATGTCACAGCCACTTTTCTCCGAAACTATAAGAACTATACTGTTGAAACTTGGTAAGTAGATGTATTCTGTGAACCGCATTAAGTTTTGCACACAAAAATAGAAAAACAAACAATACATTTTAGGGTTTCCCATACTTAGTACCGAAACTCAATTTTTTTTTTCATCAAACCCATACGTGTGGGGTATCTATGAGTAGGTCTTCAAAAATGATATTGAGGTTTCTAATATAATTTTTTTCTAAACTGAATAGTTTGCGCGAGAGAAACTTCCAAAGTGGTAAAATGTTTGTCCCCCCCCCCCTGTAACTTCTAAAATAAGAGAATGATAAAACTAAAAATAATATATGATGTACATGACCATGTAAACTACCACCGAAAATTGGTTTGAACGAGATCTATTCAATCAACTCAAAAATAAAAAAAACATTTAATTTCATAAACATAAACCTTATGCATAAACCCGGATGTTACGGAACCCTCGGTGCGCGAGTCCGACTCGGTCTTGCCCGGTTTTTAGGGTTCCGTACCCAAAGGGTAAAAACGGGACCCTATTACTAAGGGCATAAACTGCGTTACGCGTGTGCACGCACGTGAGCACGTCGCGGGCCACGCTTCTGGTGCACGCACGTGAGCACGTCGCGGGCCACGCTTCTGGTGCACGCACGTGAGCACGTTCGCGTGCTTATGCGCGGGCATCGGCGCGTCAGTTTTCTCAGTACAATTTTGACGTTGGAGGTGTACAGTCGAGTAATTATGGATAAATTAATGTTGTATTATTTATCAAGACGACGGCGACGACGAATTGCCAAAAAAAGACGCCAGCCAGTAAGCCCGTACGTTGAATCTAGGTTACTGTGCGGGGAATTCGTGGTGAAGTTTGGTATATTAAGAGAAAATGAAAGGTTTTTTTTCAAATATTTTAAAGTTTCATTACAAGTCTATGATGAATTATATTCAAAACTGGAGCCCTATTTGAAGACTAACAATCTACGATTGAAATCTACGTCAATCCTATCACCAATGGAACGATTTGCAATGACATTGCGGTAAGTAAAGACATTTCGATATTAATAATCATCTTTATTCATGTAAAAAAAACAGTCATTATTTAACAAAAGTTTAGAACACTCATATTTTTTTGCCAATTTATGTAAGTCACACTACTGTTTAGCCACATCAAGCCAGAAAGAAGAAGAAGTTCTTATTGTTTCGGCAGTGACACCTGAATATGGCTTAAAATGTTTTTCTTGATGTGGTGCACTCTGTTCTTAGGGCCGAAACACATAACCGCACACTTATTAATCATCATATTAATCACAGTTTCTTACATTTATTAATTATATTTTGTTATTTCTAAATTACACAGTTTTATCGTTTTCGTTTTTTTTATCTATACCTACTTATTTACTTATTTTTTTATATAATCACAACAGTCATCACAGTGTCTTGCATAAACGTTACGTTACAATTAGTTTTTGATTATTCATTTGAAATACACTAATAAAATCACAGGTTCAAGTTTAAAATAAAAAAACACAATAACAGTTAAAACAGTACAATAAGTCTAAATGTCTTAATTATAATAATATACCTACCTTACAAAGTATTAATTATAATGACGCATATTGATTGCAAGTTTTTACATACGAATATTTCCCTTATTAATTATTCCCTTCTATTACTAGATCGGGTACTAATATTATTTTAAATTCTTATTTATCATCACAATCATAATCACAGTTTACTACATAAAAGATTAAATTTAAGAAGAGGATATATGAAGGAGCAATGTTATGAGTAGGTTCAAAAAAAAGGTCCATTAAGTAAAAAAAGGGGTCTATTGATACACTTTTTTATTTGACCCTAAATAGGGTTTAAGATAAAAGTGTCCGAATCGACCCCGTTTCTTTCCTTATGAACATTACACTCAAGGCTTGTAAACTTTTGGCGAATGCCCTTGTATATCATAATAATTGCACATGAGACCAGAAAAATATAAATATAAAATTGCGCTTTTTACTAACTTAAATAGTTCTTCACGTTCTTCTCTTTCTTTTGTTCTTAATAATTAAACAGTCTTAATCAAATCTTCAGTCTTTCTTGTTACCTATTTATTCATTGTTCGTGTCTGATCTTATATTTAAGGATTCTAAATCATTCGTTACCGTATTTTGCGTTAATGAAAGGTCATCATCTGCCTAGCCTTTTCCCAACTATGTTGGGGTCGGCTTCCAGTCTAACCGGATGCAGCTGAATACCAGTATTTTACATGGAGCGACTGCCTATCTGACCTCCACAACCCAGTTACTGGGTAATACGATACCCCTTGGTAAGACTGGTTGTCAGACTTTCGGGCTTCTGACTACCCGTAACGACTGTCAAAGATCCACAAATGACAGCCGGGACCAACGGCTTAACGTGCTTTCCGAGGCACGAAGGGGTCTCGGTATGTAAAGATGGTCACCCATCCACAGACCAACCGCGGCAAGCGTAGCTTAACCTGATCGATCGACCTGTGCGGCTGTTATTATTTAGCCACGGGCCCCTCGAAATGATCATCGTTAATGAAAGGTCATCAATGGTAATAATAATTTCTTTTTCTATATCAATTAAAGCTTCTAATACTTTTGTACGAAATAATAATTTTTTAAAGCAACTCAATTTTTTCACAGTTGGTAATAATGACTTAAAAAAATTCAAGTCTTCGTCCATATTATCTGCAGTGTTATTCTTCACGCAATTTAACAACTCTAATTCGAAATCAGTTGGCGATTCGCACTTACGTTTCTTGGAAGATCGTGTTTCTTTGGTAACGCTGGAGCTGGTGCTAGGTACATTAATCAAATCTTCTTCAATAATCGTATTATTTTGTGAAGTTCTCGGTGACGCGTTTTGCTCTACTGACTGATTAAAATCGTCTGCCGATTCTTCTCCTTGAGTATTCGAGTTTGAATCTAAAAATGACAGCATGTCATAGTAAATGTATGTTTTATTTGCCCTGGAACCGGAACCTGATTTAAGTTTTTTTTTAGTAGACCTCACTCTTATATAAGTGTCTCTTGCAGTTTTCCATCTTTGCTGCAGCTTTTTCACTGAAACAATAACACAGGTATTTTATTTTATTACAGATATTTAGTTAGTGGACATACCTTCGTCGATATTCATCTGGCGTATCAGACAGGACTAACCACGGTCAGAAAAATAGTAACAGAAGTTTGTCAAATTATAATTGAAAGGTTAAAGGAAGAATGTATACCAAAATTTTCCCGTGCGCTATGGGTAGAGACTGAAAAAGGTTTTTTAACGCAAGCCCAGTTTCCTAACTGCATAGGTGCAATAGACGGAAAACATATACGCATTATAAGACCTCCACATAGTGGTTCCCTCTATTACAACTATAAGCATTACTATTCTATTGTACTGCTTGCAATGTGTAACGCCAACTATGAGTTTACCTATATAAATGTGGGAGTGCAGGGTAAAGAATCTGACTCCGCAATTTTCACACAAAGCCGATTGTACGAACAAATCAACAATGACTTAATAGATATTCCTCCTGCCAAAGCATTGCCCGTAATACACAATGATAAACCAACCAACACTGCTGCAACCGCAGCTTTGCCCTATATTATTGTAGGAGATGAAGCATTCGGGTTATCTAGCCATGTCATGCGGCCATATGCTCGAGCTCTCGATTTAAACTACAAAAAAAAAATATTCAATTATAGGTTAACGAGGGCGCGACGTTATATTGAGTGTACATTTGGTATCATGGCTAATAAATTTCGCATACTCCATCGTCCATTGAACGTTGGAAAAGACAAAGCAATTTGTTTTCTTAAAACAATTTGTATTTTGCATAATTTTATAAGATCAAGAAGTCAAATTAATGACTTTCATGATATTGTCATTATACCAGACCATATACGTTCAGTTCGGGGGTTAATTGGAAATACCCACAGAGATTCGTATACATTACGCGATAACTTCGCAGATTATTTCGTTGCAGACGGACAGCTGTCATGGCAAGATCGCAGTATTTATTGAAGATAGTTGGCTTTTTTATAATTTATGTACATTCAATAATTGATTTTTCACGGTTTGTTACCACACATTTTTTATTAACATAGCAGGCATATTTTAATAATATACCTAATGATTTTATTTGTTAAATTCATCGGATGTAACCAAATAACTTAGATTGTTGTAAACTAAAGTTGAGAGATGTCAAAGAAAAACCTACAAAACTACAAAACGCACGCTTATTTTACAAAGTTACTAGCCCAATTCTAAAACCAATATAATAAATATTTTAGTTGATAATTGTTTTATTTATTTACCTACCGATCCACTGTTTCTGCCCTAAAATGATTTTGAACCCTAAATACACCGATAGTGTGAAGTAGTGTGAAGCTCGCAGTCGTGAACATAGGTACTGGTTGTCTCGTGACGCGCAAAATGGCGGCGACCGCGTGGCCGAAAGAAAGAACTTTGGAATTTATCGAGCAATATAAAACCATACCAATATTATGGGACATTGTTCACACGAATTTCACAATGTTCAGAAATACGCAGTATCTCTGCACTAGTTTTGAATATAAGCATGATTTTATATTTACATAGGTAAATTATTGTAAATATTCCGAGTTTTAATTTTATAGTTGGATTAATTGTTGAAAACATTTAATTGACACAAATACAATTGAAATAACTAATTATATATAACTAATTGCATAGATTATTAAAAATAAAAATTTGGCGCAAAGAATAGTTTACCTAACCTACGTTATTATAAAATAAATAAAGAGTGTAGGTACTTACCTTGTATGTTTTTTTCTGCTTCACTCCAGTCATCAAAATTTTGAAACAGTACTGTACAAATGTCTAGCCATGCTTTTGATTTAGCGTCCCGGTCTTTAAATATTTCGCTAGATTGGTCCCATATGGCAGGACGACACTGAACTTCAACAATTACCCTTTCTGTATCAAAATTTGTCATTTTTTGTTATGGGCCGGGCACGCGCGTGCGGTCGGTTCGAGATAGCGCTGTCAACTGAACAAGCACGCGCGTGCACCCGCTAGCGGGCTTCGCGCGTGGACCCGTCCAACGTGATGCGTGATCACGTCGCGTGCATGCGTGCCCCGTTGCACGGAAGTATCACGCGACGGGCGCCCGACGGGCTCACGAGCGTGTGCACGCGCATGGGCACGCGCGGGTCGGTTTTGTGTGGACACGCGAGAGGCACGCTTAACGCAGTTTATGCCCTTAGACTTCGCTGTCTGTCCGTCTGTCCGTCTGTCTGTCTGTCTGTCACCAGGCTGTATCTCAAGAACCGCGTTAGCTAGACAGTTGAAATTTTCACACATGATGTATTTCTGTTGCCGCTATAACAACAAATACTAAAAACAAAATAAAATAAATATTTAAGGGGGGCTCCCATACAACAAACGCGATTTTTTTGCCCTTTTTTGCTCGATATCAAAAATGGCAACAGGTAGGCACTTGAAATATTCACAAAATACTCAGTTGTATTTTAACTTTAATAATAAATAATAAAATTAAAATAAAATAAATATTTAAGGGGGGCTCCCATACAACAAACATGTTTTTTTCGGCGTTTTTGCCTTGTGGTACGGAACCCTTCGTGTGCGAGTCCGACTCGCACTTGGCCAGTTTTTTAATATTCTTGTCTTTCTCGTTCGATGACACTATGCACACTGTCTCCCTCGTTTTGGGTGTGTTCAACTACTAAGTACTTGTGAGTAATTGATTTAACTCCCAAAAATTTTACAGCGTAGTGGTAAAGACTCAGTAAGTATTAATTTTTTTTCTGGGCTGAACAATTATCTGTATAGATATCTGACATGTTTTCCTATACAATTCTGCTTAAAAAAAAAAAATACATGTTCCGACTTCATCGCAACCTTTACCCCGCAACGATTCGTTCCATACATAACAATGAGCAGTTTTTTGTATAACGTCACTCCACCTCTTCATTCTCGTCGCCAGCTGTCGTTCACTTACCTACTTGTCAATGTTTTCAAATTAAAAGTTTGTTGGTAGGTACTTATCTTACTTCAGAATTATGAAAGTATATTTTTAGTTTACTATCACAATAACATACGCTAATAAAATATGTTCACTGTTGGGAGATATTGATGTAAGTAGGCAGGATTAAAAACACGTACAGTATTTTGGAGTGAAACAACATTTTGCTATCAGTTCATTTAATTTATTTTGGCGGGGTTGTGACTAAAATATGGTACCTTTTTTAGTCACTACCCCGCCAACCCTTTGCTGTACGATGATGCCGCCAAGTCGACGACGGCACCAGGATGTCCCTGGGCGGCGAAGGACGCAGTGGCCGGCCCCGCGGGAGTTGCAGTGGAGGAATCGGCAGCGCAGAACATCGCCACTGCACCAACAGGCGACGCTGGATCCTTGCCTGCCGCCACAGCACCACCCGGTGCTCTTCGCCTCGAATTCTTATTCGTCTAAAAATGAAAATTGAAACTTAATTAACAATTGAGTTATGGAAACAAGTAGTTGAACTTAGATTTTTTCGATGACACTACTTGTAATAATAACTCCTAGAAATAGACAACTTCATAGTACCAAACTATAAAATTGGTTTTCTTTTTATTAAGTTTCATGATAAAGTAACTACCGGCCGGCGGCGGCGGCGGCGGACGTATGAAATGTATTTCCTATTGAATACGATTCACACATTTTATGCAAGAATGTTTATCGGAGATGTAACCAATACAGAACAAAGAATACTTACTGTGAAATCATATGTACCACACTCCACAACATAATAATAAACATTTTTAACTCTCTTCAATCAAACTCTCAATCTGAATCTGAAGTGAACTTTGTTGTTTGTCAAAAACTTTTAAATAGTAGTCTATGGACCGAATATTAAAACTTACTTTATGAATACCACATATTAGGCCTAGGGACGCGTTCCAAAAAAGTTAACAAGTTACCTTTGATAGTGTAAAACTCCAACGTTCCGAAATCATGCCGTTCCGAAATTATGCCATAAATTTTTTCTCTTTTTAATTTGCTTTTGTTCATCATTTGTTGTTCGTACGTTACAATCCAATGACTATATCAATGATGGAAGGCACAAGTGGTGTTAAACGTACCATAATTATGGTATACCTACGCACCATTATTCAGGTCTTCGTACCATGTACCATGGTACTTCCATTATGGTACGCAAAAGTAGGTACCATAATTTTCACATCTATTATTAAAACCTCAGATTCGATGTATTGTTGCGTAGAATGAAACGGCCCATTTGTTTGTGTTGACGTTGACTGCTGGTGCGAGAGGATAGGCAATATGCCTCTAGCTTGTTTGTGTGAAAAGATGCGGTGCATCGTGAAATAAGAAAGATCTTGTCCAGCTATGTGAATTGTAACATCTGGAACAATAAAAAAAAATGGAAAACAATATACAAGGTGTTGATTTGCATCCCAGTCAAATTCAAGGACGTAATTATGCTAATGATTCTCGACCCAAATCAACAATAAAATGAGTAGGATTTTTTTTTCTTATTTAAGGAAATCCGTAAGTGTGAACCAGCCGTATTTAAACGCGGCCCGTCTGTTACTAGCCCTATAACCGCGCTTTCACACCCACACAAATGCAAACCATAGATACACCACAGCACGCAACGATCATTCGATAAATTCGTAGGTAATCAATCCCATCCCCCAATCACGGTGCGGGTACTCTCCCGCGCCGCTCCTAGCCACGCTCCTTCTGCCCCGCCGGCGCCGGCGCCGAAAAGGAACTAAGTACTAACAGTGTCTTTGAAGCCGCCGAAGCGTTCGCGAGTGCGCTTTGCAAATTTCCGTACATCGAGACTTGTAGGTACAAAGTGTAATGACGGACAATTACTCAAATGTCGAGTTGGTGGAGATGGTCCGCCTGTATGCCATCAGTGGAGACAGCCTACGTGGAAATGTATCCCGATCGGGAACCCCCGTCACAGAGCGTCATGCTGGCTGCTACGCAGAGACTGCGGGATCGTCGGCAGTTTGACGTTCCCCGGCATGCTCAAGCTCGCGGCAGCGTAGGCCTGCCTGTCGCCTTGCAGGAAGACATCCTGGAATACTTCCAGTGAGACCCACGGGCAAGCACGTATTAGATTTGAAGTATATATCTATTCAAAATATTAAGCTGGGATATCAGAATGGTTACTAGTTATTTATTAAATGTGTATATTAGGGAATAAAGTATAACCTATCTGTAAGTATATCTAATTATTACCCAAATAGAATGCTTCGAATACCAGAATGGTTACTAATTATGTAATATGTGTATGTAAGGGAACAAAGTACCTATAACCTATCTGTATGTATACCCAAATATAAAGCTTTGAACATTAGTATGGTTACTAGATATTTAATAAGCAAAATGTGTAATACCTCTGAATATGGTATGTAGGGAAAGGATTTTATAAAATAAAGCACAGGAAGACAAGACCAGGTATTTATTTCAATTTAGGCTTGTCAGTAATCAGAAAGCTAGTCGTCCGTTCCAAATCTAGGTCATCGTGGAGAAGAAGGACAAGAAACTCCACGGAAACAGTATTATAGTATTCTATCAACGAATTTAATGTGCGTGTGGTGTGAGGGCCACTTTGTTAAAACTCTTTGAAAATGTGCTTAGGATTTAGTGAACATTCCCAAAGAATTGTGAAAGTTGGTATCAGATTTTGTGAAAGTCTAATAACCGAGTTATAGTCTGTAAAGTTGGGCCCTCAGTTCTCACATAGAGGATTGAGGGCCCACCTGAAACTGATAAACTATGGACACTACAGAAAAAGTCTTTATGCCAAAATCTAAGCTAATGCCAAACAAAATTTGTGAAAACAATATATTATCGCAAAACACTGTCCTACTTTGTATATCTTCGTACAAAATGGGCCCTCAATCCTCATACACGTAAAAGTTTATTACGCAATTTTAATGAAATCATTAACTTACAGCTACTGTTTGAAATCCTATATGCTACTAAATAAATTGTGAAAATTTATAAAAGCAAGACCAGTTCACCACTTTTTGTTGTTTGAAAGTTATCCCTCAGTCCTCCATTTCTTTTGTTTTCGATTTATTACGCTTATCGTATGAAAGATAAGACAAATACAAAATTGCCTCTTTTTGTGTCAAAATTGTGCAACAAATTAGATACCAGAAAGAAATTAAAAGACCCTTTACTATATAAGAAAATCGAGTTTTATTTTTATTCTCTGTATTAGGAAATAGGGTGACCACAATTTCTTTTAGATTGCAGTAAAGATTAGTAAATGTAGAGTATAGGTTTTAATAAACTTTCTTCGATTTTTCGCTTATTATCGTCATAGCATTTGTACTCAAGTTTCGTGATAAAAAAAAAAATTTCGGATATTGAACGATCACATAGAAAAATACTGTTACCCAAATCATTTTTGTTTGAAAAATCGTTTTTCTGAAATAACTATTGACAATATTATTTTTATAAAGGCTTTTGCCCAGCCAAGGGACAATGTAGGTCTTGTAGGCTAAATATAATCCTAACTAATATTATAAATAAAACTAATAACTAGCTAATATTATATTAAAAATATTATTACATGTATTATATAATTATTGTTTACATATATGCACAATAGTTGTAACATTTAATGTAGTCACTAAACGATAGTTTATGATAGTGCAGCGGAAGTTGTAGGTAATAAAGCATTAAAGCGAGTTTTATGAAACAGTTGTAGTGAAGAAAAAAAAAATTTTTTTTTAATACGCAAACTCATCTTCGGTCAAGACACTCGATCATCTTCGGTCAAGATATCAAACATTCAAGGTAAGTTTGTTTTGATACATAGGTACTCATAATTTTATAAGTTCATGATATTTTACTAAATAGTACTTAGATAGTCACTCTAAGAATTGTTTAAATCAATTTCACCTATTTATAAATTGTAAAGTTTTTAAAGTAAAATATAATTATTTCATACTCCAGAAAACATCTTTGTTATTGTGCAAGTAAAGTCTGTTTTGATACATAGTTACTCATACTTTTATAAGTTCGTAATATTTTACTAAATAGATAATAGATAGTCACTCTAAAAATTGTTTAATTCAATTTCACCTACACACATCAAAAGTGTCTAGGGATCAACATATATTTTTGCAATAACTTTTCTCCTGATTGATATTAATTAAAATTTTCTTTAAGGATTCATCAAATAAAGTGTTTTCGTTTGTCACAGTAACGATAAACCAAGTCACCTTTGCATTAATAAAGAAATTTGCCATTTTCCTAATAAAGGGATTTTTGACATTTGAACCACTAACACAAAAGTTCGAAAAAAAGACTGAAATAACAGTTTTCTTTAAAATGTTATTGGGTAACTTAAACAATTAATAATCCGTGTTTCTACCGCGAACACTAACAACACAAGAACATCGGTTTGGCATACTCAAAATGAGTTCATCCAAATCACGCTGTGGAATGGCCGCCCATGTTCGTTGCAACAACAAAAAAAGGTCTTCTTGCGACTGGATACCCTCCATATTCGGCAGAGCTCTTCTCTGTAGCATATCCCATGCATGCTCAATCGGGTTCAAGTCTGGCGACTGAGCAGGCCAGGGCAGGACATTGATGTTAGCTGCGGCGAGAGTCTGTCTTACAACTCTTGCGGTGTGCGGTCGTGCATTATCATGCATTAACTGAAATAAGGGACCGATTTGCACTTGTAGAGGAACGATGACGTCTGATACAATCGTCTCAGCATAAATTTGAGCGTTGAGGTTGCCTCTGATCCAAATCAACTCAGTTCTTCCGCCGATCCAAATACCCGCCCATACCATGATGGTTCCACCACTATAAGGATGGACTTCCTGGCAGGATTTTAATCGCTGTTGGCGTCCAGGCGTTCTCCAGTGTCGTATACGTCTTGTATCCGGTCTCATACCAAAACGAGACTCATCAGAAAAGCACACGAAACGCCATTGTTCTTCTGCCCAATTTCTGTGTTCAAGAGCCCATTGATATCGAATCCTACGATTGTGCATTGCTATAGGTGGTACCCGTAGCGGTCTTCGGGAATGAAGGTTCACTTCATGCAAGCGGTTTCTGACTGTTTGGTCGCTAATTAAGTTCCCTGAAGAGTGATGAAGCCTCACGGCTAACATCATGGCGGTTATTGTTGGAGCTCTTCGAGTTAAGATTTGAATGTATCGGTCTTGTCTCCGTGTGGTGCAGCGATACCGTCCTCCATGGCGCTCAGCCACGGTACCAGTGCTTCGGTAACGTGTCCAAAGTCGACTGATAACACTCTGACTTGTATTCAGAGCTAAAGCCACAGTACGTTGCCGGGAACCAGCTTCTATCATTCCCACGGCTCTGAGCATTTCTTCCCTGCTTAAATGACGTCGCCCTCCATAATAACGTTGGTAGTAGGGAATCAGTAGTAGGGAAACAGTAGCACTAATAATGTCTTCAATGCGTTGTATGTTTTTATAGGGAAAATATTGACAGCTGATTTTCATCTTTTACTCGAATTTGATTCACAGTTCCTGATTCAAATTATGAAATGCACCAAAAAGGATCCATATAAATTTATAAAATCATAAATTTATTACAAAGCCACATCTCAATCTCAAGAAATCCGCATAAAAATGCTTGATCCCTAGACACTTTTGATGTGTGTATTTATAAATTGTAAAGTTTTTAAAGTAAAATATAATTATTTCATACTCCAGAAAACATCTTTGTTATTGTGAAAGTACCTAGGTACCTACGAATAAAAAAAACATCCAGGAACGCACTGCTTTATTAGGTACTAGCTTCTGCCCGTGACTTCGTCCGCGTGAAATTCGAAAGTCACATGGCTCCATCTATTATCATTATTATTATTATTATTATTATTAATAACGTTTTTGTTGTTTTCCTCGGGAACAGCACTTTTTTCGGGATGAAAGGTTCAGTGATTTAGGCGTGAAAAGCTAACAAACTTACTTTCGCATTTATAATATTAGTTAGGATTATATTTAGCCTACATTGTCCCATTGCTGGGCAAAAGCCTTTATAAAAATAATAAATAAATTATTTGGTTATTGTCATTAGTTTTTTCGGAACGAACGATTTTTCAAGCAAAAATGATTTGGGTAACAGTATTTTTCTATGTGATCGTTCAAATTCCGAAATAATTTTTTTTATCACGAAACTTGAGTACAAATGCTATGACGATAATAAGCGAAAAATCGAAGAAAGTTTATTAAAACTCTACATTTACTAATCTTTACTGCAATCTAAAAGAAATTGTGGTCACCCTATTTCCTAATACAGAGAATAAAAATTAAACTCAATTTTCTTATACAATAAAGGGTCTTTTAATTTCTTTCTGGTATCGCATTTGTTGCACAATTTTTTTCACAAAAAGAGACAATTTTGTATTTGTCTTATCTTTCATACGATAAGCGTAATAAATCGAAAACAAAATAAAATGGAGAACTGAGGGCCCGAATTTTATCAAGGTCATAACTTTTAAACAACAAAAAGTGGTCACCGGTTCTTGCTTTCATAAATTTTCACAATTTATTTAGTAGCATATAGGATTTCAAACAGTAGCTGTAAGTTAATGATTTCATTATAATTGCCTAATAAACTTTTACGTGTATGAGGATTGAGGGCCCATTTTGTACGAAGATATACAAAGTAGGACAGTGTTTTGCGATGATATCTTGTTTTCACAAATTTTGTTTGGCATTTGCTTAGATTTTGGCATAAAGACTTTTTCTGTAGTGTCCATAGTTTATCAGTTTCAGGTGGGCCCTCAATCCTCTATGTGAGAACTGAGGGCCCAACTTTACAGTCTATAACTCGGTTATTAGACTTTCACAAAATCTGATACCAACTTTCACAATTCTTTGGGAATGTTTACTAAATCCTAAGCACATTTTCAAAGAGTTTTAACAAAGTGGCCCTCACACCACACGCACATCGAATTTATTATATTGCCATAAATTAGTTATCGTTATTTCAAAAGCAATAAATTAACTTAGAATACTGGCAATATAATAATAATAACAATCAAACATAATAATCAGTAGAAACACAGTAGAAAAACAGTAACAACAGTAGAACAATAGTTCCTAATCGTCACATAATAATAACAATAATAAAATAACAGTAAAATCAGAGTAATAAAATAACTTAACTTCTACCTGTAGGCCGGAGCTCCGTTCTGGTCGATGTCTCGAACAAGAAAAGGGCTCTGCCACTCGGAACTCCCCCTTTTATAGTCGTGAACAAATAACTTTGACGGTTCTTTCTACCGTCATTCAAAATATCAAAATTTCAACGACATAAACGGTGGATATCCGTTAGGAATATAGTTATGGAACCCCAGCCCTTACAGATATTGCGTGTATAAGCACTCTTGCCCAGCACGACATGTGTGGTCGCTGAGCTTGCACATTTTAAAGATAATGTTTGTTTAGTCTAATTCTTAGCTAGTAATTTAGTTCGTGACTTACATCCGACTATGTAACACGTCTCAATTAAATATAATTAATTAAGTAATTATTTTTATTTTTAAAAAGCCCTTTAAGGCGCTCCCAATCCTGACTGGCGCAGCCGGTAGGATCACTGAGGAAGCTATCACGCGTTACGTAGTTCATCGCGATAAGACTTTTCTCGATTTTCAAAACGGTACGCGTGGTGTACGGCAAGGTGATCCAACGAACCAAATAAATATCGTCGGCGACGAGGAGTCCTGAGAGCTGATGATGGGCGTGGCAGGCTGGTGAGTACGACTTTTCACCTCCTTGATATCCGTGTCCACATCCTTTCGTTAAACTTGGAATTGGAAGTTTTCCATTTTGACTGTTTGATGGTTTTCTTAAATAATTAAGTTTTATATGTGTACTGTAAGAATACGGAACATACAACTGTTTTGTTTTATAACTAATTTAAAAAACTAAATAGATATAGCTATAATCTATATTGAGTTCAGAAACACTTAATAACTATACTAGTAGTAATTATTGTAATAGGTAAAATTGGTAGAGTTCATAGAGTTAATTAGTATTTTTAATTAATTATCAGAATGTCGGAAATAAAGCTGATTCCAAATGAATTGTACAAAATTCTACCCAGTTTTGACGGTAATAAACGACATTTGAATCTATTCTTGCGCAAATGTGAGTATATTATTGATAAGTTTAAATCATCGGAATTACAACAGGAATACTTAATGCATGTTGTGTCTAGCCGCTTAACGGGTGATGCAGCCGCGCTTATCAGCGAGCGCGGAGACATTCAATCGTGGGCGGAATTCAAGGAATTGCTAGAGTTACACTTTGGCGATCCGCGAAGCGAAGAGTGTTTGGCTATCGAGTTAGAAACTTTAAAGATTAAAAGTAATGAGAGTCACAGTGATTTTTGTGCAAGAATTCAAACAGTAAAATCAGTTTTGTTGTCAAAGGTTAACCAAATTAGTGATCAAAATTTGCGAGTAAGTAAGACTACTATTTATAACAACTCAGCCCTTCAGGTATTTTTATATAACTTACCAGAAAACATGGTACGCATTGTGCGTCTGAAAAATCCACGCACATTAGAAGAGGCCTTATCTGTAGTTTTAGAAGAAGTTAATTTCTATGATCAGTATCAGATGCGCAGCAAAATGTTAAATACAAACCATAACACTAAACCACAGGTTAGCGGTACAAGTGCACCACAACCAACATTTAAATTTGGTTTACCCCCACTGCCACCAGGTTTCAGACCGATGCCAATGATGCAACCAAACCAATCATTTAAAAATAATGCTGGTGCAATACCTAAATTTAATTTCGGAATTCCGCCTAATAGACCGTTTATCATGCCAGGGTACAATCAAGGTCAACTTGGTATGAGTAAACAAAACTTGGTGCCACAGCAGTTTGGTTACCGATCTAACTTTGGTTATAGACCCCCTGGTTATCAACAAATGATGCCAATGCTTCCGCGTCAGTTTGGTAGTAATAATCGTTCCCCGATTCCACAACAAAACACACAAAACAATCCCCAACCAGATATCACCGATGCTACTATGAGAACTGCTCCGCAAAAAGCACCTCAGCAAGGTTTCCCTGTAAATGAATTAGAGCTCTACCCTTCTTATGATAGCCATTTTACTTACCCTGCGGAATACGAATATTGTTATGATTTATCCGAATATTTCCCTAGTGTAGAGAATGAGTTTCCAACAGACCCTGTAATTGAAAACCCCACACAAGACTTTGGGAAAAACGAACAAAATAAAAAAATAGAGAGCACCACTGAACCAGAACAAGTAAAAAATTTTTTGATGCGAGCCTCCATAGACAACCCGAAAGAATAATATTAAACCATAATACAGTAAAATTAAAATTACCACATATTTACATACCGGAAATAGACGCAAAATTCATGATTGACACTGGCAGTACTTGTTCATTTATACATCCTAGAATAGCGACTACCTATTTTGCTAACTACGTATCATACGAACCATTTGAAGTAATAAGTACGCACGCCTCAAGTAAACATAACCAGGTACTGCAAATTCCTTTGTTTTCTGTATTCCAAAGTAAAGATCATCATAAGTTCTACATATACAACGTCGACTCATTATATGACGGGCTGATAGGAAATGATCTTTTAGAACAGTTAGAAGCCGTTATAGACTTAAAGAAACATGTTCTATTAACAAAGTCAGCTGAAATACCTATATGCATAGATTCAGATATTAATATTATACATGTGGTAGTACTTCCACCGAGATCAGAAATTAGAGCAAAATTACCAACAAATTTATTAAATGGTGTAGGAATACTAAATTATACGGAATTCTGTAAAGGAGTACGAATGCCTACTGCTATTGTGAAATGTGTAAACGGTTTTGCAACCACCATCATACAAAACACTCTCGATAAACAGCTAGAATTATGTGTCACCAAACCGTTCATAGTATCTAATTATGAAGAAAATGAATGCCATGTACATTCCATAGATGACCAAAAAGTTTTAGAAGTCTTTCTTCCATCAGATAATGAAGAATTAATTAAGCAATTTTTAAAAGAATATATTGCACCCAAGCGTAAATATTTTATTTACTTTGAGAACGAAATACATAGACGGTTATTTACTAAAGTTATTATAGAAATTTTTAAGAAAGATTCAGTAGAGTTCTTTGAATGTACAGATAGAGTAATATACATAGAAGACGAAAAATAACAAAAATCTGTTATATTAAAGCACCACGAAGGAAAAACATGCCATAGGGGAATTAAAGAAACCATGGTTAGAATTCGCAGAAACTATTATTGGGAAAACATGCAAGATACAGTAGCAGCAGTTATAAATACGTGTGAGCCATGCAAACTAATGAAATATGATAGAAAGCCCATAAAACCAATGTTACAACTAACACAAACACAAGATGCCCCCTTTCAAGAAATATTCATTGACTTATTTAATATAGAAAGTAAATACTACCTAACCCTCGTAGACGCATTCAGTAAATTAGGGCAGGCTATTGAAATCTCAAGTAGGCAAACGACAGAAGTAGCGCGAGCTCTATTAAAGTATTTTTCAATATACGGTGTTCCCAGGAAGATATCCTGTGACCCTGGCACTGAATTTAACAATGAACTTATACGCGAACTTTTGGCCATGTACAAAATAGAAATTCACATAACAACGCCAAACAATCCCAACTCTACTGGTATCGTAGAGCGATTTCACTCCACCATAATAGAGATATATAGACTTGCAAAATATGAACGTAAATGTACGGACGCCGCTTCCGTCATGACCTATTCCATAATGGCATACAATCATACAATACACTCCACGACGGGATTAACACCTTTTGAAGTAACATTTGGACACACTGATTCAAATAAAATATTCGATGTAGACTTAGAAAAGGCGTATACACAACAGTTAGTCAAAGATCATGCAAAACGAACAAAATATCTATATAGACACATAGCCGAAAAGACGCTTAACACTAAACAAAAAGCCAGAGAAAAGAAAGGCGGTGAAATTGAATTAAGCATACAAGAGGAAGATAATATATTTGTAAAAGACATTAACATAAGAAAAAGTAAAGATAAACCTAGATATCATAGAGCAAAAGTAACAGGAAAAACCAATAGGAACGTAGTACCAGTACAGATAGGTAAACGACAAACTAAAGTGCCTCTAAAGAACGTTAAACGTCCTTCACAGGTTGTGGCTGATCATCGTGATCTTGAAACTGACGGTCAAGATCCAAGGCCTTCAACTTCAAGAGATTAAAAATAACCCAGGCATATTACCTGTTAAACAAGGACAGGCGGTGTTAGAGAAAGATAAGTGGATCTTAATTAAGATATTAGACTTTAAGGAGATAGATTATGATTTAGCGTTAAATATTAATAGATATAATGAATTTAATAATATAATTGACATCCATAAGCCCTACGCAAATGAGTTCCAAAATATGAAATTACAGGTAGAATACTTACGCAATTCGACAGTCAGAAAATTCAGGCAGCTTATCCCATCAAAACGATTCAAACGCGGCCTTATTGATCCTCTTGGCTCAATGATTAAAATACTTACCGGCAATCTAGCCCACGAAGACGCAATTAAGTACGATGCTGAAATAGTACAGCTAAAAATTGGTCAAGCACACGTAGATAAGAAAATAACCATAATTTCAAAAATGCTAGACTCTATCACTAATAAATCTACATCTATGCAGGAAAACATTCAAATCTTAGACGAACGCATGAAACGCATAGAAAGAATAGTAAAGAATATAGGCACTAAAGAAAATAACTCTATTTACTCTATATATGTTTTAAGTACGTTTGATATGTTTATAAGTAATTTTAGGTCAATTTATACTATTTTAAATGAAATCGAAACTGCATTATCATTTACAAAAGTATCTGTTGTACATCCGACCATTGTTGAGCCATCTGAACTCTTAACACTATTAAGCAATATTTCTGAAACTGAAAACCTAATTTACCCTGTGACAGAAAAAACGTTATTAATGCTAGAAAGAACAATGTCTGTTAAAGCTTATGTAAAAGAAAACCATATAACATTCATTATGGAAATTCCATTAATAGACAAAAAAACATATAATTATTTCAAAATCTATTCATTACCAATTTTCAAGGAAAACAAAACTACCACTATTATCCCTAAATATCCATACCTTATGGTGAAAGGTCCTACATACTTACCGCTAGCCAGCCCATGCGAAGAGATGGGAGCCAACCAGTTCCTGTGCAAGGAAAACGATGTGATATTGTATCCTGAAAGTACGTGTATAGAACAATTAATGAATTTTGCTTCAAACCTTAGTCTGTGCAAACCTCTTGCAGTTAACCTGGAAAGTCTAAAAGTACAGCCTATTGACTTCTTCAACTGGATAATTTACACAAGAAATGAAATAATGCTTACCGAAACATGTGCCGATGATGTTATCAGGAAACCGATTAAGGGCACATATTTATTGGAAATTGATGGAAACTGCAGTGTCTATCTGAAAGACATTAAATTACACCAAAGGCAACATCATTCAGGAAAAATACAATATCGAGTAACTCCAGTCGCGGTTCTACCCAAATTAGAGGAAACATCTATTAATTGGAACAAAACAGTGAATTTAAACAAATTGGACTTTGACGATTTAAAACACCTATCTTACACATTAAAAAGTGAAATAGTGGAAAGTGATAGTGCAGTGAAAACAAATAGTGTTAGTTTAGCAACTATATTACTCTATGTTATTTTAGCTATAGTATGTCTTAGTATAGTACTTTGGAGAAAATTGTCTTGTATGCGGAATCATCGGAATCCAAATATTACCGATAATTTCGCACTTGGTGAGGGAGGAGTTATGGAACCCCAGCCCTTACAGATATTGCGTGTATAAGCACTCTTGCCCAGCACGACATGTGTGGTCGCTGAGCTTGCACATTTTAAAGATAATGTTTGTTTAGTCTAATTCTTAGCTAGTAATTTAGTTCGTGACTTACATCCGACTATGTAACACGTCTCAATTAAATATAATTAATTAAGTAATTATTTTTATTTTTAAAAAGCCCTTTAAGGCGCTCCCAATCCTGACTATATTTTCTATGTTTTGCTACACTATTTCTTAAGATTTTAGCTAGTCTACTTTTACAAACATACTGAAATAATGAAAGAATTATTGAATAATGTAAATTAGATACTTGTTACAAGTTTTAGGTTTTTACACATTACTATTTTATCAAGTTTTTAACAGTAAAGAATACTTATGATAACAATACCTATAACTAGGATAATCTATTACGGGCATACTGACAGTACTTCGTCCTCGAAGTATTGCCAGGTGCTGATAATTTAACAATGAGAAAAAAAAAGTATGTCGCAGCAGGAGGCCATAGATTAAGAAACTTCTACCATTTGTTACAAGATGGCGGTAGTGAGGTTATTCCACTTGCGGGTATGTCACTGTCTGTCAGTTGTCACTGTCAAGTAATGTCAGGTTATTCCACTTGTCTGTCAGTTGTCACTGTCAGTTAATGTCATTATAATAAGGGACTGTCATGGTCTTGACAAGTGCTTGTGGAGTGGGTATAGTGTCGGGCATTCTGCCATAGAACGTGCGCATGAGCGGATGGCCTTACAGCCTCCATCCGTTTCCATCGCGAATGTTGGCGATTATTGTGATTCAAAGGGTTGGTAAAATCATTAAAGAAGATTAACGCTGTCTGTTCCTGGTATTGTTTCCCGTTTCCTGAAGATGTGCGGGGAGGAGGGCTTGCCCGAGGGTAACGTTCCTGTTCCGTCGCCGACATCAGAAGTGGGATGTGATCCACGTTCTGCACCGCAGCCCACGATGAACAATAGTGAGGAAAAATGGAAATTGATATTAGAGCAACAAAATCAGAATTTTCTTGCCCTAATCCAAGCAATAAAAGGACCGACAACGAGTGGTAAGGTTCATCTACCTACATTCGACCCAGAGAAGACATCCGTGGACGCACGTGCTTGGTTATCGACGGCAGACATGTGCATGGCAGACCAACCGTTATCTGGAGCTCCATTGATAATAGCTTTGAGCGAAGCATTGAAAGGCGAGGCGTCGGCTTGGCTGTCCCAAGTATCTTTCCCCGGCATGACATGGAAGGATTTTCAAGAAGCCTTCACCGCTCGTTATGATATCTCGGAGACTGCTGCCTCAACGCTCATCAATCTTTTTATCAGCAAGCCTAAGGAAGGTGAGTGCCTTGCAACCTACGCTGCTACTCAGCTGAATATTTTGATGTCACGTTGGAAGAAGCTGAATACAGAGCAGATTGCTATCTCTACTGTAATGGCACATATAGCTCAAATAGAACCCCGCGTCAACCGTGTTGCGTTTACCACCGAGATAGAAACTAGAACAAAACTGCAGCAGGAGTTAAGGGCACTATCTTACATGAAAAGAAAGGCGCCAACTAGTGACTACAACAATGACAACCCTGATTCAAAGCAACGCAAGCTGATGTCGACCCCGGTTAAATGTGCACATTGTGGGAGACTTGGCCACCATGTTTCTGCGTGTCGTCTCAAAAAAGATAATCGTAGTACTGGAGTGCCTCACGGAGAAGCAAACAAACTTACAACCACTTCGAAGCCTGCAGCTACGGACATCACATGTTACAATTGTCGGGGCGTTGGACACTACGCGTCAAGATGTCCGCGGGCTACCAGCACAGAAGCGAAGTCGACCGCTGTTAGTACAACTAGCAAGCCGGTAGAGCGGCGTGTTGAAGTCTGCGCGGTCAGTGCACCAATGGGAATTCTAGAACACCTCGGTGAGTCCTTTTCATTTCGTTTCGATTCAGGAGCAGAGTGCTCACTTATCAAGGAAACAATATCATTAAAATTTCATGGTAAACGACAAAGTAATTTGGTAAAGATGACCGGTATTGGGCAAACTAGTGTTTACAGTACTTTGCAGATTATGGCGTCAGTTAGTATTAATGACATTGTTTTCAACATTCTATTTCACGCTTTGCCTGATGAATTTTTGTTACATGACATTATGATTGGGCAGGAAGTATTGACTCAGGGATTAGAAATTCACGTTACTTTTGACAAAGTTTTTTTACCAAAATTAAATCCTCAATCATTAATACGAGTACTGTCCATGATAATAATAGTGATGTTAGCTTTGAAAATATCGACACTAGCATTCCCTTAGAGTTCAAGTCCAAGTTGCTAAATATTTTAACTGAGTTTAAGGACTACTTTGTTTGCGGCACCCCATCAGGCCCAGCCAATACCGACCCTGTAGAAATTCGTCTTATTGACCCTTGTAAAACTGTTTATCGTCGACCTTATCGTCTTAGCCCCCAAGAACGTAGTGTTGTACGTGATAAGGTGAATGAGTTACTCGCATGTAAAGTCATACGTCCAAGTTCGTCTCCGTTTGCCAGCCCTATTCTTCTGGTTAAAAAGAAGGACGGCACGGATCGCATGTGTGTAGATTATCGAGAATTAAACGATAACACCGTGCCTGACCGTTTTCCTTTACCACTAATCTCTGACCAAATCGATCGCCTCCATGGCTGTTACTATTTTACCACACTGGACATGGCCAGTGGCTTCCATCAATTGCCAATCCACCCGGATTCAATAGAGAAGACCGCGTTCATAACTCCAGAGGGTCATTACGAATACTTGACCATGCCCTTTGGTCTTCGTAACGCACCTGCTGTATTCCAACGAGCTGTTACCAAGGCCTTAGGCCCTCTTGTCAATTCGTATGCTATCGTCTACATGGATGATATTCTCGTAACAGGAAACTCAGATATTGATGAATCCCTGGCGAGAATTCGCACAGTTTTAAAAATTTTGACTGAACAAGGTTTTTCTTTTAATTTGAAAAAGTGTTCTTTCATGAACAAAAGTGTGGAGTATCTTGGTTATGTAGTTAGTCGCGGCGAGGTCCGTCCGAACCCTAAAAAGATCGAAGCCTTAGTTGCCCTGCCTCCTCCTGAAACGGTCCTACATTTACGCCAGTTCATAGGACTAGCGTCCTATTTTAGAAAATTTATCCCCAGTTTTGCACAAATAATGGCTCCTCTCCACGCTCTCACCAGCCCTGGTAAGGGTAAAGTTGAATGGAAGCCCGAACACGAAGGCATCAGGCAAACGATCATAGGAATATTGACTAACGAGCCGGTCTTAATGATTTTTGATCCTGACTGTCCGATTGAGCTTCATACCGACGCCAGCGCGATTGGTTATGGCGCCATTTTGTTGCAAACAAAGGAATGCAAACAATTTGTAGTGGCTTACTTTAGTAAGCGTACCACAACCGCCGAGTCCAAGTATCACTCGTATGAGTTAGAGACTTTGGCGGTTGTGAATGCTAATAAGCATTTCAGGCATTACCTTCACGGCAATAAGTTTACCGTCGTAACGGACTGTAACTCCTTAAAGTCATCCCGCAATAAGGTTGATCTAACCCCGCGCGTACATAGGTGGTGGGCATTCCTACAAGCTTATGACTTTGAGATTGTATACAAGGACGGAAAGCGTATGTGTCATGCGGATTTCTTATCCAGGAATCCACTTCCGGCTACACCAGTTGAAAAGGTGGAGCAAAAACGAGTAGATCTAACGACTTTACCTGAAAATTGGTTGCAAGCAGAGCAGCAGCGTGACTCTGAGATTATAAAGCTGATTGAAGATCTCAGGGAGCACAATATGGACGAAAATGTTGCTAAGACTTATGAGATCAGGTCTGGGGTGCTGTACCGAAAAGTACATCGCAACAACCGATCTCGTTGGCTACCAATCGTGCCCAGAGCTTTACGCTGGTCAGTTATAAACTCTGTCCACGAATCTCTCGTGCATGCTGGTTGGGAGAAGACGTTGGAAAAGGTCTTTGATTTATACTGGTTCGACCATATGACTAAGTTTGTTCGTAAATTTGTTGACAACTGTGTTACATGTAAGATATCTAAGTCCCAGTCTGGAAAAATTCAAGCGGAAATGCATCCCATCCCTAAAACTCCTATACCATGGCATACCTTACACATTGATGCCACTGGTAAACTTAGTGGTAAAAACGATAAAAAGGAATAAGTGTTCGTATTGGTGGATGCCTTTACGAAATTCGTTTTGTTACACCATACCCTGCGTATTGACTCTGCGAGTAGCATCAAAGCTTTAAAAAGCAGCATTTCCTTGTTTGGCACCCCTAAGCGACTCATCGCTGATCAGGGCCGTTGCTTTGCTAGTGCAGATTTCAAGCAATTCTGTCAAACCTATTGTATCGACTTGCATCTGATTGCAACAGGAAGTTCCCGTGCTAATGGTCAAGTCGAACGGGTTATGAGTACGCTTAAAAACATGCTCACTGCAGTTGAGACTAGTGGAGAAAAGTCGTGGCAAGATGCTCTCCCGGAAGTTCAACTAGCTCTCAACTGCACGATTAATAGGGTCACTAAGTCGAGTCCTCTTGAACTATTCATTGGGAAGGTTGCTAGGCCTCTAGAACTCATGTGTGCCAACGATTATGAGCCCGAAGTGGACGTTGATACCGTGCGTGAACAGGCTATTACTAACATGGACAAAAACTCTCGATACGATAAAGTCAGATTTAATAGTACAAAGGCTAAAGTCCAAAACTATGCAGTAGGCGATTTCGTTCTTCTGCAAAATGAAGAACGCAATCAGTGTAAGCTGGATCCTAAATTCAAGGGACCTTTCCGCGTTATTGAGGTATTAGATGGTGACAGGTATGTGCTTAAAGCACTTAATGGTAACCGGACGTACAAATACGCTCATGACAGGCTGCGTAAAATGCCCAGTAGTGAAATTCCTGAGGATTTATCTGAGGATAATAATTGTGAATCCGATGGCTGAGACTGATTTATTTTGATGTCATTTAGGTAATTTGTAAAAAAAAAAAAGGAAAAAAAAAAAAAAAAAAAACTAAGTGTGTAGTTTCGTGATGCCGCTGGGTAAGCGATGCCGCTGGTTAAGCGATGCCGCTGGTTAAGCGATGCCGCTGGTTAAGTGATGCCGCTGGTTAAGCGATGCCGCTGGTTAAGTGATGCCGCTGGTTAAGCGATGCCGCTGGTTAAGTGATGCCGCTGGTTAAGCGATGCCGCTGGTTAAGCGATGCCGCTGGCTAAGCGATGTCCTGGTTAGGCTGACCTATCTTGGTCAGGCATGGCCAAAACAATGTAATGTACACAGAACTTTCTATTTCAGATAATCCACACGAGGACGTGTGAGGCGCAGGACGGCCGTGTCGCAGCAGGAGGCCATAGATTAAGAAACTTCTACCATTTGTTACAAGATGGCGGTAGTGAGGTTATTCCACTTGCGGGTATGTCACTGTCTGTCAGTTGTCACTGTCAAGTAATGTCAGGTTATTCCACTTGTCTGTCAGTTGTCACTGTCAGTTAATGTCATTATAATAAGGGACTGTCATGGTCTTGACAAGTGCTTGTGGAGTGGGTATAGTGTCGGGCATTCTGCCATAGAACGTGCGCATGAGCGGATGGCCTTACAGCCTCCATCCGTTTCCATCGCGAATGTTGGCGATTATTGTGATTCAAAGGGTTGGTAAAATCATTAAAGAAGATTAACGCTGTCTGTTCCTGGTATTGTTTCCCGTTTCCTGAAGATGTGCGGGGAGGAGGGCTTGCCCGAGGGTAACGTTCCTGTTCCGTCGCCGACAAGTATATTCTTATTTAGAGTATTTACAT
This sequence comes from Mesoligia furuncula, assembly GCA_916614155.1. Classification (NCBI taxonomy): domain Eukaryota; kingdom Metazoa; phylum Arthropoda; class Insecta; order Lepidoptera; family Noctuidae; genus Mesoligia; species Mesoligia furuncula. The sequence goes on along the minus strand of OU744791.1, from coordinate 14,103,534 downwards.
AGACATGGAGGTCCACATTCAATTCGCTGCCATTCAAAGTCAAAGTCATAGTCATAGTCAAAGTCTAGTTTTGTTTTGCCAATTGCCTAGACGTGTCAAGTCCCCTCCACCCGCTGCTAGTGGGATAGACTTGCACCAAGCAAATGACCGACCAGCGGAAACAAAATTTTATCGGTTACCATGCAATTTGTTTTGCCAATTGCCTAGACGTGTCAAGCCCCCTCCACCCGCTGCTAGTGGGATAGACTTGCACCAAGCAAATGACCGACCAGCGGAAACAAATTTTATCGGTTACCTCGTCATGCAGTTTGTTTTGCCAAATGCCTAGACGTGTCAAGTCCCCTCCACCCGCTGCTAGTGGGATAGACTTGCACCAAGCAAATGACCGACCAGCGGAAACAAATGCAATAAATAAATAAATCATTTCAATATTATCATCTCTACAGCAAAAAATTTTTTTTTCTTTTTTTTTTGTCTCTTTTTTTTCTCATTGTACTAATAAATTGATCTTATGTAGTGAAACCGTTTTAAAACAGAGTTGATTGGTAATTCTTACAAGTCTTTAAAAAGAATATCAATATCAACTGACAGTATTGTGCCAATCGTTTGAAACAGACTATTATATTAAAATAGCAATACTATAAGATATACTACAAGTATAATTTAATATTACTTAATCATTTAAGTGATTTTCACAAATCAAGACTCTTCATATATTTTGTTTTGTAAACACAAAAACTAGTCAAATTAGGTACTTCCACATTAATACTAAGATTCGTAAATGTGACAGATGCCATTAGCCAACAAACGATATTCTAACATTATAATTATATCAAAATAAATAATCTAACACGGCCATACTGACATGTACTTCGTTCTCGAAGTACCTATGAATCTATAGTCTCACAAAAACAACAGCGTTTGATACTTATTGTCCAATTCAACAGTAAGTTTTTACTAATGTAGGTATCTAAATAACTTTGCAATTTTTGCTAATGTAATAATTGAAAAACGTTAAGTACTTAAACAATATCAAATAATAAATTGCTTATCAGTATTTAGTTACAGCTAACATGAAACTGGGATAGCAAAATGTTGTTAAGTCATTCATATTCAACAGCTTTTGAATCGAAGCAATAACCAACAATCATGAAAATTATTCAAATAACTCCGCTCGGTCAGTCTGACAACATTCTTGAAAACTATTCAATAATCACAAACTGTTAACATGGCCACTGCACATTACTTTACTGTGGAAGTACAAAATTTTAACAATTATACCTAACAACAACAGATAAAACGAGTTAAAAATTACGAAGAAAATTGTTTTTTTTTTTTATCTTGTTTCCTTACTATCTGATGTATCTTGATTTGACAAAGGAAACCATTTAAGAACTGACGACATTAGACCGGAAGCCAATCACAACTGGTAGATGTTATTACATTTAAAATTCACAATTAGTTATTCTTAAGTTCCATAATTATTATCCAAAAATATATCGAATCTGTCAATGTATAGCTTGAACGTTCTGTTGAACTAAATTATGCCAAAATGATCATCAAAATAGTAATAAATTTAAAAATAATCTATCACGGCTATTCTGAACTGTACTTCGTCCTCGAAGTGCACTTCTGACAATCAATTACCCAGGTGGTTTTAATATTGTATACTATTGGCACAGCCACAGGCACAGTAACAGCTAAGTAAGTATCACGGACCAAAAGTGACAGTTCTCTTTGTACATGTATTATTTAAAAATAAATAACTGAACGAAAAACCGTTAAATTTTTTTATTTATAGTTAATGTAAACAGGACGTTTTAAGTACCTACTTCATAATGTGTCATCTCAAAATTAAATGATACCCTACACCATTATTTCGTTTTGATCTAAAAGAGCCTCCTAGGGCCTTTCCGACTTATGCTAATTCGTAGGTAGGTACTGCTGTTCCATTTAATCCTTGGAATGGGTTTCGTACAGCAACTTGCAGCTTCGTAGTCCCGCTCTCGGAGTTTGCAGCACGATGTCATCATTATGGTGTGAGTGGATTCAGCGACCCGTCGACCAACATGTACGTCAGGCTGGCCCGGCCCCATGGAATTTAATAATGAGATTGTTATCAATCCAATGTACCCGGGTATACTAATATATGTAACACCTTCATTTTCAATGTAACTCTTTTTAAAAGAAATTACGTGCACTTCTTAGTGGCCGGGCCAGCCTGACGTTTTCAGCCCGGCCACCTTGTTTCCCACTAATCTACAAAAAATACTGGCAATATTGTGCTACAGATGAAATATACCCTATAATTTATGCATCTGTAACACAAAATCGAATCCTAAAATGCAATAGCATACGAAATATTAGCGGTTGCAGGTGGCCGGGCTGAAATTATTTCGTTACTATAAAACAGTAAAACTGCAACACCTACCAAAAAATAATACCAGTACATAATGAGATATAGAGATATAGAATACATGTAACGCTTTCATTTTAAATTATAATACATATTTAGAAAGAATAATCACTTGAAATTATATTTCAGCCCGGCCACCTAAAAGCGGTAATATTCCCTAAAATCTTATGCTAATTTGTACAGTAAAACCTGATACAGCTATGAAATGAAAGTTACATTCGTTTTGTTTTAGTCGTATACCTTTAAGCCTTCTGTTTGACTAGATTATCAAAATCTGAGAAACTTTCCGAAGAGTGACTATCATTTATTAACTAATTTCAGGACATTTGGTTTGTTGAGTGAAACAAAATTGGTAATTGTCATATTTTTTTAATAATCATTTTTGAAATTAGTTAGACAACATTTGTACTTATATTAATTAGGTACTATAACAATTGTTAATTATAAATAATGTAAAAAAAGGTTACACATTGATAATAACACAGTTATCAAAAAATTATAGTAATATCAATATTACCTTAACATCGAACATTCATTCATTCAGAATATTAGAAGATAATTTTTGGTTAAATACTTATTATACCTTGGTAAAAAATCACAGATTTTCATAATGATTTTTACATCAACTTTGAATTTAAAGTTTTGAAAACTTTCAATTAAAATTATGCTAATATAATTATTACAACAATTCTTAAATAAAGAGAGAACCATAGTTCTTTCAGTGGCAGCTAATGGAAATATAGCTATGTAGTATATATAATTTAACATAATATTAAAATCACAGCTAAAAATCACAATGTTAACTTGTATAATTAAACGTATGCTAATATAATAATCATTGCTAGCCTATATCTGGCATTTGTACTATAAGTATTTTGACTAATTCAAATTTAAATATATTGCTTATTAGAATCGATAAAAACGTACTAATCACTTGATTATGTTATTTGATCAAGCTAAAATGTACGTCAAGGAATGTAAAAATATTAAATCCAAATTACTTTTTTTAACACTAGACTGTAAATCGTCATAACACATCCACAGATCTTGATTAAATAAATGGCATTTATAATGTCCTAGATTTTCCCCCAATACTACATATTCAATAGCACCTACAATCACATAAATATTAGTTCTAACTTTGATAGATAAAGGTATATCGTTCAATATTATTTGATCTGTTCCATTTAAATCAAAAGATATAATATTCTTTACATTATAGCTGGACAAAACAGTGCCCGGGCAATCGTGTTCACAATCCTTCGAAATAACGTCTATACAAATTGAGTCTTCTAGGGCTGATATTCCAAATGTTTTAATTACGTTCATATTAATGGGTAAAAATGGTACTGTTCTTTGAAGTTGAAATGCACATTTTTCTTCGGTACATATTTTTGTAAATAGAGCGCTATAAAATAATTCTAAAATCATTTGTTCAAACAAATTTGCGACATTGCATTCACAATTTATATCTATTGTATTTTTCGAGGATAGTTTGTAGTACTTTTTACATATGGTATTTCTTAGTTCGTATACTGCGGCTTCAGATATGTTTTTGTTACCTATAAATTGTATATAATTACATAACATATTATTATTATTTTCAGTCTGATCTATTTCTAATTTAAAGTTATTAAATGCAATATAACCATAAGCTATTAAATATGTAACAGCATCAAAACCACATGTATTTGTTAAAGTGGAACCAGTTACAATATTTCCATTTTTTATAAATTTTAACATTTTATAAATCGGTACGGTAACTGGCTCTTCAGCTTGTCCTTTCCAATTTTCTACAAAACTTGGCATATCACTGAAAATAGAATCTTGAGGAAATAACCGTTTTTGGTGTGTTCTTTTTTGACGATTCTTTTTGATTTTAATCTTTCGCTCTTGAAGGGGCGGTGCCTCATTATTTTGTAGTTCACTAGCAGCGATATTAAGCTCTCCATTTAATTTTTTTTTTTTTTTTTTTTTTTTTTAAAAACGTTGATAATGATTAATATGTATGTTTAGAAATTCGTCAATCCTGTATTTTCTTACTTTAGTTTTGAGTAATAAATGTTTTATTGTTTTAAAATAATCCTCTGATGCACTAGACGATGGATTTTTGTTTTTTGAATTGTATAATGGAGCCATAACGTTTGACCACATGGGCAATTTTCCCAATAAACGTTTTAGAGTAGATATTAGAGGCGGATAATATAATTTGTTGGGGCGTTCACAAGATTCCTCTTCTTGTTTATTTTTACAAGCAACAATATTATCAAACCATACCATAAAATTGCTTACATCTAAAACATTCTCCTCATTTAGGAATCTTTCTTCATCTACGTAATTGTGTGCGTTGTTAGAATCTTTTTTATCAATTGTAATACCTTGAATTCTTCTTTTCAAATTACAGTGGGCATCAAAGCAAATTTTTGAATAAAATTTAGTTAAAATAACAGTTAACATATTTTCAATTATCTCTCTTATGACTACGATACACTCTGCTGTTTTAATGTAAAGAATACAACGAACAAAGAAAAATTTTATATTTTCTGTTGTATTATTGAAGCACGAAAGATTATGAATAGTTTTGACAAAGTGACTTGTATCTATTCGCATATATACTACAGGCAAACTATTTGTATGTCCCTCCAATGCACTGTAAGAAGCTTCTAAGTAATCTTTTGTAGATTTATATGAAGTAAAGCATTGGATTGTAGCAGCAATCAAAGCTGAGGAATCGTCCGTGATTATTTCTGCAGGAGGGATAATTCCATTACTGGCCCATTTACCCAACCAATCCGCAATGCTATTTTTAGTGTGAGAATCACTAAGCATTTGTGAAATTGGAATAGATTTTAAAAAGCTATCAGCAGTTATTAATATAACATATAAGAATAATCTTTTAGTAAATTTAGTCCCATTAGGTAACACAATTGGTTTAATTATAGAGCCTGTGGCATCTAATGATATGGTTGGTCGACCATACTCTTGAACATATTGTTTGTAATATTTTATTTGTTCTTCTAACCAGTAGTAAATATGAAAAGTTGGTTTCACTAAAATTTCCTGAATTACGGAAGAGTATGTTGAAGTATTTGCCATAATGACAACAGATAATATTTGATTGGTATGGTACCATTTCTGCTTCCTTGTTTCATGACGTATTTGGCGTAATGCTCCGACTGATGGCAATACAGGTGGTTCCTTATCTTGAAATATCATATCATGACTCGCTATTTGTTTTCTAACTATTGTTGCTGAATCAAATTTTAATTTCTTAGATAATGTTCGTCTTGAGTACGGAGTGAGTCGTATTTTTTTTAAAGGATTATGCTTAAAATTTGGTTGAAGTTGATCAATTTCACATAAAAAATCAATAATATGATCAGTCTTATCTTTATTTTGAATTTTCACTGTTGCTTGACACTGAGTGCAACGTCCGTAGAATGTAATGTTAGCGCCTTGAATAACATGTCTTTTAAATGCTACAGTACAAGGTAACTTATAAAACTCCCAGAGTTTTTTTCTTAAAAGACCGGACCACTTAAATTTGGGAATAGCTCTGTACGTCTGATATCTTGCACTAGGTTTATTTTTATCGTGTCGTTTATACGTATAACTTAAGGGTTCAATTTTCTTCCATTCATGAACATCAATTGGAAATTTAAAACTAATTTGATGAAGTAAGCTTGCTTGTTGAATAACTGGAGAAGACCCTGATGATGATGTTGACGAAATTATAATACTATTGGTATTATCTTCATTTCTTTTAATGAAGCACTCATCTTTTGCCCGAGGTGAGTTCTGGTTGTTTAAAAAGTTTCTTCTAAAGCTGAGATATAGTGCTTTTGGTGACATCACATAGTTTATATCTTTTGCTATGGTATTGTATATAATAGAACTATATCTTGTCGTGGTGATCAAGCGTTTATGTTTCTCAAATATTTGTTTTTGAGCCACAATATCTAACGCACTACGTTTTCCCATGGTGTAGGCACGCTCAACTGAAATAAAATATATTCATTTTAACTATGGTTTCGTAATAGGTATTCATGTAGGCTAAATAACTACATTAATATTTATTTAAATACAAATTCCCTAAAAAGATAAGTGTATGCAGTAACATTTGCATGCATTATCAAGTATATACATAAATCTATTAAAAAATATTTTAGCACCTAAGGAAAGAAAGAAAGAAAGAAAGCAAAGAATGTTCATAAGAATCAAATTTACTTTCACAAAACTTATAACTTTTGGGACATTAGAAATATATAAGATAGAATAGAGATGGGGAGAGGGGCGCGTGTCGCGGGACGAGGAAAAGAATGCGGTGAGCGAGGGACGTGGATCGCTGTGGCAGGCCGTACAAGGGGGAGTTACAAGAAGCGCGGGTACAGACGAACACCGTCGACGGTTGCCTGATTACAATGAATAATTCACTAAAATCCAATATATAAATCTTACAGTAATTAATAAGAAACTGATTAATTATTGATTTCACGAAATAAATAAGTACACAATAATAATAAGTAAATACATAGGGTAGGTACACAACAATAAGATTCACAAAAACTAAACACTTACTGTTAGTAAATCACCAAAATTATTACCTATTGACTATAAACGAAAGGATAAAATATATTTAGTTGATGGCATTGTATGGAGTTTTATTATTAAGTAAATGAGTGTTTAGATTTACTTTACTTTACCTGTATATTTTTTTAAATAATTACTTAGCTAGCCATTAACATTGTTTGTCGATATATTTTAATTTATCAAAACTATGACTTACCTTAAAAACATCACATCACAAACAACTACACTGCAACAACTGATCAAATTTTACACTCACAGTAATATTAAAACGTAAAATATTATGTCAGAAGTGTTGATAACTACACGGCTCTTGCGCATCTATTCTGTCTACTCGGGGAAAATATCTTACGACTTAGGTTGGGACGCGACACAGGCGCCGTCTAAAAATCGGTGGTAGCGTCTGTGAACTATTATCTTTGTATGGTTATGTTGTGAAGCCAGAAACGGAGAAAATATATATAGGTTTAGGTATTATGTATCCAACAATTATTATGTGTGATTTATACTACTTAGTTATTAATAAAAATATCATAGTAACGCATTTTGTTTCACTCAACAAACCAAATGTCCTGAAATTAGTTAATAAATGATAGTCACTCTTCGGCAAGTTTCTCAGATTTTGATAATCTAGTCAAACAGAAGGCTTAAAGGTATACGACTAAAACGAAACGAATGTAACTTTCATTTCATAGCTGTATCAGGTTTTACTGTACAAATTGGCATAAGATTTTAGGGAATATTACCGCTTTTAGGTGGCCGGGCTGAAATATAATTTCAAGTGATTATTCTTTCTAAATATGTATTATAATTTAAAATGAAAGCGTTACATGTATTCTATATCTCTATATCTCATTATGTACTGGTATTAGTTTTTGGTAGGTGTTGCAGTTTTACTGTTTTATATTAACGAAATAATTTCAGCCCGGCCACCTGCAACCGCTAATATTTCGTATGCTATTGCATTTTAGGATTCGATTTTGTGTTACATATGCATAAATTATAGGGTACATTTCATCTGTAGCACAATATTGCCAGTATTTTTTGTAGGTTAGTGGGAAACAAGGTGGCCGGGCTGAAAACGTCAGGCTGGCCCGGCCACTAAGAAGTGCACGTAATTTCTTTTAAAAAGAGTTACATTGAAAATGAAGGTGTTACATATATTAGTATACCCGGGTACATTGGATTGATAACAATCTCATTATTAAATTCCATGGGGCCGGGCCAGCCTGACGTACATCGACCAACGGCTTCCAGAAGATCGGCAAAGCTCCAACATCGATCATGAAAATAGAAAAATAAAATGTATTAGTAAAAGGCCAGAGAACAATCCCACTTCTGATATTAGATTTGAAGTATATATCTATTCAAAATATTAAGCTGGGATATCAGAATGGTTACTAGTTATTTATTAAATGTGTATATTAGGGAATAAAGTATAACCTATCTGTAAGTATATCTAATTATTACCCAAATAGAAAGCTTCGAATACCAGAATGGTTACTAATTATGTAATATGTGTATGTAAGGGAACAAGTACCTATAACCTATCTGTATGTATACCCAAATATAAAGCTTTGAACATTAGTATGGTTAGTATGGTTAGATATTTAATAAGCAAAATGTGTAATACCTCTGAATATGGTATGTAGGGAAAGGATTTTATAAAATAAAGCACAGGAAGACAAGACCAGGTATTTATTTCAATTTAGGCTTGTCAGTAATCAGAAAGCTAGTCGTCCGTTCCAAATCTAGGTCATCGTGGAGAAGAAGGACAAGAAACTCCACGGAAACAGTATTATAGTATTCTATCAACGAATTTATTATATTGCCATAAATTAGTTATCGTTATTTCAAAAGCAATAAATTAACTTAGAATACTGGCAATATAATAATAATAACAATCAAACATAATAATCAGTAGAAACACAGTAGAAAAACAGTAACAACAGTAGAACAATAGTTCCTAATCGTCACATAATAATAACAATAATAAAATAACAGTAAAATCAGAGTAATAAAATAACTTAACTTCTACCTGTAGGCCGGAGCTCCGTTCTGGTCGATGTCTCGAACAAGAAAAGGGCTCTGCCACTCGGAACTCCCCCATAGTCGTGAACAAATAACTTTGACGGTTCTTTCTACCGTCATTCAAAATATCAAAATTTCAACGACATAAACGGTGGATATCCGTTAGGAATATTTTCTATGTTTTGCTACACTATTTCTTAAGATTTTAGCTAGTTTACTTTTACAAACATACTGAAATAATGAAAGAATTATTGAATAATGTAAATTAGATACTTGTTACAAGATTTAGGTTTTTACACATTACTATTTTATCAAGTTTTTAACAGTAAAGAATACTTATGATAACAATAACAATACCTATGACTAGGATAATCTATTACACGCGGTAGGCTGGTCAACGCTTTGGAGTGCACCACACTACAGTGTGGCGCCTACTGAAGCGTGAGCTGCCACACCCATTCCACTACCGCAAGGCACAAGACATTCACCCGGGTGATAATGCCGTGCCGGTTACATTTTGTCGCTGATTGCTGGAACACCAAGACGCCAACATCCTGTGGACGGACGAGTGCTTATTTACTCGAGTTGGCGTCTACAATGTTCATAACGAACATTGGTGGGCTCACTGCGACCATAACCCGCACGTAACCAAACGGCATGCGTTCCAAGTGCGGTTTGGACTGAATGTGTGGGCTGGCATAATAGGGGAACACGTGCTTGGACCCTATTTCATCGATGGGTACCTCAACAGTGCCACATACCTGGAGCTGTTGCGTTACGTTGTCGAGGAGATGTTGGAGGATGTTCCCCTGGCACTCCATCGCAACCTTTACTACCAGCAGGACGGTGCCCCCACTCACTATGACCGAAAGCTTTGGCAATCACTGGATCGGTAGCGGAGGACCAGTGGCATGGCCTCCGCGTTCTCCGGACCTGACGCCTCTAGACTATTATTTGTGGGGAGACGTTAAAAGGTTGGTGTACAAGGAGGAAGTGACGAGTGTTACAGAATTACGTGTGAGGATCATTAGTGCTTTCGACACTTTAAAAACGAATGTGTTAGTGTTACGTAAGCTGAAAGAAAACCAGCTGCGTCGTTCTCGATTGTGCGAAGAGTGTGATGGTGGCAATTTCGAACAATACCTCCGGGTAACTTAAGTAGGTAATTTATTTATTTGTACATTTTGTAAATACGTTGTTAGCTTCATCAATTTTATTAGTGTAAATAAGTTGATTTCAAATTTTTAACTACGCCAATAATACCTAAGAGTTGAAAGTAAGTATACCACGTACTTACACTTAACTAGCACGTCTTTCCATTTCATCAAACGTAGAAAACATCATTTTTAGACTTAGTAGATCGGTACACAAACTAAGGTAGGTATTATTGCCGGTCCTAAGCCCGTTAAGTAGGAAGGAAAGTTTCAAATCAACCAATTTAATCCACAAATAAAAACAAAATCACTACGAAAACTTTAGGTTGAAGGATATTATTAATCATCTGATAACAGGTCAGTGAACTTTTCTTTGGCGCACTAGTATTACTGTCATTAGTAAGATTTCCGTATTCCAATGATGCTCAAAAATTAGTTAATTATCAAGCGAAATTTATGACAATAAAGTAGGTGATTTTCGAAATAAAATTAGGTAAAATTATTGCTACCGGTCATTGCTCGGCGGCGCGACGGCGCTACCATTTCGGGGAAAAACAGCTGCATGCATTGTCGCTGTGTGCGTAGTCGGGTGATTCTGTTTTATTTGTATTGAATTAAGGGTGTAATTCTGAAATACTGTTAAATTTCAACAACAACAAAAAGCAGCGCTTACTAGTTATTGCCCCATAACGTACTTCAATTGATTATTTATGTATTTTATGACAACCTCCTGAACTTTGACGAGGATGCAAATCAACATCTTGTAGAAACAGTATAGCAAATGTATAAAATAGTGATAAAATTCACCATTTTCTCTGCATTGATTGGTGCGAAAACGAGCAGTCGATTGTTTTAGCTGACTAAAACATGACCTAAATGTTGATCCTTGATCACACACAAGTGCAAGCGGTTTTAGCCCAGTTTCCACAAGCAGAGGGATAATTTCTATTAAAATTCTCATGAGCTTGTTAGATTTAAAATACATATATCTATCCAAAATATTAAGCTTGGAATATCAGAATGGTTACTAGTTATTTAATAAATGTGTATATTAGGGAATAAAGTATAACCTATCTGTAAGTATATCTAAGTATTACCCAAATATAAAGCTTTGAATATAAGAAAGGTTACTAGTTATTTAATATGTGTAAAAGTACCTATGAATGGTGGTATGTAGGAAAAGGATATTATGAAATGAAGCACAGAAAGACAAGCTAGACATTTATTTCAATTTAGGCTTGTCAGTAATTAATCAGAAAGCTAGTCGTCCGTTCCAAATCTAGGTCATATCATAGGAGAAGAAGGACAAGAAACTCCTTGGAAACAGTCTCAAAGCACATTGCCATACATTACCGTTATCTTAAAAACAATTCATTCTTTCGGATTTTGAGTAATAGCAACATAGTAACAATAGCTAGAAATATTCCATTATACATTTTGAAACATTAGCAATATTCGCCATATTATAACATATACAGAACACCATAGTTATCAGCAATAATCATGATAATAATAACAATTAACTTACGTGACCTCTGGTCGATCTATTCCACTTAATAAAGTCACTAGTAATAATCAATTGAACATCTATAGGACGGAGCTCCGTTCTGGTCGATGTCTAGAACCCGAATCCTCCCTGCCACTCGGAGCTTCCTCCTTTTATAATCGTGAACAAACAACTTTGACGTTTCTATCTACCGTCATTTAGAACTTATCACAGATCATCATATATTTTAGCTTAATATCTTCTAACACAGGTAATAATAAATAAATCTTATTTAGTGAAACCGTTTTAAAACATTATAAGGTAATTAAGCAATTTAATAAGAGTTAATTCGTATTTCTTAGACATCATTAAAAATAATATCAACATCAACTGACAGTATTGTGCCAATCGTTTGAAACAGCCTATTATATTAAATTAGCAATATAAAATCTAAGATATACTACAAGTATAATCAAATATTACTTAATCATTTATAGTAATAACATTTTAGTGATTTTGACAAGTTAAGACTATTGTTTCTTTGTAAACACAGTATCTAGTCAAATTAGGTACTACTATGTCGGTCTCCAGCTTCGTAAATGTGATAGATACCATTATCCAACAAACAATATTCTAATATTATAATTATATTAAACGTTAAATCTAACAAGCTCATGTGCTGAAATTGTTCCCTCACAAAAATAGTATGCAATGGGTTGCCTCCATGAATGACATATGCCTCTGATCATAAAAACCAAAGCATGGTCAGCCAGTTTTGGTTTTCTTTCTCCTGCTATCTCTACAAATCCGATAATTTTGTCTTTGTTTTCATTAAATGTAAGATGTGGTAACAGCGCTACCTCATCAAATACTAAGGAGCAGAGCTTTTTTGTCGTATCCCAGTCCTTAGTGGTGTGCTTGATATTCTCAAAAATATTTTTATTTATTCCGAATTCAAACTCAATTTTATTTGAGAGTCTAGCCAGTGTCCTCTTGTTAGGTAAGGCAAACAATTTTTCTAGAAGCTTGTATCCCTTTGGACTTTGCTTCATCAGTGCAAGGGCGAATAATTTGTCTTCGAAAGAAAACCGTCTTGCCATCTTGCTTCTTCTAGCAAGTCTTAATTGCATCAACAAGAAAACTTTAGCTTTCTTATTAAGTTTTTCAAAATTTTGCATAAGCTCTAGGTTTTCGGCTTTAGATGCATTTTGGAGACTTGAGTATTTGTGTCACCCAGACTATCTGAAGCAATTTTTGTACATTGCTTTATATATTGATGAATTTTAGAATGGCACTGAGTTGCACTCTTTCCTGAAATACATAATAAATAATTGTTTTAGATTATATAAAACAAAAAAGAAAGTATTGTCCATAAACAGTATAAACAAAGTTGTTTTTTGTATCTATCTGTCATCATCATCATCATCATTTCAGCTGAAAGACGTCCACTGCTGGACCTAGGCCTCTCCCCCAAGTACCTCCACTTCGACCGGTATCCATCTGTATGGCTACTCAGTTTTTCAAAACTACAGAATGTATTTTTTTATGCAGTTTTCACCAACAATTTGCTATTTCCTTGGATATAGAACAAAAATCTCGATGTTTTGACATGACGCCATATCAGTAGTTACTCTGTCAATGCATGTCTTAGTAAATATTTAGTCAGCAATTTACTTACTTGGTATGGGTTTCTGTAAGGATTTCTTGATTTCAACCATTTCAGTGTTTCAGGAGAAGGGGACCTGTTTGTGAGAAAATAAATTTACTTAATTATTTCATTACTAATGGTTGGTGATTATTCAATCATACCTGCACTCTTTTTAATCTTTTTGTTCTGTGTGTTTGATTCTCCTTGTTTAATTTCTGTGGTTTCCGAAATTAAACCAGCAGATATACAACCTAAAACAAAAGAAAAATGTTCATTTAAACAATGTTACCCTACCCTACATTGGACATAAAATGAAAGCAATGGTAGTCATTCTTGTGATGACATGACAACAAAGGTTGCACTTTAGTACTACAAGAATCTTTTAGCACTTTCATAACATTGATGGGGGGCGCTATACAGGCTTTTGATTTGCATCCTAGTCAAATTCAAGGACGTAGTTATGCTAATGATTCTCGACCCAAATCAACAATAAAATGGGTAGGTATTTTTTTTATTTTTTTTTTTTGCTTATTTACGGAAATCCGTAAGTGTGAACCAGCCGTATTTAAACGCGGCCCGTCTGTTACTAGCCCTATAACCGCGCTTTCATGAACACACACATTCAAATGCGAATTGAAAATTGATTACCTACGAATTTATCATTCGATAAATTCGTAGGTAATCAATCCCATCCCCCAATCACGATGCGGCGAAGCGGGTACTTAGTCTCCCGCGCACCCTAAGCCACGCCCCCGCGGCCCCGGAACTAACAGTGTAATTGAAATCGCCGCCGCGTTCGTGCGCTTTGCGAATTCCGCTTCTCGGTACAGCGTTGAGACGTAGGTACAAAGTGTTCAATTCAAATGTCGTGCTGGTGGAGATGGTCAGGTGGGTATGCCATCAGTGGAGACAGCCTACGTGGAGTCATCCGGATGTTTCCCGATCGGGAACCCCATCACAAAGCGTCATGCTGGCTGCTATGCACCACACCAGTGTTGCGCATACTGAAGCGTGAACTGCAACACCCGTTCCACTACCCCAAGGCACAAGACATTCACCCAGGTGATAATGCCGTGCGGATTACCTACATTTTGTCGTTTTCGACACTTTAAAAACGAATGTGTTAGTGTTGTTAAGCTGAAGGAAAACCAGTACGTACTACCTAAGTACGTGGCAACTTTACCTCCGGTAACATAGGTAGGTAATTTATTTATTTGTACATTTTGTAAATACGTTGTTAGCTTAATCAATTTCATTAGTGTAAATAAGTTATTTCAAATTTTTAACTACCTACGCCAATAATACCTAAGAGTCGAAAGTATACCACGTACTTACACTTAACTAGAACGTCTTTCCATTTCCATCAAACGTAGAAAACATTTTTAGACTTAGTGGATCCAACAAAGGTAGAATTATTGCCGGTCCTAAGCCCGTTAAGTAGGAAGGAAAGTTTCAAATCAACCAATTTAATCCACAAATAAAAACAAAATCACTACGAAAACTTTAGCTTGAAGGATATTATTAATCATCTGATAACAGGTCAGTGAACTTTTCTTTGGCGCACTAGTATTACTGTCATTAGTAAGATTTCCGTATTCCAATGATGCTCAAAAATGAGTTAATTATCAAGCGAAATTTATGACAATAATGTAGGTGATTTTCGAAATAAAATTAGGTAAAATTATTGCTACCGGTCATTGCACGGTGACGCGACGGCCGGGCGCGGGGAATTACATGGCAGCTGCATGCATTGTCGCTGTGTGCATAGTCGGGTGATTCTGTTTTATTTGTATTGAATTAAGGGTTTAATTCTGAAATACTGTTAAATTTCTACAACAAAAAAAAAGCAGCGCTTACTAGTTACCGTACTTCAAATGATTATTTATGTCTTTTATGACAACCTCCTGAAATTTGACGAGGATGCAAATCAACAGCTTGTATACATTCTCTTTTATAAAAAAAAACTTCTTAACTTTTAACACTACCTGTCTAACACCACAGCAACCTTTGACTTACCAGCACAATAAGCATACCATACCACTAGGGCTTAGGCTATCACTGCTGCTAGATATTACCATACTGCGCATGGTAAGATCCAATTTATGTACGTAATTAAAATGAAAACACAAACCTTCATTCTGCAAATGAAGAGAGACTCCTGATTGGCTGGTTGAAGGAAGTGAATATAAATGTTCTAGAGAAATGTCACCTGCAATAATTATATTTTAATGGTCAGGTTTTGCCATGCATGTTAAGTGGGTACAAAGTTGGCACCCTTGTCTTAGAGAAACATAAAAGGGAAAAGCGGACATTAAAAAATATAGCTCTATCATTTTGTTATCAAATAAACTGAAGAATAGACAGAAGAATCTTTTTGATATAAATAAAAATGAAATGGTATTCTTAAGTACAGCTTGGCAAAAAAGAGTGTGGAATAAATGAGGTCACCAGTATCGCAACTGTGGCAACCCGGAATACTACGAGTCAACAGTTTTTGATACTTGTTATTTTTGAGGATATGATTTAAATCCTAAGTGGGGAGGTGCAGCCCCTCGAACGCTTTAATGTCCAGTATTACTCTATAATATATATTAGTCTATGAATATATATTAGTGTATGCAGTATTAACAATGTTAATGAAGACGCTAAAGCATTGCACGAAATCGGTGTAGACTTACTAGACTGCGCCACCACCAACATAAAGATAATAATTCCCCAAGGGCAACCTAACAGTGAGATTGCTGTTGTGCGTCTAGATCTGGTAAATGTGCCGCTTGCATGCATTTCATGTTCGTAAGAAGCGCGCGCGACGCAGAGGTTTTGTAAAAACGAGCCGTTTACAAAATGCACGTGCGCCGTTCGCAAGCGGTGCATTCGCCAGATCTGGACGCAACATTAGTAATTGATGAAAAGTTTGGTTACAAGGATAATGAAAGAACACGTTTTGTTTGAAGTTTCATTTTAATACAAAACAATTCAATCAGACGAATCGAATACACTTTCATCTAAATATTCAATGCCAGAAAAGCTCACATTTTGGCTAGAACTTCCTGCACATTCAGAATCACTAGAATATTCTAATTCTGATAAATCACTGCTACTGTCATCTCTTAGATTTATTACCAGTCGTTCCATCTGTTCATACATAATCGCACCTCTATCATAATATTCTTTCTCTATTTTCATTACATGTTTGCATGAATTCTTCCAGTCTTCAGCAGTAATGTTTGAAAATGCATGTTCAGCAGCCACCTAAAAGAAAGAAAATAATCATTAAAATCGTTCCTACATCGCAATATTAAATAATTATTATTAAGCATGTATAAACTAGACTATTTACCTTTATATCAATCGACCCAACATTGACTGAAGCAATTTTATGCTTTGCAATTCCCCAAATCAACTCAATAGGATTCAAGTCACAGTGATAAGGTGGAAGGCGTACCACAGTATGACCATGATCTCCTAAAATATTGTCAATTTCGTAAATGGGCTCTGGTTTATGCCGCTTCACTAACATTAATAATTGAGGTTTACGGAGAGACTCGTCAAAAGGTATATTGTTTTGCAGTAACCATATCTTTATCTCGGCAACCTTTGAAGCGTTAGTTGGTGCCTTATTCAAGACAACCAAATGATAAGGAGCATTATCCATTACAATAATGGACGGTTCGCTTAGGTTGGGGATTAATTTTTCAGTAACCCATTTTGTGAAGTTGGTTTTATTCATTTCCGAGTGATAGTCTTCATTTTTGTTTGTGCCACTGAAAATCAAAAGGGCATTTGGAACAAATCCTTTCTCGCTCCCCGCATGTACAATTATATATCTCTTGCCTTTTGATATATTGTGTTTCACTCCGCTGACATCAACTGATTGCCAACATTTTTTCAGCTTGTATGATGAATGAATATAACTTTCATCCAAATATATTATTTGTTTTTGAAGTTCTGGAGGCAGGTTTCTGTTCTCCATAATAATTTTCAAATATTGCTCCCGCTTTGCTGCTATGTGAGGTTTCTCAATTAGAGCCGATCTGTCTGTTTTACATTTCTTATACGAAAAACCTAGAGAGTGTAATATCTTTCTGAGATGTTCACGGCTTCCATCATAACCTAAGTCCTCTCTAACTACCGGCAGTAAATTTCTCAATGTAGGCACCTGAAACATGGTATTTTGTTATAAATCTGCTTTTTTTTTAATTCATGAAATTTGGAGTAGTGTAAGAATAAAACGTAAGTACCTGCTTTTTCACAGTGTAAAAGAAATGAACCTTTTGTCTAATTGCACATAAATCGAAATTGTCCAAATCTTTCCTCGGGCGACCTTTGCGATGTTTTCCCGGTGTTGAAAAGATACCATTATTTTTTTCACCTTCCTGAACAATTTTTCTTATAGTGTTGACAGATTTACCTGAAATAAAAAGCATAAGAACAGTACTTTTTTATATTAGATCCATGTTCATTATCTTCAAGTTTCTTGTTTTGGTGGATAGCGTATACAAAACTTGTCAAACTACAAAACATAACCTCAATTTTCAATTTGTATAAACAAGAATAAAAGTTACATAAATCTAGGTTTCCACAAAACAACGCATTACAAAAACATTTATAGGACCATATTTAAGTTATAATGTCTTGTTTAGGGTACATAAATACCTGTCATATCGGCAGTTCTTTGATAAACACTTCCTATATCGGACAAAACTTGTCCCGCTTGAGATTCGGCCAAACACCGTAAAAAAACATGGTAAATCACTGCTCTGCCACTACTACGAATAGTTTTATTCATTTTGAATAGTTAATTATGCAACGAAAGTAGATATTTCTTTGAAATCTTTGAAAAACGCTTTGAATAGACACACTGTTGAATGTACTAGCAGTTGACAAGTGAAGCAATGTTGCCTCAAACATCGCTTTTTAATTCCAACTGTCACCGTGTCAGACTCTTTTTTGCCAATCTGTAAGTGCATCACTTGAGAATGGCTGGACCGATTTGGCAATTTTTTTTTCTGCAAATGTTTGTAATAGTAGAGAAAGGTTTTTAAATTAAGGAAAATTGGAAAGTTGGATAAACTGACTGTGCTTCTTTTTATGGATCTTGGGCAGAAAAATGTCTGCTGGGTCACCTAGTAATTTCAAGATAAGATAATTTTTTTCATACCTGTCAAGATAATTGGTTCTCCAGTTGAACTGTTATCATTTTGTTCTCGGCTCTGACAATAATCATGTTCTTCCAGAAAATTACATCCTGGAAAAAACATCAGAAAATTAATGCTTAGTTGTATGAGTTGATGCAACTGAGTTGGAGATAACTTGTGTATTTAAACTAAATACATAATTATGTTATTTATTTATTTAAACTTTTCGCACAAAAAGGTACAAAGGCGGACTTAATGCCTTATGCATTCTCTACCAGTCAGCCAAGGGTGGTGGAGAGATTGGATGGCAGGTGCTTTGGTTGTGTAGTGAGAAGGACAAAACACGCGCAGGAAACATTGCTTTACAACCACAGCCAATTTAATCCTTTTGATAGGTACTATGAATACTTTCTAAAATTATGATTGTGTGGATAATAGACTTATGTACGGTCACCAAAGGAAATACAAATAAGTAACCAGGGTCGTCGGTATAATTGAAGTTTAGTAAGAAACAGATAGATGTTTTCGAATAAAGTTTAATTTCTAATAGAAAACAAACAGTTCATTTAACAAATTAAAGGGCATTGTCTAGACTTGGCCATTTTTAAACACGATGCTATGCAAAAAAGTATTTTACCATTATTTTAAATTCTATTTTAGTAATTATCTGATGCAAATAACTTTGTATCAATTCGCACTGTAAAAATCTTCATTATTTTAGTATCTGATTTGATGCTAAACATGGTTCCGACATTGGATTTGGTTTCGATGTTGCCAAACCAAACCTCCTTAAAACAACAAATTCAAATCGATTAAAAAAAGCCCAGTATACAGTTCAATCTCTCCATTGTATTTAACATAGTTTTCGTCAAATCACATAATTAAAAATGCTAATAAATGATTTAGGACATAAAAAAGATACACTGACGTTTTATACATTATTTCTGGGGAACTTATAACATTTTGATCGATTTCGAATGAATCGATATATAATTTTTTTTTTATGGCAACACGATGCTTAAAAAGTATTGTCTCAATTTGTCAAAATGACAGTTATCATATCCACTTTGTTTCTTTATATCGTGAGTGTTGTTTTTGTGAGTTTTATGGCGACTACTTTGGTTTTTTGTTAAAATGGATTCCGATTCTTCTCTTCTTGACGACCCCGGCACTTCTATGGACCCCGAACCTTGTATTTACGTTGAACCTGGCACACTTACGAACATCGAACCTCGCCCTATCGTTAACCCCGGCTTGAATGTGGACATGGATTCCGTGTTGCCTCACCGTGATACAACTTAAAGCAAGCAATTTATTTCAAAGGAGGAGACACAATGTGGAAGCAATTTATTTCAAAGGAGGAGACACAGTCTCATTCTAATGGATGTGAGGTTACTTGTACAACGTTGGATTGCTCCTCGTTTGGTAAGTTTTTGTTATCGTTAAATCTATTATGATTTCACAATCATTAGATTTTGAATAAATATCAAACGCTTATAACACTAACAATATCTATTTTTTGGTTTGTTTAGATTGAAGACGATAGTTTAGTTTGTCATCCTTGCTGGACTATGGCTCTTCATCATTCGAAGACACAAATAATAAATGAACTGACAACTAGCAGTGGTCATCGTCGAAGTATCTGTGTCTGCTGTGGATGCTCTTTGTTACGGACAAGATCTCATAGGCTGCATACTGAGACGGAAAGAGAATCTCGTATTAGGAATATGGTGATGGAACAGATTGCTCCTCGTCAAGTAAGTAACATTTTAATTAGAAGTATCAAATCTAAGCACATCATTTTAATTCGTTTTGTGTCGATCCCGTGGGAATATCGGGATAAAAAGTATCCTATGCGTTAATCCTGATTATGAACTATTTGTGTGCCAATCTTCATCCAAATCCGTTCAGTAGTTTTTGTGTGGTTTTTTTTTATTACTTCTGATATTTATTTATTTTGTTATAGTTACATGGATCCGATCAAGTCTGTCATACCTGCTGGCAACGAGTTGATCGAGCTGCTGTCCGTTCCACTGAGGCTGAAAGACATTTGGACGAAACAACTATAAACTTGCCTTTGTATACCAGAGCATCAGGCACTCAAAGATACTGTTTTTATCCAGATTGTCATTCGACCCAAAGGCTAGCTGTCCCTAAATGGCTAAGGGTGAAGTTATTTGTTGATTATAAATTCTATGTGCCACAGAACTGTAGGATTTGCTCAGTACATTTATACAGTAATGATTGGGAACTTCTAGCTGATATCCAGTCACCCATTCATAGTTTTAATGCAGAACACATCTAAGATTTTGCAACATTTGTAAATGAGCGATAGTTATTCCTGGATTTTTCTAATATAGAAACTATATCAGATGAAGTTTTGCATTATTGGGTTGGGTTGAGCAAAGAGCAATTTGGACAACTCTATTTAGCCAGAAATGCAAAACATTTGCCAAAATAAAATAGCGCTTGCTGCCTATCTAATTAAATTGCGAACGGGTGATAGTGATCAAAGGATCTCAACACTTTTAAATATACTTCGCACTACACTAATGAGGTTAATGGGTCAAGCTCGAGAGATAATAGAGCGAGTATTTGTCCCAAATAACTTAGGCAAACAGATTTCCTTTCTATTAATGTAAACATACATAATGTATCCTTTCCGAGGCTGGAATATAGTGATTTAATTCTAATTACATGTGGAACGTATCAATTAAAACAAGCATGTTCTTACTATGGAGAACACATAAGAGGCGATGGTTCCTATACCATTGAGCTGTGCAGAAATACTGGCAGCAACCAACAAGAAGGTTTCCCGCTCCCTTCAGTCAACTGCAGTTTATTGTGTGGGAAAATACAAAGTAGACACATAGTAGGTAAACATATTTTGTTTATATTATTATATGAAAATAACACTAAAGGGAGGGCAGCAAAAAAACAATATTGCTGCAACTGTATGGTGGGCCGTAGAACAGTAGGTTGCTGTGCACATATTATGACCATTAACTGGTTTTTAAGTTGGGCAAGGTATCAGGAACATATTAATCCACCTGCCCAGTTCCTTGACCATGTAGTTATAACATATGAATCTGATTAATAAATATAATTTTAAAAAAAACATGTTTTATTTCATACATAACCTGTGTCAATTAAATGTTAAAAAAATGTCTAAATATACATCTTGATACAAAACTAGGTTTATAGACTCATTCTTACTGATATGAGCTATTAAATCAATTACATACTATTAGCTGAACTGTTTGTTTACGAGTGGCCAAAGTCCTATAGAAATTGGACAATCCCCTTTCATTCGAAAATATCCATCAATTTCTTACTAAACTTCAACCATATCCAACAACTCTAACCAGAGTTGTTGGATATGGTTGAAGTTTAGTACAGGTACAGTTTGACAGGTACAGTCAATAAAAGAGATAAGTAACCACTTATCTCTTTTATTGACTGTACCTGTCGCAGCCATCAGGTTAAATTAGCCGTTTGCCATCTGGGGTCAGTGGGTCGTCTTCTGGCTTGCACGTGGTTGATCACAGTTCTAACCTAACCCATTTGGTCGGGGTGCCCTGACTTAGTTACTGCGACCATTTCGGCTCGCGCGTGACTGGTTACAGTTCCAACCTAAACTATATTTGAATATAATTCAGGCCGTCAGTTGAACGGCCACCGTTTAGTTAAAAGGCTAGGCGGTTATCTAAACGGCTAATTAAATGAGTTGGCTGCGACATACCTACTATAACTTTTAAAGTGATACCTAAAAATTGTTTCTTTACTAGGATGTTATTGTTGTTAAGTTATAGGCAACAGCTAGTTACATAAAAATTAGGTTAAAGATTAAGTACTTACCCTTAGCAAGTGGTACGCCATGAGCAATATCCAGTTCCGTAAACAAGCAAGAATAGGAATAACGGATTCTAACACCAGCCTGGTCAAATTGAGTTTTATCGAAATGTTTTTCACAGACACGTTTTGTCATCAATTGGTTCTTTGTCAGTCCGAGTAGATTAGGGTTTGTCGGAACTAGTAACGACAACCACAAATTGCGTAAATTATCGTTCATAGGCAAGCAAAATAGTCTGTGAGTGTTACTTGTTGAATCACAACACTTATTTGGCGCCATGACGAAAAAGTATGAGCACAGTGAAAGAAATAAAACGGGACAAACGGAGTGTCCGGAGTACCACAAAGCGTGGCATTGAATCGTACAACAGAGGAGGGTGGCTTCTCAAGTATCTCAACTCAACGGGGAGATGAACACAAGATAACCTGCTCGACTCGATGCTGTAGAAAACAATGGACGATTTACAAATCTAACTGACTTTTTTAAATAAACTGTTAAAATTGTCAAATGACCAATGACATACACACACATTGACACACAATGACGTTTGAAGACAACATGGCGACTTTATCGCGACGGCAGAGCCAAAACTACAAAGTTGGAACTAAAGCTGTCAGCCCCCTGAGTTACCCTTGATAGTGTAAAACTCCAACGTTCCGAAATCATGCCGAGTAATCATGCCGTTCCGAAATGACTTATGCCATAAATTTTTTCTCTTTTTAATTTGCTTTTGTTCATCATTTGTTGTTCGTACTTTACAATCCACTGATTATATCAATGATGGAAGGCACCAGTAATGTTATACGCACCAAAATTATGGTATACCTACGCACCATTAATCAGGTCTTCGTACCATGTACCATGGTACTTCCATTGTGGTACGCACAAGTCCCATAATTTTCACATCTATTATTAAAAATCATAATGAGGGATTTTCTTTTTTAACTCTTCCCTAGTCGCTGGATAGATGGCGCTGAACTTGGTATGTTACTGTAAGGAACGGAACGTCACATCATTTTTTGATTATTTCACTTGGATGTAATTTTGAGATCGTAAAACGAAAGCAAACGAAAGTGTCAGTCAACGAGCATAATTATTATGTGACGTGACGCAATGTTTTTTTTCCAAGCATTTTGGCTTTGGCACCTAGTAACGTAGTCCGTTCAACGCCATCTACAGAGTTCTTGGAAACTATGTTATTTTTGTAATACTCAAAAAGA
This sequence comes from Mesoligia furuncula, assembly GCA_916614155.1. NCBI lineage: Eukaryota > Metazoa > Arthropoda > Insecta > Lepidoptera > Noctuidae > Mesoligia > Mesoligia furuncula. Next base: position 14,080,001 of record OU744791.1, on the reverse strand, counting down.
AAACCTCTCATTCCGTTTGTACAATCGATGTATTGTTGCGTAGAATGAAACGGCCCCTTTGTTTGTGTTGACGTTGACTGCTGGTGCGAGAGGATAGGCAATATGCCTCTAGCTTGTTTGTGATTGGGGGATATAACATCGGATTCATTCATTCATTCCACAGGATAACACTTTGTCTGTGGGATAACAGGTAACGCTTGATCCGTGAGGTTACGGTCTAGTATCAAAAAAATGTTACGAAAACAACTGTTGTGTGAAACCACCTTTACTTGTAGCGTAATTGTTTTATGACTATCATAAAACTCAAAAATTTTCAAACTCACATACGCGTCGTGCCGCACTCGGGCAATGTAGTAAACCGACGCACTAGACTTTCTTCAACCGCGCATGCGCGTTCATAGCACCACACGAAAAATTGTTTGAACGCACATGAGCGTTTGCCGCACAGGGTTAGTGAGCTATCTAATTAGCATTTGCAAAAAAATCGCTAATAATGCAGCAGTTAATGCGTTAAAGATAATTTAAACAAAACTCGTCGTTCACTACGTGGGCTGTGACGGAGTCTATCGCTGTGTAACTCACTCTATCTATATATATAAAATTCAAAGTCCTGGCTGACTGATATATCAACGCACAGACCAAACCGCTGGACCTAGAGACATGAAACTTAGAAGGTGTGTTCTTTGTGAAGAGTAAGTATCCACTAAGGATTTTTGGGAATTCAACCCCTTTTTTTTTGTGATGGGAAATCATCAAATGACTCCTCCCGCTCTGGGTGGAGCGGAAGGGAGTGTCAGACTCTTATTGACTAAAACCCACCCGTGTTCCTTCCTTAGCCCTTTATGTTCCGGGCCAGGCTGGCAACCCTACATACACGTCCCGCGTATTTAAAAATTAATAATATAAGAAAAAACCTTCTAAATTGACCTAAAAGTAGTTCACTACTTTTAGGTCAATTTAGAGAATTATAGTTATTGCACTGACTTTCAAGTCAGTGCAATAACTATAATTTATAAGTGATATTATTTGTGACTATCAACGACAAGTGTATATAACCAACTTAGGTCCATATTATGTTCCAGCTCAAAACGCTTCACAAACAGTAAATCAGTGATAATAACATCAATTCACCAATGCCTTACTATAATTAATATCAAATAGTGAACATAAGTGCGGTTTTTATCATAAAATAGTGAAATAATTACGAAATAAAATAATCTATACACCGTTAAGAAAAACATTTTTAAAAACTGACCTTTGGACTATAATCAATGTTCGACAACTAGCGCCAGCTCGTCATCAAGCGGTGAATAGACTAACTAAGATAGTACCGCTACTTGCCACCAGCGGTGCAAAACTAACGATTGGGGATACCAGTGCAAAAATATTTTAGTATTTGGTAGAAAATTATTGCTTTTTGAAGACTTTGACTTTATTAAGACATTTTAAATCAAAACTTTTTAAAAAGCATAATAATGGATTGTGATAATATTACATACCGTAAAACAAACAAAACCGTTTCTTTGAATAATTCTTCGAGCTCAATGTTTGACACTACTGGAATGAGTTTACCTGAGAATACTATGAATGAAAATGAGAATTACATCAAGCAAATAAATGAGTTAAGAATGGAATTAGCATCCGTACACCAAGAAGTAGAAAATTTGCTAGAGGAAAATCAACAACTGAAATCGGAATTACAGCACAAAGAAACAGATATAGAAAACTACAAGAAAGTCAGGTATACTCCTACGCCATCATCCGTGCGTTTGAGCAGCAAGAAAAAACGACAGAAGCGGAAACCTGAACCTGTTACGAAGCAGATTAGAACGAGTTCTCCTACAAATAGTGATGATCCTGAAATAAATTTTGGACTTGAAAAGAACGACAAGAAATCACGAAGGAGTGTCAATAAAACAGAAACAACAAAAAATAAAATATGTCTATTAAGTACTAATAACAAAAATAGGATTTTATCGATTGCTGAAGCGACAATCAAGGGCAATTTTGAGTTATGTTACTACATATCACCCCATGCAGGTAATAAACAACTATTTACAGGAATAAACGAAAAATTATCCACTTTCACAAAACAAGATTATTGTATCATACTTATAGGTGAAGAAGACTTTATGGTGACGGAAAATTACTTTGACCAGATTATTTTTATTCGTGAGGCACTGCGAAATATAACACATACAAATGTAATCATCTGTTTTCCTACATATAAATGTACAGATTACGTAAATATGCATAACTGGAGGGTTGAAAACTTCAACAACCTTTTGTACTTGGACATTATTACACATGAGCATGCATATCATTTAGATTCCAATAAAAATATATATTACGACTATTCACTGTATAATGCAAAGACTGGAATAATTAATGACAAAGGCATTCGCGCCATCTTCAGTGACCTAAACGACTATATTAAGGATTTACAAGAGTACAACAACAACGAATTACAGACTAACTTAGAAGAAGCTAATTTTTTTCTTGACTAATGAGAAATTAATAATATTGCATCAGAATATTGCAGGATTGATCAACAAATCAGACATGCTCACAATTTGCTTAGACGAACTTATAGATAGGGAATTAAAAGTTGATATATTGTGTATAACGGAACATTTTATGTCAGAGGGTGATGAAACACATCTACTGATCCCAAACTACAGTTTAGCTTCATGTTTTAGTAGAATTAATAGTAAAAGAGGTGGTTCGTGTATTTTAGTCAGAAATGGACATTTTTGGAAAGAAGTACCTGAGGTTACGAAATTGTCAACAGCTAATACATTTGAATTTTGTGGAATAGAACTGACAAAGTATAACATCTTAATTGTGTGTATTTATCGTGTACCAAAAGTTACAAATTTGAGTGCATTTTAAAAAAAATTAGAACAATTATTAACGAATGTAAGTAATAAAAAATATAGCAACATTATATTAGCTGGTGACTTCAATATTGACATCATAAAAAAAAATAGTGTATGCCTTGATTTTACTTGTTTGTTATTAAATTACAATCTGAAATTAGCCATTAATGAACCTACTCGATTAAAAAGCCAGACTTGCATCGACAATTTCGCACATAATTTTCGAAATCGATGTGGGACTGAAGTGATAGAATTTGCATTATCTGACCATACGGCGCAACTGTTAAAATGTCCTGTGAAAAATACTTACAATAGTAATTACTGGAAAAAAACACAGCGAGATTATGGAAAGGAAAATATATTGAAGTTCAGATCTTGTTTGGAAAGTCTGACATTTGCTGATGTTTATAATACAGATGACCCTAACATCGCATATAATTCATTTATGGAGGAGTTTACATTGTTTTATAAACTTTGCTTTCCATGTAAACTTATTACTATTAAGATAGGCAGAAAAGCTAAATGGATCTCACGTGGTGTTAAAGTTTGTAGTAAGAAAAAGAGGCATCTCTTATGGAAATATAGACTTAAACCGTCTGAAACCAATAAACTTCACTTTATTAAATACAGTAAATTATTTAAAAAAATTATACGACTTACCCAAAGGGCTCAAAATAATTATAAAATCAAAACGTCCGAGAATAAAACTAAATCGACATGGCAAATAATAAATAATAATAAATTAAATGTACCTCGGGATTATATAAACAAAATTAATGTTGATAACAATATAATTACAAATCCGGAATCAATAGCGAATCATTTCAATAATTCTTTCATTGACAGAGTTGTCCCTATACAAGAATCGGGGAGAAACGTCACATCAGGCATTTTGAACAGACAAAAATCAATGTTCATGGCCCCAAGTATACCGTGTGATATCTTAAACATTATAAAACAACTTAAAAATGCAAACAGCGTGGGTTATGACGGTGTCTCTACCAAAATAATTAAGTCTGTCGGTGATATAATATGCAGCCACTTAAGCCACATCTTGAATCTATGTATCAGTGCGGGTACCTTTCCTGATGGTATGAAAACATCAATAGTAAAACCACTATTTAAGAAAGGAAACAGAGACCTAATCGAAAATTATAGACCAATAGCGCTGATACCAATTATGTCGAAGATTTTTGAAAAATACATTTACAAACAATTATATACGTATATGGAAAAAAATAATATTCGTTGTAATGAGCAGAAAGGTTTCAGACAAAATAAGACAATCAATATGGCGGTCTAAGATTTTCTACACACTGTAATGTTACGGATGGATGAAACGACTCCCGTTTGCGCTGTGCTGTGCGATATGACACAAGCATTCGACTACGTTGACCACACTATTTTAATTAATAAACTTGACGCATACGGAGTAAGAGGCAATGTTCTTAAATTAATTGAATCCTATATGTCCAATAGAAGGCAAATCACAGCAATTTCAAGAATAGATAGTACTAAAAAAGCGACTACGTATTTTTCTCAAGAACGTATAGTAAAATTCGGTGTACCCCAGGAAACCGTTCTGGGACCATTATTTTTTATCATTTATGTAAATGACTTTCCGAAATATATTGAGCATCCAATGTCTCTTTTTGCAGACGATAGCACGGTCACAATAGCATGTAAGAAAACAGACACCTATGAACTTGACATTAATAATGCTTTAGCTTCTATAATTCACTGGTTAGACAATAACAATCTAAAAATTAATTTAAATAAAACACAAATCTTGCATTTTAGTCAAAGAATACCAATAAGAGATGACATTAACTTAAGCTATAAAAATCACACCATATGCAGAGTTGGTAATGCCAAATTCCTTGGACTAACCATTGACAAGAAACTTGATTGGAAAGATCACATTGAGGAAACTAGTAAGAAAATAAGTAGTTCTTCCTACGCATTGTATAAACTCGCCCCAATGGTAAATACGGATACATTGCTTACTGCCTATCACGGACTTATTGCATCGATCCTTAGATATGGTATAATTTTCTGGGGAAACTCTACACATAAAGATTCTATATTTAGAATGCAAAAACGATGCATAAGAGCTATGTTTGGTCTTAAAACTACAGACAGTTGCAAACCATATTTTATTAAACATCAAATTCTCTCACTTCCTTCCTTGTATATATTAGAAACGGTATTATTTGTTAAAAAGAATCCCCAACTATTTCCGAGGTCTTCAGATGGTTCCGAAAGAAGTCAACGTGATAATCGGAGACTTCGTATACATAGAGCTAAAAAAGCTCTCATGCGTAAGAGTGTATTCTGCATGGCCCTAACATTATACAACAAGGTACCAAAGGCATACAAAGATTTGAATATTAACAGTTTTAAGAAAAGCATGAAGAAACTTTTAATAAATAAATGCTACTATGATGTTGCCGACTATTTAAATGATGTACTTTAGACATTTTTATTATTATTTTTATTAATTTAATGTAACTTTATGATTTTCATTTTTTTTTGTTCTTTGAATTATATTATTATTATTACCATATTTGTACGCCTTTCAAGGCAAAACACGCTGAAACTATTTTTTTGTAATCGTTCCAACTGATTGTAAACCTACACGTGTTTTTGACAAATAAATATATCTTATCTTATCTTATCAGCGGTAACTCTTTCGGACAATCCCGCTGACCCGGCAGGCTTCGGCCCTAAGGGGGCCCCTCCTCGATGCTGACATCTCTTTGAGGCGCGCGTGGAACACGTACGCGCCGACCGGCACGGGCCTGGTCCTGATCGGGCGGTGTGCTACCCATTACTCTCCACCCGCAGGCCCGCGCCTACGGTAGCCGGGAGTCGTCACGCGGCTCCCGACGCCAGGGGCGTCCCCCGCGGCGGCTGAGACGGGAGGCTCTCTCCCTGAACCGTCCCGCCACCTCCTTCGCTAGCATGACTGCTTCGCAGAAGGAGGTGACGGCCTCCCACTCCCTCTCGCCCCGGACCAGGGGGTCTACTCCCTAAGCACGAACTCCGTCGCTTCGGCCTTCGTTACGGGCGTTTCCTACCCCCTATGACCAACGGACGGATGATTCGCTCGGGGTCCGAACGAAGAATGAATTTCAACGCGATTTGACAATTGTCCCTACTCCCTATGTGTTTTTGCCCGTCCGAACAGTTGAACTTGACATTGGTTTCGACGGATGGTTATGTCAGTTGATACGACATCAAAATAGTTCTCGTGCTGTAGACAAAAGTTAAGAATTCGACCTATGGCTGCTTTTTTAATTATTGAAGAAACTTTACAGGAAGAGCGGAGGCAACGTCGATATAATTTACGCCAAAACTTTAGGTTGGCGAGTATTCCCGACGTTGAGTTCATAGGGAACTATAGGCTCACTCGGGAATAATTCGAGAACTTATGTGCGGATTTAATTCCTCTTTTGAAGACATACATACATAAGTACATAAATATAGACTGATAAACATATTACCCTCCTTTGCACCGCGCAGTCGGGTAAAAAGAGACAATGTTTCGGGATTTTACCATTAGAGTTTAGTACATGCTAAGTTTTGCCAATATTGGATTTTTTTTGGAATAAAACAATGAATTAACTTTAATCGTTTATTTCATTTATTTTCATTATGCACCATCAAGAGTTGGTAGGTACATCTTAGGTTTTCCTCAGTGGATGTAGAGAGTTGCTCCTGGGAGAGTGGGTCGGCACGTGTAGGAGCGTGGGTGAGGTATTTACTGTTAGTAATCAACAAAGAAGTTAACAAATCAAAATTATAGGTGGTATACTCATTACCAAAAGTAACAACACTGTCATATTGATGACAAATTGGATTCAATCAACTCAATATAGACTAGTATTCAAAGCTACAGCTCTTATAAATTCAATAGTGCACATTGTATTTTTCTTTTGTAAAATCGCTGGGATAGCATTTTCTTTCATGTTGGGGTTTTATAGACTGTGTGTGTCCTGATGTGTGCGGGGGCAACGGGTATTTTCAATAAAGATGTTTTATTAATTATGACTCGACTGTATTTATTTTTAAAAAAGGTATATCAAAAATTACAAGGATAATAAAATTAGAACGTATAAGAACGGCGCGAACGCACACCGTCCAGAGACCCTCCTGAGACAAGTGAAGTAGACGGAAGCGGACGTTGCAGGCGACGAGATGGCGCGCCGCGATGCGGAGCGCGCGAGAAACGATTGAAGCCAGAGTTGCCCGTCGCGATGCATAGATGTCGCTAGCAGTCGCTTCTTAACATGCCGGCCGCCTTGGAAGAACCATTCCAACACGAAGAACACGATCATGACGTAGGTAGCGGGCAGATCTTTGAGAAGGCCCGCCGGATGGTGCCCGTGGCTGTACGGATGTCAGCGACGCGGGAAATTCCGTCCTTCCCAGGAAACACTTGCGTGACTCGTCCCAATTTCCACTTGAAAGGCGGAAGCCTATCCTCTTTGATAAGGACGAGGCTGTCTTGAGCGATGTCTTCATTGTCGACCTTCCATTTCGTCCTTTGCTGGAGTTCGGACACGTACTCCTTGGACCAGCGTTGCCAAAAGTGTTGCCTCAGCAGCTCGAGCATAGCGCCCTAGTTGTGTAGGCGTGTTGGTCGTCAAGTCTTCGCAGGCTGGCGCGGTCAGCGGTCGGCCGATCAAGAAGTGAGCTGGAGTCAGAGGAAGGTAATCGGTCGGGTCGGAGGAGAGAGGGGACAAAGGACGTGAATTGAGGACGGATTCAATTTGAGTTAACACAGTTTCAAATTCCTCGCGTGTCAGTCGCGCGTCACCCAGTACACGCCGCAGGTGGTACTTGCAGGACTTGACTCCCGCCTCCCACAACCCGCCAAAATGAGGACTATATGGAGGTATGAAAGTAAGACGAATTTGATTTTGATTAGTCAAAATAACAATATCTTCCGAATTTTCAAAAATTGCTGATAATTCTTTTTCAGCGCCTACAAAATTCTTTCCATTATAGGAAAAGATTTGATACGGCTTACCGCGACGTGATATAAAGCGTTCAAAGCTAAGATATAATCTTGTGTGGATAGGCTACCAACTAACTCCAAATGTATGGCTCGGGTGGTAAAACAAATAAATAAACAAATGTATGCTTTTATTAACTTGGCACCTCTGCCTTTGCGGTCCGATATGAGCAATGGCCCTGCGTAGTCAACGCCGCATTGCATGAAAGGAAAGTTTGGTTTCAATCTTTCAGATGGTAAGTTACCCATAATCGGGGTCAATGTCCTACCTTTCATACGTGTGCATGTAACGCAGTTATGTACTACTTGCCTAGCCAAATTTCGAGCTCCAAGTATCCACCACCGTTCACGCATGGAATACACTAAAAACTGAGGTCCTGCATGAAGTAATTTTTTATGTTCGTATTCACTCAACAACCTGGTAAACCGATGTTTACTACTTAATAATATCGGGTGTTTCTTATCGTAACTAAAGTCAACCGCGTTGTTTAACCTACCACCTACACGAATAATATTTAATTTATCTAAAAATATGTTTAAACCCGCTATTTTATTAAATGATTTATTTTTATGGTTTAACGATATATTATTTTTAAGATTGTAGTATTCATCACTGAACGACTGTTGTTGAACTAACTGAGTCAACACGTTAAGTGACTGTTGTAGTTCATTTACTGATAACAAACCGGTTATGCGGCTTCGACCGTCACCAGGATACTGTGCCAGGAGCACAGATTACTAAATAGTTACTTCGTAACAGATACATCACTCCCATACAAAAGCGAAAATACCTACGCTATAATAGCCTACAAAATCTTACTAATAATACCAGCTGTTTGCAGCGAGAAGAAATGTACCTTAAGCTCGCACACAGAGAGTTGAGATTGTTTTGCCCGCCGCGTAACCCACGTGCGAGCGCGTCATCGAGCGAATGTGCTAGGGTCGTACCTATGATGATATTGGTAATAAAACGAATGTTGTAGAAAAACAATAATTTTTTATTTGTTGATCAAATATGTTCTATTTTAATAAAATGATAGATGCATTTTTTTCCTTCCCTGAATTCCCGATTATTAAATTTTATTGTCGAAAATATCCGAAACCGCGTAAATAATTTTAATAAATAATCAAAAGGGAAACAGGAGCAAAGGGGAGGAAAATGAATTGTTTTTAAAATTTCCAAGACGGTACTGCCAGGCCGATCCATTATGACGTTGTCCAAATTATTTAAAAAAGCTTTTTTTAATTCTTCAATATAATTATTAAAAGTTTCTGGTGGGCCTTAAGCCCGCCATAAAAAGACGAATCCTTATTATAGGCTTTGAAATGAGTAAACAGTGCTGTTTCGTCAAAATTAGGTGTCTCCTGTAACAAAGCATTGAAGCTAGTGCAGTTATGTTTTTTGCTACACTTATATAATAAATATCCTGATACATAAGTCAACGCTCTTTACTTTGACACTCATCCACTGCACAATAATTACGTAATTATTATTGTTTATGCCAAAACCACGTGGTTTTGGCATTTTGATACTCAGCGCGGTAACCGTGACGTGCGAGCGAGCGCTCAGGCGGCGTGCGGCAACCCGCTGTCGGTTGTACCGCCGGCGGTACGCGAAGCGGTAGGCATATAACGCGTGGCCTTGAGCGAGTGACGGACGCCTGCCAGGAGTGAGCGCACGCACATTATTTATGAATCGCAACATAAATGCACAAGCCCGATGTAAACGATTAAACAATGAAAAACGGTCAAAGTCAATTACTTGAAGAGACTGATTACAACTTAAATTAATTGTGGATTGTGATTTAACTTCCGGTAATTCGGTGGTTAGTATTTCTTCATTATTATTCGACAATATAAATGTGTTAGGTTCACGTAAAAACGTTGGACCGGTCCACCATATGTGATTGTTATTATATTTTAACGATTCTAAGCTAGCGCCTCTTGTTATGAGGTCAGCAGGGTTCTCGGTACCCCTAACGTGCCGCCAAATGATATCGTCAGTAAGTTCGTTGATTTGTACTACACGATTTTGTACAAACGTTTTGAGTGAGTGAGGTGACATACGTAGCCATCCCTGCACTATGGTCGAGTCTGTCCAAAAGTAAACCTTATCGAATGTTAAACGTAAAGAATTTTTAATTTTATTATATAACTTTGCACCTACCAGCGCGCCGCATAATTCGAGCCTAGGTATGCTTACGGTTTTTATAGGTGCTAATTTGCTTTTTGCACATAATAGGTGCACAGATATAGGTATAGAATGTTCACAGCTATCACAGCAAGATCTGATATACGCGCATGCACCGTACGCCTGTTGAGACGCGTCTGTAAATATATGCAGCTCTTTATATCGCGAATCGATTGTTGTTACATAACGAGGTATTTTAATATTACGTAAATATTGCAGACTAAAAACGAAATTATGCCATGTATTTGTAACTTTAATGGGAACTTCTTCATCCCAATCTAGTTTTTGAAGCCATAAATTTTGTAACAATGACTTTGCTGTGATAACTGCTGGCGCCAGCAAACCTAACGGGTCATACACCTGAGAAATGAGTGATAACATTACACGTTTCGTGATTATTGAATCAGTTTGAGTGAATTCGGTAGTAAAATGCAATTCATCACTTTCTGTGGATCAGCCTAATCCTAATGTTTTAGATAAATGATTTTTACCTATGTTAAGATCTTTAGTACCTACTGTCAGGACAGACTTTGTGACTGAATGTCCACTTATGTAACGGGAAACAACCCTGACGCAACACTGCTGCCGTTTTATTACATAAATCGACGAGTGAGTCAAGGTCATCATCACCAGTGATCAAGTCATCGACGTAGAAATCGTCATTAATTGTTCTAGCGACCAAATCATTATCACATTCCCGTGCTAATTGTTGCAAGCATCGCATACTAAGGAAAGGCGCTGATGCAGTGCCATATGTTACAGTTAACAAAGTATATAATTTTAACGGTAAATCAGGATTTTCCCTCCATAAAATTAACTGTAAGTTATGCTGATTTGAATCAATTAAAATCTGCCTGTACATTTTTTCAACGTCAGCACAGGCGACGTATTTATACTGTCTAAACCTCAACAAAATTGAAAAAATATCATTTTGTAATGGTGGACCTATGTATTGTATTTCATTTAGAGATTTATTAGTTGACGTTGCGCTCGCGTCAAATACAACGCGTAATTTTGTCGTGAGACTATGTTCACGGTAAACACCGTGATGCGGTAATATGTAATGTGGTTTATTTAGTAAATCGGTAACATTAGATACCGGGGACATGTGACCCAGTGCCTCATATTCTCGCATAAATTCACAATATAATTGTTTATAGTGTGGTGAACGATTTAATTTTCTTTCAAGAGATAAAAACCGATTTTTTGCTGTGCTGTATGAATCACCTAACGTATCGACAGACTCCTTCAACGGAATGCGCACGGTGAACCTACCGTGTGCATCGCGCTTTGTGGTCTCTGTAAACAATGCTTCACAATAACGATCGTCTTTAGATAATGTACACGGTAAATCGGTTAATTCTTCCAATTCCCAAAATTTACGCAATTGAGTATCAATGTGAACAAGATTACATTAAATGATAAATGATTTTATTTTTGTAAGTAGGTTTGTACAAACACTTTTACACGTCAATCATGGTTTTTTAAAACTAGATGAGGTCGGCGTTTCCTATCTGACTACTCTGAGAAGAAAGGCCGAAACAAACTCAGAGGTCAGTCTCTTTTAAAGTCCAGACATAATCTTGGTCAGGTTATATGAAGACCATGTAGATCGATGTCTGAGACGGTCTTTTGAAGAAAGAACCACACAGATTGAGAGGACCTGTCCAGTCAGTGCACGCATTTGTCAGAAATCGTGCAGCTCAACTCAAGACTTAAGGAGCTCAACGATTCGACGAACAATACCAAAGAAAGGACATTTGGGTAGGCCACATAAATTACTCAAACTGCCAGACCAAGAGAAAAAAAAAACAGAACAGAAAGAATAATAAAAAATATATATAAAAGTAACAAAATGACCCACATCGTCTTCACATTCACAAATCACAATAAATAAAATAATGTAATACTTTACAAAGTAAGCAAATGTCATTGTTTATAAAAAAATCATTAATGTCAAAGTGTATATAAAAAAAAGGACGTTCCAAATGCAGAAATGTGAAGCAGCTCAATCCCAAGCCTTTTTGTCCTCAATATAATCTTTAACTGTATAAAAGGCTTTCTGGCACAACTTACGTTTAATGAATGATTTGAATTTATTGAGGCTTAGATCTTGAACGTGGCTTGGTAGCTTATTATAAAAGCGTATACATTGGCATCTGAACGAGCCACCTATTTTTTTGAGCCTTGTTGTAGGTACAACAAATTTGTGTTTGTTTCTAGTATTTATATTATGGATATCACTGTATTTTTTAAACAATTTTATATTTTTATGGGCATATAAAAGATTTTCATAAATATACTGAGAAGGCACAGTCATTACATTAATCTCTTTAAATTTGTCTCTGAGAGAGTGTCTCGGACTTAATTTATAAATTGATCGAACAGCTCGCTTCTGTAAAACAAAGATAGTCTGAATATCGGCGGCATTTCCCCACAATAGAATACCGTACGACATTACACTATGAAAATAGCTAAAGTACACTAAACGGGCAGTCTCTATATCAGTTAAATTACGAATTTTTCTAACAGCATATGCTGCGGATACAGATGCATTGTACTTGGTCTATTTTAAACGAATGTTTACTTCGAATAGGACCAGAAATGATCCACCCTAATTTCGAGTCATATAACGTAGGACCCGAAGCGAGCTTTATTTTCTTATTATTTAATAAGTCCCAAAATATATCTGCGCCTACGAGTACATCTATGTCAGACGGGACACTAAACTTGGGATCTGCGAGCGACATATTTTTAGGTATACGTATGCACTCGCAACTAACGTTCAACGAAGGTAACTTTGATGTTATTCGAGGTAAAACTAAGCATTGGATATCTGTATTGAAATCACTAACTTTAGAATGTATTTTTATTTTGCAGGTGTGAGAACTGTTAGAAACGCTTTGTCCTATACCTGCGATGTGAACAGTGGACTGTATAATCGGCAATTTTAAACGATTGCATAATGATTCTGTAATGAAACAATTCTGACTACCGTTGTCAAGAAGAGCCTTTACAGTGTGATATTGGCTGTCAGCATCAGGAACATCGATAAGAGCCGTCGATAACAATACCGGTTGTACCGCGGCGCTGCACGTCAGCGCATTACGTTCCGATTGAACCTGCGCATCAGCTGTTGACATAGGGCGCGAGCTTAACGTGGACGCGTTCATCCCATGAAGTAATGTATTATGTTTCCCTTGACATAATTTGCAAGGGCCATACGAACAATCATTTAACGAATGACTGGTACGAATACAATTTGGACATACCTTTTTATTATTAACAATTGTAAGCCTATCTTGCACCGACATATTAAGAAACTGCCCACACGAATACAGATGATGATTATTACCGCATAATTCGCAAACGCGCCTCTGTTTATTGTTCTCCGTGGTTTGTTTACCTTTGGCGACGTAAGAGTGCGAGTGATGAGGTTGGCTTGATGGTTTGTCTTTTTTATGAGAACTTTTGGAATCGACATTACTTTTCTTAAAATTAACCATTGATAGCATATCTGCACGATTTCTCAAAAACTCCATTAAATGATGTAGTTTTATTTTATCACCATTTAATTGAGACACCAGTGAACCCGTATGTGTTTCCCACTCGCGTTCGGTGGCCGGGTCTAGCTTTTCTACAACCAAATAAATGATAACGGTATCCCATGTATCAGATGGTTCGTCTAAAGATTGTAGTGCACGTAAATTTCGTAAAGTCGAATCAATAAGTTTTCTAATCTGTTCACTCGATTCATTTTGAAGCGGCTTAAATCTAAACAACGATTTCAAATGGTTTTGGACCAATAAACGATTGTTATGGAACCTGTTTTCCAATAAATTCCACGCGTGAAGGTAGTTTTCGCTTGAGAACTCTAAAGCGCTGATAACTTGCGCAGCAGAACTGCTAAGTGATGACTTAAGATAATGGAACTTTTGTATGTTATTTAAATCATTACGATTATGGATCATGGTAATATACGAGTTTCGATACTCAAGCCATTGATCAAATGAACCGTCAAATGCAGGTAATTTAATATCTGGTAATTTTATTGACAAAAGATTTGGATTACCACTACCTACATTTTTAGTTTGATTGTCGTCATCGCTTATCAAACACTTCGCGGCAGCCGTAAGACGAAAATATTGCTCTTCAAACGTTTCCCGATAATCTATCTGTTGTAAATCTATTTGCTCAATTTCATCTTGTAATGAATTAAATTGTATGAACATATCAGAAATTGACTGTATACGTAACTCAAGTTCCTTACGCGTAGCAATATTTTTGGAATCTACTTTTTCTAATTTTGAAAGGAACTTCTCGAAAAGCGTCAGCCTGCCCTTTAGCGTGCTTCAGCTTCTTTTTAATTGAACGAGCTTTATTTTTTTATCTGTTTTACCGGGATCCTGACTAACATCCTGAAATTCGTCGTCACTCATTTTGGCGGTTGAGAAAGGCAAAAGTACTTACAATTTTTCTGCACAGCACGTGCCCACGGCGACGCACAGCTAGGCAACTGAATAACGTACGACTGAAACACGAGAAATATCACAGGTTAACCCTCATTGCAGGAAAAACGAGATGATGGGACGGGATACGATACCATTCCGGACCGTGATTCGCTACCTTCCCACGATGCACTTAGAATCTCCTTGTGACGCCAAGATGGCTGCGTCTCCTGTTGTTCTCAACTTCGGCTCGAAGGTCCAATGTTGGGGTTTTATAGACTGTGTGTGTCCTGATGTGTGCGGGGGCAACGGGTATTTTCAATGAAGATGTTTTATTAATTATGACTCGACTGTACTTATTTTTAAAAAAGGTATATCAAAAATTACAAGGATAATAAAATTAGAACGTATAAGGGTAGGTTCAGATGACAAGCGCTCAGCGCGCGTTGAACGCGCGTTGAATTTTTGTATAGTGTTCACATGGTGCGCGCTTGTCAGGCGTTAAACGCGCGTTGTTGCGGCCAGTTTGAGTTCTACATTTGTCGAAGATGGACGTAGAAACAGTTTTATCGGTGATTTTATACAGACGGCAGAAACGACACAACAGAAGACGGAGATATTGGGTTCACCCAATTTTGTCAACCAGGCTGACTGAAAGTCAGTACATTATTTTATATCCTAAGTTAAGGCAATTTGAGCCCAAATTCTTTAACTACTTCAGAATGTCCATCAAGTCATTTGATGACTTACTGACTCTCATAAACGATGAACTCGTAGCAGATAAAAACGCTGTGCGATATAGCATTTCACCGGAAGAAAAACTCATAATTACATTGAGGTAAGTTTTTTAATAATCAACATAATCTATAAATCAAATAAATCAAATCAACTTGTTTAGGAACAATTTTTTTAAAGAAAAAATAACATTTTGTTACTCGCAGAATAACTCTAACTCTGATTCATTGCTGACATTAGTTGGTGCTGGCGATGGAGTAGGTGTTACTGGCGATGGAGACCCCATTGCTGTAGTATAACCATAATGTGCAAAATTATTTGACACACTAGACTGCTGTGATCTATAATCATGATAACGAAAGCCTTCAACAGAAGCTGATGACTGATGACGCTGCTCTTGTGATGAATAATTTCTTCGTTGTGATACCGGGTAATTTTGATTTTCATATGTCTGTTGTTGTGGTCCTTGAAATTCATTTTGGTTTTGCAAAATTAAATTATAAATGGCAATTTTAGTTTGAAGTCGCCTATATTCCGGAATTTTTTTAATCTCTTTAACGAGTGACAAACAAAACAGCTTGTCTTCATCGTCATCTTCTTTTGGATGAGACACATTTTTCTGTGCTAAACTCTGCTTTAATATGTTTGCAAATCTTTCATCAGCAGGATTTAATTTTTGTTTTTTTCTTGAAGTAGATTTAGGACTCTTAAAGCCAGAACTTATTTCTACTTCAGCAACCTCTGACGAAGTTGATGCATTATCTGCATCGAAACTACTTTCTGTATCTTTGTTGGCAATTGATGCCTGTAGAAATCGTAGTCTATTATAATGAATATATGTCGAAGTTTTGGAAGCTCCTGATCCAGATTTGACAGTCTTTATTTTCTTCACCTCTCTCATATAATTATCCCGTAAACTCTTCCACTTTTTTTGCAGGGATGACGCTGAAAAAAAAAACAGTATTTAGTAATAGTTTATGTTTGTTTCCAGATATTTGGCCATTGGATGTTCATTTGGGACATTAAGCTACGACTATAGAATTGGCAAATCTACTGTGGCTACTATAATACCACATGTATGTGAAACTATTTGGAAAAATTAAGGCCCGTTGTTATGAGTGAACCAACGAAAGAAAAGTGGTGTGAAATATCCACGATATTTGAAAAGAACTCAAAGTTTCCCAATTGTTTGGGAGCCTTGGACGGGAAACATATACGGTTAATCCAGCCTGAACACACGGGTTCTATGTATTATAACTATAAAAATTATTTTTCGCTAGTTTTATTGGCGCTAGCGGATGCAAACTATTGTTTTGTGTGGGTTGACATAGGTGCCTACGGTAAAAACAGTGACTCAGGTATATTCAAGAATTCTTCATTGTACAAAAAGCTGACAGAAAGGTCATTAGATCTACCTGAGCCAAAGCCATTGTTAATACAAAATAGACCGACAACGTTGCCATATGTGATAGTGGCTGATGAAGCTTTTGGCATGATGGAGAATTTAATGCGTCCACAGGGGGAAGGTCACTAACTTATGCTAAAAAAATATTTAATTACCGTTTGACATTAGCACGCCGGTATGTTGAATGTACTTTTGGCATAATGTGCAATAAATGGCGCATTTTACACAGGCCGTTAGATGTTAACATCGGTTTTGCAGAAAAGATCGTAAAAGCGATATGTACACTAAATAATTATGTCAGAATCAGGGATGGCTACAATTTTGAAGACACACTTTATACGCCACCCCTGGAAAATCTAGCCTCACATTATACCGGACGTGCTGTGCGACAGGCGGATAATGTTCGAGTACATTTAACAAACTATTTCATTAATGAAGGAAAAGTAGATTGACAGGATCGTTATATTTAACTTGTAACACAAACCGATTGTACATGTAAATAAATATATATACTCACATAATATTTTCTTCTTTTCTTCATTGTCATGTCCTTCACAAAATATAAGGACGAGTTCTTCCCAAGCCCGTCTTCTCAAATTCTTATCTGAATAATCGCTACTTGTCATGTCCCATATCGCAGGACGTTTCTCTATTTCATCAATTAATAATTCAGTATTAAAAGCTTCGGTTTCTATTTCGGACGATTTTCGGACGAACTTGACGAACCCTAAAATACGTCTATCCGCGTCGAAAGCGCGCGCTCAACTGAACGGAAACATAGAAAACCAATGATCTCAAAGCGGCGTTGACGCGCGCTGACAACAGTCGAGCGCTAGCGCAGCGTTGAACGCGCGCGTTACTAAAACGCGCGTTAGCATGTGTACGGCCTGAATAAAATGTATGTAGTTGTAAACACGCGTTATCAAAACGCGCGTTGAGCGCTTGTCATCTGAACCTACCCTAAGAACGGCGCGAACGCACACCGTCCAGAGACCCTCCTGAGACAAGTGAAGTAGACGGAAGCGGACGTTGCAGGCGACGAGATGGCGCGCCGCGATGCGGAGCGCGCGAGAAACGATTGAAGCCAGAGTTGCCCGTCGCGATGCATAGATGTCGCTAGCAGTCGCTTCTTAACAAACAATGAATTAACTTTAATCGTTTATTTCATTTATTTTCATTATGCACCATCAAGAGTTGGTAGGTACATCTTAGGTTTTCCTCAGTGGATGTAGAGAGTTGCTCCTGGGAGAGTGGGTCGGCACGTGTAGGAGCGTGGGTGAGGTATTTACTGTTAGTAATCAACAAAGAAGTTAACAAATCAAAATTATAGGTGGTATACTCATTACCAAAAGTAACAACACTGTCATATTGATGACAAATTGGATTCAATCAACTCAATATAGACTAGTATTCAAAGCTACAGCTCTTATAAATTCAATAGTGCACATTGTATTTTTCTTTTGTAAAATCGCTGGGATAGCATTTTCTTTCATTTTTTTTTTTGCTGGCGGCGTCTGTGGGATAATAGCCAAAATTCTCTCAATTTTGTGGGTGGTTGTATTCTGTTTGTCAATGAGCTTTTGAATACCGTTTATTCCCAGTCGCCCCCGCGGGGCAATCCCCGCGGGGGCGACTGGGAATAAACGGCCTACAACTAAACGGCATTTGCCTCCGGTGGCAATGCCACCGGAGGCAAATGGGAATAAAAATTCCCAGTCGCCACCGGTGGTGACTGGGAAGTCATTGCCCCCACTTCAGTTTCGCTATACATTGCTTTGTTTCTTGTGAAGAATAAAATAATAAGGAAATTTATTCCAAACCTGCATCTATGTAATTGATGATAACATTGAAATAAAGTTTCCAACCACAGACTTTGTTATTTTACCTTTTAAATCCTGTCGGTGTTGAGTGATCACTGAGCCGATCGATTTTCGAGATCACTGCAGCCCCATGTTCTGTCCAGACTCGTGCGTCAGCACCAAACCCTAGCCCTGCCGACGCTACAACAGTGCTCGAACTCTGCAAGCGAGATACCGCAGTGAGTGGATTTTTCTAACCCTACAGCTATTCATATTGCGGTTAAGACTTATGATGACTATTGATAACGATTAAGTATGGTATTTTATTACGTTTTTTAGGTCGCCCTCTGGCTGCACTAGATGAGGCTCGGAGAGTTTTACCTCAGGGTGGAGATGCAACATGTCACAGCTGATACAGCAAATTAATAGTGCAGAACCTTGGGAGGCTTGCTGATGCAGTCGAAAGACTAAATAAATAAATATAATTATAAAGAAATACAAAGGAAAACATACTATATTATAACATTTAAATAACACAAAAACTTTGCATAAAGGGAAAAAGGTATCGGGATCTGTGTCCACTTGTGGTATCTTCAATGTTGATTTTTTAAGGGATAGCTTGCGCCACCTGAAACAATTATTTTATTATTATAATAGTACTCAAATTAAACCCCGTCATTGGGTAGTCAGAAGCCTGAAAGTCTGACAACCAGTCTTACCAAGGGTTTTATTACCCAGTAACTAACTGGGTTGTGGAGGTCAGATAGGCAGTAGCTCCATGTAAAATACTGGTATTCAGCTGCATCCGGTTAGACTGGAAGCGAACCCCAACATAGTACATATTTGGGAAAAGGCTAGACAGATGATGATGATGATTTGACTTACTAAAAACCACAAATTTTCCTTTTCAGCCTGGTGGAGTTGTTCCAAGTGGGTCTTAAGTGGATGGTGATTCTATAAAACAGGAGACATGGTTTGCCCCTCCGCAGCTACCATCAACACTAATTAGTCGCAAACCTAAATGAATGAATGAAAAAAAGTCTAATTAATTATTATGTTTTATTTCGTGTTTTAATCAGGTCTGCAAAAAATATGCTGTCTGGATGTTTTCAACTGATTTATATGTATTAAGGTGTTCTGAAAGCTGAAAAAATACTCAAAAAATTCTAGAACGTCACGTTATTTGGCTAAACGCAAAATTTTATTACAAAAAGGGGTTTTTGGGCTAACTTGAAGTCATAAATAAATAAATACAATTTTATTTTGATAATTGTTTTTAAATGAATTCAGGGCATAACTATCATTACTTTCTAAATAAAGAACGCCCTGTGTGAGCTAAATAAACAAACATACGAGTAAACATGTTGTAACCTGAACGTGCGCGCTCCGATAGTGTAAAAAGTGGCGCGATACAATTACGTGTTGTTAACTCGTCGATGTTTAGATCTTATTTACTTACGAATGTATTTCAGATAAAAAAATAAGTTTCGTTACGCAATTATAAATAAAAATTTTTTTTTTAGTATTTTATCTTTTATTTTAAGGTGATAACTTGTTTAACATAGATACCTATATTGTCAGAAAACGTGACGTTCTACGAGCAAATGAAAGTCATTTTCGGATTCAGCACACCCAAAAACATAAGAATTACGCCAAAAAATCAAAACAGCTCTCAACTTTTTTTTTGCAGACTTGTGTAATTTAAGATGAGAATTGTTAATTTATTAAAGTATTTTTCATACCACTATTGTTTTATTTTAGTAAAATGTATACTAAGGTATCCTCTTCTAGGGTCCTCTTATATTTTATTATATACTACTTAATACAATTGAAGTAAATATCACACCTTTAAATCCCTGAAGGGTTAGGCAGAGGTGTACCTATTGAACACCTAAAATGTGAATAGAAGATTGTATGTATTTCACCGAGGCCAGGGGTATCGAGTACCCAAAACCTCTATAGTAATAGATGACAGTGTCTATCTGGAACCAATAAGTTAAAAGTGTTACAACACTACTTTTACAAGAAAGTAAGTAATTATTTATTTACCAAAAGACTTAGCCTAGGTAACATCAGTGTTAATTCAATAGGGGTTGGGAATGGCTATTACATTTGAGAAGACCCCTGCCCTTCAAACTAGGAGAATCCTGTATCTTGAAGGGCAGTGTAAAACAATCCTTTTACTTGCCTTGGGTTTAGTACTTATGCCATCGCGGCGGGTACAAATTAATGTACGGCTCGTGGATGAGGTCGCGACACACACTTTTATTTAGCCTGTCTATGCCAACAAATTCCAGATCCGGCATTTCGAACGCTATGTGTTATATTTGTATATTAAATAATAGACCTTTTTGTGATACGACATCTTGTTTTTTATTCTGTCCGTCAGTGTTGCCACACCTTACCACTCAACCATAACCACATATAGAACATCCCCCCTTTTTATGATAATTAGCAATAACATTAATACATACTATAATTTAACTTAACACAATTACTTTTAAACCTTACAAGAGTTACAAACTTGTAGTAATCATCTTATTAATAAACATAATAATCTTTTAAATGTTGTGGTGTCCTAACTACTCTTCCTGACTTAGTGGAAATAGGAACTTCCATTGTAACATTTTGTTCTTGAACGTTAGGAACAACATTATTATCATCCTGACTATTATCAATAACAGGCCCATCACTATCCAGTACTTCCTTCTTAATAACTAACTCATTCTTGCTAGGATTAATATGCTTTTCATTCCTTCGAACTACATTGCCTTCTTCATTCATTACTTTATAAGACCTTAGTTTAACTTTCTCTAAAACTTTCCCCGGCAACCATGTTTTATTAGGCAAATTCTGTATTACAACATTCTCCCCTTTTTCAAATGATTTTTTAGTTTTAGCTGTCTTATTATAATTCTGTGTATACTTTTCTTTAATTGTTTTCATTTTTTCTTTAACACCAATAGGTATTTTAGGCTTTAATTTATCAAATACACATGGTAATGTAGTTCTTAGGAGTCTTGACATGAGTAATTCAGAGGGACTGTACTCTAACCCTGCTACAGGTGTAGTTCTGTAGGCTAACAAACCCATTGCAAAATCTGAACCATCCTCTTTACATTTTTTTAACAATGACTTTACAATTCCTACTGCTTTTTCAGACATGCGATTTGATTGTGGATATCTAGGACTGGAGTGAATCAACTCAATATCATACTGTTTAGCAAATTTTTTAAATTCAAAACTGGAAAATGGCATATTATCGCTTATACAGAACTTTGGAATACCATGAACTGACATAATTACTTTAAACTGTTTAATCACTTTGCCTGCAGTTTTCTCTTTTAAATATTTGACCTCTATCCACTTTGAGTAATAATCAATTAATACTAAATAATCCTTTCCTGAAAAGGTACAAATATCTACTCCAACCTTGTGAAATGGGATATCTGGCACCTCATGAGACACTAAAGGTTCTTTTGGGTTTGATGGTCTGAACTTTTCACAAGCTTTGCAGCCTAATACAAAGTTTTCTATGTCTACAGACATGCCTGGCCAAAACAAAACCCTTCTAGCACGTTGTTTGCACTTTACAACTCCAGCATGACCTTCATGAATACACTTTATCATCTCTTGCCTTAAATGCTTTGGAACAACTATTCTATCCTTATAATGTATAACATTGTTATGAACATGTATGTCATTTCTTAACTTGTAAAAAACTTTCAACTCTTTGTTATTAAAACTTCTGTCATTACATGGCCATCCATTAATATACCAGCTGAGCAGACTTTGCAAGTTTGCATCTCTCAAAGTTTCATTTTTTAAGATTTGTAGTTTTTCTTTAGAAATAGGCAATTCTTTCTCTAAACCATACACTATTTCTGTATCAATTGTATGTACAATTTCTTGCAAAGTAGGCTCTTCCTGTTTGCTATTACAAAAGTTTCTTGACAAATAGTCAGCAATATACATCTGTGACCCTGGTATATATTTAATATCAAAATTATATTTTAAAAGTTTAAGAACCATCCTTTGCAACCTGGCTGAGACCTTAGATATATCTTTTGACATGATTGCTACCAACGGTTTGTGGTCAGTTTCAATTAATATTTTGCGTCCATATACAAACTGATGATACTTTTCAACTGCCACACAGATTGCAAAGAGCTCTTTTTCTATAGGAGCCCACCTAGTCTGGCACTCAGTATATGCCCTTGAATAAAATGATATTGGTCTCCCCTCTTGCATTAAACATGCTCCCATACCATTTTTTTGAGCTGTCTGTTTGTAAAACTACATTTCCTTTACTACTTAACATTGCTAATGTAGGTGCACAAGTTAATTTCTTTTTTATTTCACTAAAAGCCTGTGCTTGGGCTGATCCCCAGTTCCATTCTACATCTTTCCTTCACAAAACTCTCAGTGGATCTGTTGTTTTTGAATACTGTGGAATGAATTTGCTTAGGTAGTTACACATACCTAGAAATTTCTGTAGCTGTTTTACATTTTTTGGCTCTTCTAGATTAACAATTGCTTTTATATGATCTGGATTAACACTAATTCCTTCTTTATTTATTATCAACCCTACATATTTCACATGTTCCTGTTTATATTGTAATTTTGCACTATTAAATTTAACATTGTATTTTCTGGCTCTATCCATCACTTTGGTTAGAATCCTATCATGTTCTTCTTGGTCCTTTCCTGCTATTATCAAGTCATCGAAATAGATCATAGTTCCTTCTATGTCCCCAAATATCTTAGTGTTCATTTTTTGCATCACTTCAGGTGCTGACGATATACCAAAAGGCATTCTATTAAATTTGTATCTCCCAAAAGATGTTCCAAAAGTACAAAGATTTTTTTTATCTTCTAATTTAATTTGAAAAAATCCATCCTTCATGTCTAACACACTGAACACTTGTTTTCCTTTTAAATTATTATAAATCTCCTCTGGAGACGGAATCAAAAAATTCTCTCTCAAGATATTAATATTTAACTCCTTTGGATCTAAACATAACCTAAGCGACCCGTCAGGCTTTTCAACAATCACTAAGTTACTACATCACTCAGTTGGACCCTCTACTTTCTCAATCACACCCCTTTTTTCATAGTTATCTAGGGTTTCTTTCAACCTATTTTTAATTGCATGAGGAACTCGCCTTATTGGTTTAATTACAGGCACTGCATTATCCTTTACCTTTATTTTATAAGTACCTATATCACCAAGACCTTTAAAAACGTCCTTATACTGTTTTACAAAACTTTCTTTGGTTGAATTGGACTGTGACAGACTTTCTACTCTTTTCACTAGGTTTAATTTAATACAATCAGGCAAGCCTATCACTGGCTGCACTGGCAAGTCAATAATATTAAAATTTAACATTTTACTTTCATTTTTGTAGTAACAATCCAATTCAGCCTGTCCTACTGTTTTAATTTTCTCTCCATTATACACAATCAGACTTACATTTTTAGAGCTTTTTAACACACAGTTATTATCTTTAATTTTATTATAAGTTTTTAAGGACAACGTGTTGCAGTCCGCCCCAGTGTCTATTTTAAATTCTAACTCTTTTTCACACACCTTTATTTTAACCAACCACTGTTGTTTGACACTGTTATTAGTAAGGATACTCGACAGGTAGACATTATTATCGCTGTCAGTGCTGTCTTCTTCTTCTACGGCATGTACTTTCTTTCTTTCACTAAGCGTCTTCTCTTCCTGTTTCTTATTAGACCTGCACTGCTTTGCATAATGGTTGTACTTGCTACACACTGCACACCTCCTACCGAAGGCGGGGCACTTTCTAGCCTCATGATGTAGTCCACACTTGCTACACAACTTGTTCCCTTCGCTTTTGCCTGTTTTTTTTTCTTTTTCTCTGCGTTGGCTCCTCACTGTAGTTTTCCTGAATGCATCTATATTTTCCTTTGCCATACCACCTATTCCTTGTAGTCGTTTTCTTCCAGCTTCTGCGGCCCTACAGATTGTTACTGCACGGTCCAGATCCAAGCTTTCTTCCCGAAGCAATCTTTCCTTTAAACTACTATCAGCAATACCGATAACCAACATTATTGCAACTAGCCTGTCTTCCATATCACCTAGCTCACACTTTTTTCCTTGATTTTTCAACCTTGTCACAAAGTGGTCAATTGCTTCACCATCCTGTTGCCTGTAGTTTAGGAACTCATATGTTTTGAGCACCAAGCTCTTCAATGGCTCTGCATACGCGTCTAAAGCTGAGAATAAGGCCTTCAGAGAACCTTTGTCTTTCTCCTTAAGCGTATTATAAACTTCCACAACTTCCTCACCTCCTGCATTGAGAAAGATGGCGATCTTGCGGTTTTCTCGGACTTTTTCTAAGCCTGCTGCTTCTATGTATATTTCGAAAAGTTGTTTATACTTTTTCCAATTAGCGTCTGTCCCACTAAGTTTTAGACCCTTTGGTGGTCGTAGCCCATCCACTGTATGAACCGGCGGCGTCACTTCTTCGTTCGGCATATTGGATTTTGTTTTTAACTGAGATCTGGTTGGTTTTCACAAAGGTTGTCGTCAAACTAGTTTTCTAACACTAAAGTTACTTGTTTTTACTTAGTTTTCACCTGACACCATGTTATATTTGTATATTAAATAATAGACCTTTTTGTGATACGACATCTTGTTTTTTATTCTGTCCGTCAGTGTTGCCACACCTTACCACTCAACCATAACCACATATAGAACACTATGTCCATTTTCCGAAGAGCTGCATTTTGTCGGCGATATAAAAGGGTCGTCGTAACCCGCGCGTGCTCCAGAAATTTTTCATAAATGGCTAAATCTGCCATTATAACAATATTTCTTCACAAAGCCTCCAATCCGATTTGTGAAATGTTGCTTTTGACTAACTTCTTATAATTTCGTTATTTGACATTATAGCAATTCGTATTTTGTGGAGTTTATATCGAATCTTACTGAAATCAATACAAAAAGGCGGGAAATGTAAATTTTATACGCTTTTAACTATGCAGAAGCTAAAATTATTTGTCACAGTCCGGTGTACAAATAATCTCATGCTTACGTCAGTTTTGACATTTTTATTTTTAGTGGAATACCAATACATTTTTAAATGTCATGTCGAAACTTTAGCAGAATACCGTTTTGGTACATTTTTTGTTTTCGGTCTAGTCGCAATATCATTGCAGTAAACGTTACGTTTGACATACTTTTTTGGTTTAGTAGAATACCTTTTGTGACATTTTGGAACTTTTGAGGCACTGCGACTTGAATGTGAACGTTTTTTTTTTTTACGAGAATTGGCCTTCTGGTCTCGTACATACTGCTATATACATAATGCATCCCATAAGACTTCTAAAAATCTTGAATTAGGGTCACTCTGATCTCCTTTTTCATATTTCATACCATTTTCTAATGGTGTATTCACAGGCTTACATTCAGTCATTTTAAATTGCTCCAGAACTTTCTGTGTGTAATTTTTCTGATCAAGTATTATTTTATTTTCTTCTTGTCTTAAACGCATTCCCAATATATGTGTAGCTCGGCCAAGATCTTTCATTTCAAACATCCTCATTAGCTCTTCTTTCAGCTTCATCTTTTCTGGTGTATCTTTACACAGGTGAGTAGGTTTTCTTGTAGTATACTCCATGCTTTTGGGTAAAGCCTTTTGCAACAAGACGAGCTTTATAGCGTAATAGTTGACCATCAGTTCCCATCTTCTTCTTAAAAACCCATTTACGTTTCACCGCTTTCTTTCCTGCAGGTAATGATGTCAAAATCCAAGCCTTATTCTTTTCAAATGACTCATACTCATCTATGATCGCTTTCTTCCAGAGTTCACTTTCAGGTCCAGACAATGCCTCGTCAATAGTCAACGGTTCATTATTGCAGGCCATGATTGTCATGGCCGCTTCATCAGTTGCAGCATCTTCTAAATCTTTGTACTCACTCGTTGACAAATCTGAAGCCATATCAGGAGTACACGTAACATCTGAATAATTATCATCAGGAGAAGAATTAGAATCAGATATTTCTACTATTGATTCACGCGGTCGTGGTGGTGATTGTAGTTCAATTTCATTACTGATCATCTCGGTAGTCGCGCTATTACTATCATCACTACTGAGATCTATTTGACAATCATCAGCACTAGTTTCCTGAGTATATTCTAAATCCTTGTACATTTTATCCTCTAAAAATTGAACATCTCTAGACTTAATACATTTAGACGGATTATCTGGATCTGCCAATCGATAACCTTTCGACTCATTAAAATAACCAGTAAAAATGTACCTTTTACTTTTGGCATCTAGTTTCTTGCGTCTTTCATAAGGAATCATAGCATACGCAGTACTGCCAAATACTCGTAAGTTAGATAGATCAACTTTATTAGCAGTCCATTTTTCCTCCGGTGTAGTTCCTCTCTCTGCCTTGCTCGGTGGTTTATTCTTAATAAAGATAGCTGTGTTGACTGCCTCCGCCCAGAACCTCCGATCCATTCCTGCATCCTGTAGCATACAGCGTGCTGCTTCCATAATAGTGCGATTGGCCCTCTCCGCAACACCGTTTTGTTGTGGCGAATAGGGCACGGTTGTCTGGTGCTCGATGCCATGCTCTCAGAAATATCTGGAATTGTTTATTAACATATTCACGTCCATTGTCGGTTCTAAGCTTCTTTATTTTCAAATCAGTTTGATTTTCCACAAAACTCTTAAATGTTTTAAATACTGGCAACACTTCATCTTTTGTTCTAATAAAATAACCGAATGTCATTCTAGTGTAATCATCTATAAATGTTAATAGATATTTGGCACCGCTAAATGAGGAGACTGACATTGGTCCACACAAATCAGAGTGTATAAGACCTAGTCTTTCACTTGCTCTATTGTGAGACTGTTTTGGGAATGGTAATCTACATTGTTTCCCTTTAATGCAAGCTACACAAGGGGTATAATTATGATCAGTGTAATCAATTCCACTAGCCATACCTTTCTTGAGTAAGTCATACTTCTTATGTTCAGGTGCCCGAGTCTGCGATGCCATAATTCTTGGGATGACCTCGCCTCGCACAGATTCGCAGCTTCTGCTTCCTGCCCTCCAGACAGAATCTCCATCAAAGGTTGCCCTTTTAGCTCTGTCTGACAAACTGCAGCCAGCTCACGTCCATCTGTCGCAGTGTCCAGCTGATAGAAACTATTCACCTTCGTAGCACTTGCAACGACTGTCTCACCACAGCCAATTCTGCACAATTCTGTATCAAAGTGCACACTTAACCCCTTCTCTGTCAATTTGTTAACAGAAAGTAGATTAGTAGACAAGTCCGGCACAAAAATAACATCACAAATTTTTGTAGTTTGTTTAGTCCCTTTCAAAAATAATTCTACATCGCCATGTCCCTCACTGAATATTTTGTGATTGTTCGCAACTGTAACCAACCTCGGAGTGTCCACAACGTAGTTCTTGAGAATGTTTTTGTTGTTTGTCATATGACAAGTAGCACCGGAATCAACATACCACGCATTTGAGTTAATGTCCACTGCCAATGCCGTAAGTAATGTCCCGTTCCACGCTTTTTCACTTTTCTCACTCTTTTTATCACTTTTGTTTGTTTTTGTTGGACAGTTTTTAGAAAAATGACCGGGTTTTTTACATGTGAAACACTTTAATTTTTTAGAATTTTTGTTATTGTAGCCGTACTAGCCGTTGAACCGGCACCGCCTGCGCTGGCGCCGCTGCCATTACCATTGGGCATTTTTATTTTTTATAGTTTAACTTTAACTTTTACACACCAAATACTATTTTTATTTAACTTTTTACGCATTCTGGGCCCATAACCTGAAGGGTTTAGAGCAAAATAAACCAGGATTGAGTTTAGAACAATTGATTTATTGTGATCGACAATACCGTGACAGATTACAAGATAAAAGGGGCAGTATAATCCGAACAAGCAGGGGAGTAAGAAAAACGCGCCACCTGGTGGGCAATAAATGCAACTTATGACATCTTAATCTATTTGGTTTATACTTACTTACTAACAATTTTTGTTTTTTTATGGACTGTAATAATTGTAGTTCAAAAGGAGTAGTAGGTGACGATGTCTTTTTACGCTTTGATTGTCTTTGCGTTTCTCTGTTTGCTGCGTCATTTTCTTGTTCAGATGCACTGGTGCCAGGTATTGCGACCTCTCTTGCGCTTTGCATTGCGACCTCATCAAGAATACCTGTATCGGCCGAAGAGTCCTCCTGAGACACATTTTCCAAAGATTCTTGTCCTTCTACGCTTGTATTAGAGTCTAGAAAAGTCACAATGTTGTAATAGCTGTAACCTTTTCCTTTTTTAGCACCAGAACCAGACTTAAGTTTCTTGTTACTAGCTTTGACTTTCGTATAGCAATCTCTCGCGGTTTTCCATCGGGCCTGTAACTTTTTTTCTGAAAAAAAAAAAATAATATATAATAAAAATTTGTATTTTTCACAGGTACTTACTAAGTGAACGCTGAGAATAGTATAGAAATAAACATTACACAAAAGTCCATGCTTTTTTCTACCTAGAGCACTATAAAATCGTAGTTAAAACACAAAACTTACCATCAAAATCGTTGAAAAACCTGCCGAAATATTTCTGACCACGCTGAATCACTTTGAGTTTGACATCGCGAATGATTCAAAATGCCCGCTAAGCTTTAGCTGCGATAGACAATTATGCGCAGTATTGCCTATTCTCCAAAACGAAATCCTACCTTGTTTCAAGTCTATAGAAACTGCCAATGAAAACGGTTGCACAAAATAAGTACCTAGCACAATTGTTTAAAATCACATTAAATAAAAAAAACAGTAAATAAGCATATTATTGCGGTTATATCCTTACACCTTCTATATGAAAAGGGTTGCCAATTATACGCTCGCAAATAATTCGATATACAGCCTTTATGTTACATAGAACTTGTTCAGAAATATCCTCAAAGTTCACCCTTCAAAATTATTATGCCATTTTTTACATAATTTGTTCCTGTTTGTGGAGAAATTATTTAATTTACTCTGCTATCGAGCATTATTATGTTACTTTGAGTCTTTGGCATGCTGGACAAATAACCATTTAATTGAGGAATAATTGTTGTAAAATTTTGTCATACATAGTTTTCAAGAAAAATGGTTAGAAAATATTTGATTGGGCAAATGCGTCAAAATTTTGGTCTTTACCCATTTAATATTTTTATATAAGTCTAATTATATTGTCCTTATTACTAAATTATTGGATAATGTTTGTCGCTTGCGCATCCCTTCTTCTCTCCCGTCGATGCCGTCGTTAATAAGGCGCCCTCTCTGCACCACCCATAAAAGCCCTTCAATTGGGATCATATCTCTCTGTAGTATCCAAATATTTTGCAGTACTGCTAATGCTAGTAAGTATTAATTTTTTTACTGTTACCATGGGTAAACAGTCTAGTATACTGCGCCAACGAGTCTTCCACAATCCAAATGCTCGCTCATTAAACATTCGTGCAGATGAAATACAAAAGTTGTAGTCGTTTTGTTTAAGTGATAAATGTCCATTGTTTTTAATGGTACCATAACGTTCCGGTGTACTCCGTATGCAGCATCACCAATAATGTGGGTGTCACCTTCAAAATAGAAATCTGGGTTCTGAATGTAGGTCTGAACAGGAGACAGCCTAAATACTCGAGCATCATGCACACTCCTTGCATAACCAGCGAATACACTGGTGAACACTATGTCATGAGTACAAACAGCCTGGAACAATGTATTTACATTATAATAATTATTTGAATAGTAATTTTACTATGTAAGTACATCAAGAGAGCTATCCTTACTTGCACTTGGTTTGAGTGGGTTCTTTTACGGTTAATATAGGATTGTGCATCCTTGGTTGGTGCATTTATTTTAATGTGCGTACCATCAATGGCTCCCACTACCCTTGGGAATGCACTGTGCCTCTCAAACTCTAGCCACTTCTCTTGCATGGTCCCCTCTAGGCCATCTTATAAATTGGGGAGCGAGGGAACGAAGAGCATAAGAAACCCGTCGTACACTTCTTAGGGCAGTGGCCAACATTAAACTCACACACAGATTTGAAATGAAAAAATACTATTACTTATTGTTTTTATTGAAACTTGTTTCAAGTAGCCAAAAACGTATCTTTTAACCTGTGTAACTCCCTAACTTAAGTATAAGCTTAGTACTTTCTTAAACAAAAAATTGGTTCTTTCTTACTTAAACCAGTTTTTATAAAATGTTACTACACTGTAAGTACTTAAGACATAAATATAATTTTTACCTTTAACAATCTGGTGTAGCCATCATCCAAAGCGTAATGAGAAGCTGTTTTTTAGCTTCTATAGGCTTCCTTCCAAAAGTTTCCATTATTTTTGGACCTATTAGTCCCAATATGTATTCGAACGTATCAGGAAACATTCTGTAAAACAAAAGTAACAACAATGTTTTTATGGCCAAATATTATTTTATTATACTTACATTAAAATCCAAGAGGTAACAGCATACCTGAAATGACTTTTAAACTCATGCGCATTATATTTATTTATTGTTGCATCTAAGTAATTTATTATTGGTATTTTTCTTCGGGATAAATCTTTGCCGGTAACATTTGAATACGCTATTATAAGAAAATCGGCATCCTCTTCATCACAGGACGAATTGTCGTTCTCAAACTCAAAATCTGAGTAATCAGAGTCGATGGAGTCAACCATCAAAACAGAAGTGCCAATGCGTTGAACTTCCATGTTCAAAAAAATATCCAAGACCCAAGTTGCACAAGGTTTGAGGTTATGTTATATGTTCTGACGTTGAGCGAGCACTTTGAGCGCGTTCACGAGCGTTCCGAATTGTTGACAGCTCTCAGCTGTCATAATCGTGATATCTAAATTGGAACGCAAATTATGCTATGAGCGCTGTGAGCGATATTGTCTTAATTCGGAATGCGGCCTTACGTTACCGTTACCGCAACCGAACTCAACGAACGCAATAGGCGACATAGGATGCAAGAGCGAGGGAAGGGCACCCCGAGGTTAGGTTTGGTTAGGTAACTTTGGTTTCCGCGATGCGGGGCTCCGTCGACATAGGACGCAAGAGCGAGCGAATGACAGTACAAACCTTTACCGTGCATCTAAGTCAAGTAGTTCGCAGTAAAAATCATTCACGGTAGCGTGCATCGAAGTCAAGTAGTATCGCAGTGAAGATCTATCGCGGTAACGTGCATCGAAGTGAAGTTGCGTAGCCGAGAAGGTCTTTCGTAGTAACGTGAATCGCAATTTTGTTGCATCGTATTAGCATTTTATTTCAATGTCCTCGATTTGTTCTAAATCATCTTGGGTAACTTCAAAATCGAATTCTTCCATGACGAAAAAATAAATGACGAGTATAACGCTCACGGAACCCTAATTTTGTGAAAAATAACACACACCATTCTCCTACGCGAGCGCAAAGGCAAATGAACGAGTGACGCGTGTCGCTGAAGCGAGCGGGTGCGGTGCAGCGCGAGGGGGAGCCGACAGTGTGACCCGCGCGGCGTCCGCGCAAGGAAATACGGTCGGACGCTCCGGCAGGCCGCGACAGACACTGGTGTCTGCCATTTGACATCACAGAAAATAATGAACCATGAAGATGGGCGGTGGGAAAAAACCGGACGGGAAAATACCCAAAAGATGGGTATTTTCATTATCTAGGTACACTAATACAATAAAGCAGAAGCGATTTTTTTGTTTGTTCAAACGAGGTTTTCTGTGAAACTACCAGGAGGATTGTAAAACATGTTTCTGCATATAAAAAATAAAACAAAACAGACAATCACAATTATTTATTACACAATAGAAAATAATTACAAAAATATGTTTCATTCACTCGTTCTAAAATTTTAATGGCTATCACTACTGTCATGATCATCATACAAATCATCAATATCACAGAATTCTATTTCTTCTTGGCTTCCACGAGATGCAGAAGGTTGTTGGTCATGAATTGGGCTGTTTATCGGGCTAGACAACTGTCTAGGGGTTTGTAAAGGCTCGTCATCTTCGTCTTTGTCATCATCGTTATGTTTATGCAATAGATTCCAATTATATGATATAAAAGCTATCTTTGCTGCTCTGTCTGTAGTCAATCTGTTTCTTTTGTGACTGTGTATATGAGCATGTGTGCTAAATGACTGCTCACTTGCTGCGGAAGTGCAGGGAGCAGTCAGAAGGCGTACTGCAACCCTACTCAGCAATTTGGAGCTGCCCCCACCAAACGACTGGGTCCATTTCTGCGACATTTTTCCATATAAATGGTCTGCCCCATAAACCCTGTTTAGCTCTATAATTAGCTAAGAGAGTGATTGGCTCACTTCATGAATAAACTCCATGGCATCTACTTCATGCTCTTCATCGAGTTCAATGCCTTGCGATCCCGAGATCGAATCTAACAAATATATGGTTTGATGCAATTATTTGTTCGCCTGGTTACAGCATTTATTATATCTTGTTTGTGCTGGTCATCTAAAATAGCGGGTAGCACAAAATTAAATGTAGATTGTATGTCTCTGAAAGCCTCAAAAAAAAATGTATACTTCGTTTAATAATATTCCGTTTCCTTCAAGTTAAAAAAATAATCAGTTATAGGTTCCAACAATTTTATACAGTTTTCGGCCATGTTCCAAAAATTGAGATCCAATAAATTTAACTTTATTTCTTTTGAACTAGTAGCATCTTCGTGTACAGCTAATGTCTGTAATGCTACTTTCGAATTTTTCAAGCTTTTTATAGCTGCCCCTGCCCTATAGTAACTGCCCCAGCGGGTTTTTCCTGGCAATTTCAATGTTTCGCCTGATCGTTTGTCTTTTATAATCTGGGCTAGTAAAGCACTCATAGTTTGACTTATTTTTGTTGCTTTTATGGACTCTATGGCAATCGATATAAATGCTTTACAGGTTCTGCTCTTAGGCAATCTTCGCGAAGTAGATTTAATGAATATTCTACGCATCTCAGCGGTATTATGTTTGCAGCATCGATGGAAATTATATCTATAGTAACTGCCCCAGCGGGTTTTTCCTGGCAATTTCAATGTTTCGCCTGATCGTTTGTCTTTTATAATCTGGGCTAGTAAAGCACTCATAGTTTGACTTATTTTTGTTGCTTTTATGGACTCTATGGCAATCGATATAAATGCTTTACAGGTTCTGCTCTTAGGCAATCTTCGCGAAGTAGATTTAATGAATATTCTACGCATCTCAGCGGTATTATGTTTGCAGCATCGATGGAAATTATATCTTTCACTTTGCTCAACATAAACTCATATACATCTGCCAAAGCGAGCAGACGGCCAGACGGACAGCGAGGTCTTATTAATAGCCTATTACTTAGACTTCGCTATACGTCTGTCCGTCCGTCTGTCACAGGCCTTTATCTCTTGAACTTATTATAAGTAATCGCTAGACACTTGAATTTTTTACGAGTGAGTCCGGCTCGCACTTGGACGGTTTTTTTTATTTTCTTGTATTTATCAAATTTTACTAACATTTCTAAATGACTACCCTAAAAACGCATGCTCAAACAGAATTGTTCGTAAAAAGCAAAACACTTAAATCCATTTCCTTAAAGAAATCCAGCATCATCCTCATCAGAAACAGAATCGAATGGAAGTAAAGACTTGCAGAACCATAAAGCTAAATCTCTAGCCAAAAGCCATTTATCATATTTTAAGGAGCCCGTAGCGCTTGTGGAGGTTTTTGCGGGTCGTGCAACAGTAAAAAAGTCTTTAATATTAGTTTTTGCCTTGTCAGGAATTTGATGATCATCTCGCAGATGGCGAATTAAATTTCTAGTGCTTACTTTTTTATTGTAGTTCTTTATCTTTTACCTACTCGCCATGCTTTTGCTTTTAGGTAAACCGTAAACCGTATTAATGAATGAAATAATAAAATGTAGGTAGCACAAAATTAATAACTTATAAAAATAAGATGCGAGCATATTCAAATAGATAAATATTTTGTAGGTTATATTCCAAGGTCCCACGTGGTTATGACGATAAGTAAGTAGGTTTATGTACTGACGATCCAAACGTTACATCTTTACTCTCTTTTTTCACATCAGTCAGGCAAGCAACATCTAAAGTGTATTTCAAATAAACTTGCGATAAATGTCATTCAACCACCCTGTACCAAAAAGTCCAAATAACTTACGATAGATATCGTTCGTCATACAAAACTGTCGCTAACATTGCATCGGTTGAGTTTCATAATACCAAACACGGAGTAGGTAAGTCAATGTTTTGATCGTATTACCGACACTGCCATTTTTTTCGTATGGTTTGGAAATATTGGGATACATTAGTAGAAGGAGGTGAACAAACTTTATCGCAAGTTTATTTGAAATGAACTTTATACATATAATAAACTTGTAGAAAGTGGTGTCTGTACAATGGAAATATATAAAAAAAAGTAGCAGGGGTTGTTATTTTATCGATGCCGAACCCGAAATTGTAATTAAATTTTTTTTTGTCTGTTTGTGTGTTTGTCTGTGTGTTTGTGCACGCTAATATCAGAAACGGCTTATTCGATTTAGATGCGGTTTTCACTAATATATTGTAGTAAGCTTCACTTAACATTTAGTGTTTATTTCATGTCAATCGGTTCATAAATAAAAAAGTTATGTCTATTTAAAGAATCACGGTGAACATTTGTTAAGGTATTCTATCAGAGTACGTACACGCCTCGCGCCTGCGCGTCCGTGGTATAGAAAGCGCGCCTGAGTTTGTTTCGGCCTTTCTTCTCAGAGTAGTCAGATAGGAAAAGCCGATCTCATCAAGCTTAAATAATAATCTGATCCAGCCTGTCCCATCTTGCTGCCCTCTCCCCAGCGACGCCCTAAGCCGAGGTTCGTACCCCACAGGGGGTGCCCTTAGCGTGTAGTCGCTTAGTATACTTAGTAGATAATTGCCCCTGGCTGGAGGCTTTGAGTTTACATAAGGCAACCGGTTAAGTAGTCACGATCTCTCAAGGTCAACTACGAGATGCCATAGTCAAAAATAAAAAAAAAACGTGCCGCTGCCATAAGGATTCAGTTATTCGTAGCGAACGCACGTATCCTGGAGAGTAGGTATAGGCGGATAGTTGCTTTCGATTATTGCGATTCACTTGAATACTGACTGTTTGCATATTTCATTTATTTATATTTTAGGGTTTGTAGGTTAGGTTCTTTTTCTTAATTTTCTTTAAAATTTTGTAGATAAATATTGTAAGTATTTGGTATAGGTTAGGCATTTCTTTCCCTGATTTTCGGTATACTTATCTTAATTTGTATTTAGGGTTTGTATATAAATATTATAAGTATTTGGTATAGGTTAGGCATTTCTTTTCTTGATTTTCTTTATCTAAATATATAAAATTCAAAGTCCTGACTCACTGACTGACTGACTGATTGACTGACTGATATATCAACGCACAGCCCAAACCGCTGGACCTAGAGACTTGAAACTTAGAAGGTGTGTTCTTTGTGAAGAGTAAGTGTCCACTAAGAAAGGATTTTTAGGAATTCAACCCCTAAAGGGTTAAAATAGGGGATGGAAGTTTATATGAAAGTCCGACAGTTTTGAAGTTAGGTTCTTCTAATTTTGTATTTAGGCTCACAATTGAAAATTAATTTAGACGTGTCTCAGCGTTTTTGATAATTCCACCCCCGAAGGGTTAAAAAGGGGGATGAAGTTGTGTATAGAAAGTCATTAATTTTCGACGTAAAACTCACTAAATTTATTATCTAGGCTTATGATTGGAAGCTAACACAACAGTGTTGTTACAATTTCATCCATTAAGGGGGTGAAAAGGGGGATGAAATTTTGTCCTGACTGACTGATATATCAACGCACAGCCTAAAACGCTGGTCGGTACCGCTGGGTAGAGAAATTAATTTTGGAGGGTGTGTTCTTTGTTAAGAGTAGATATCCACTAAGAAGAGGTTTTTGGAAATTTAATCATTAAGGGGTGAAAAGAGGGGATTTTGTTTGTATGAAAAATCTTATTCCTTGAGTTAATAACCATGAAACTTGGCACGAATACTGTTAACGCAGCGCCATCTTTGACCACCAGAAGACATTACCACAGCCAATTATGAAGATAGTTCGATCGTTAGACAAAACCAATACATCTTGTTACAGTCAGGCGTCAGTCTAATTAACTTGTATTATCTCGGTTAGATGGCACCACTTTTAATTACTAAACTAGATTCTGTCTATGACATTCTATATTATCTATGTTAACTTAAAATTGAAATTAGCTTACTCATTACAAAAACTGTTGAACAAGAACATCGTTTTTTATTCCTACGCCTCTTAAACCAAGAAATCTCTCCGCCCTGCTGGCGCACTATAAGTCTAAAACATTTGGACCTACGAGCCACATCTAAAGCGATCACCAGCGACCAGCTTGGAGAAAATCCTGGAGAAATACGACCACTAGCTGCGTTCAACTTCAAACAAGAAGACGTCAATAGCGGCCGGCCAGGAGGAGCGGCTTCAGGGGCGTAAGACCTTTCCAAATCCTTACCCCACATACCCCTTTGTCCTATTTGTACTAAAATCGCCTTATATCTTATAGGAACAGCGGGTGTGGTGCGCATTATTCACCACAGTGGTTGCAGGACAACCGTGAGTACTCTTTCTTCCCATAAATCGTCAATATGAGAAAGGCGTTTAAGGAATTAGTGAGAAAACGGGGTCCTATTAAGGGTAGTTTGACGCTGTTTGTGAAAAGTGTAGATTCCTTGTCAAATTCCGATGAGTTAACTGACAAACAAATAAACGAATTAAAGCTACGTCAGCGGTCGGCAGTTAACTTATTACAAAACTTTAGTACTGTTCAATATGCTATTGAGGAATTAGTAGATGAAAAGGAATATGAAAAACAGTTGTTAGAACGTGAAATCTTTGAAAATTCTTATTACAGTGCTATGTCTACTATTGAGTGTCTGTTAGAAAATCAAAAGGTTAATTGTACTAGTAGTGATAATTCTCATAACTGCAGAAACAAGTTACTGGTTAAATTGCCCACTATATCGTTGCCCTCATTCGATGGATCTTACGAAAATTGGCTAGAATTTAGAGATACATACTTGTCAATGATTCACAACTCTGAAGAGCTAGATGATATCCAGAGATTTCATTATTTAAGAGCTGCCCTTACCGGTAATGCTCTGCAGGTAATTAAGTCTCTGGAATTTTCTGCCAGTAATTACAAAATAGCTTGGGATCTGATCGAGGGTAGGTATGATAATAAAAATTTGCTAGTACATAATCATGTTAGATCTATTTTTTCTGTACAACCCCTTACAAAAGAATCAGCACCTTAAAAAAAAAAAAAAAAAAAAAAAAAAAAAAAAAAAAAAAAAAAAAAAAAACGGTAACGGTTCTTTTCGTAAAATGGTTGATTCAATTTTTAGAAATCTACGCGCTTTAAAAATGTTAAGGGAACCTATTGAGTATTGGGATACTTTGCTAATTTATATCATTGTGTCTAAGTTTGATGCGGCCATAGATAAGGATTGGCAGCAGTACAAGATTAATTTTATTAAAACTACTAACGAATCCATAACATTTGACACTTTGATTACCTTTCTAAATAAATCTAAACGTGTATGTGCTAAGTGTGAGGGTAAGCATCCCGTTTATGCTTGTAGTCAGTTCTTAAGTTTATCTCCGCAAGATAAACTAAACCTAGTTGAGGGAAAAAATCTGTGCTTAAACTGTTTACGGATGGGTCATTCCAGTAAAGACTGTTTTTTCGGACCTTGTAGGCAGTGTAATGAAAAACACAACTCGTTGTTGCATGAGGTTCTCAACAACGGAGACACAGTCTCTGCCGTATCACATGCTGCCTCTGATCTTCCGTCGCAACCCGCAGAGCATAATTCTTCAGCTAGCTTGCACTCTAGTATAATACACACTACTTTAGAACCGGTTTTGCTGTCTACCGCTGTGGTAGAAATTGCTGCAGATGATAATACACAGTATATCAGAGCTCGTGCTTTACTGGACAGCGGTAGCCAGCACTGCCTCATATCAAGTTCATTTTGTAAAAAAAATCGCGCTAAAACATTACAGTCCACTTATAAAATCAGTGGTATAGGTCAAACTGTTGCAAAAACGAACGAAACTTGTTACATAAAATTACGTTCTTTAAAGAATAATCACACAATACGCATGCATTGTTTGGCCATACCACAAATAACTTCCACGTTACCCGCTTCTAAATTAGTTAGTAAGTTAAATATACCCGAAAATATCGATCTCGCTGATCCTTTGTTTTGCACACCTTCTCAAATAGATATTTTAATTGGTGCAAACTATTTTTGGGATCTATTACTTGAAGGTAGAATTCGGTTACCTAGTTGTCCGTATTTGAATAATACGAAGCTAGGATGGATAGTTTCAGGTCCGGTACACACTGAGAGCTTGCGCATAAATCAGGTGCAGTGTAATTTCGGCCAAATTTCAGAATTAGAAGTAAACGATCAGTTAAAAAAGTTTTGGGAAATCGAAGAAATTTCGCCATGTATAAAATCGCTTTGTTCTGAAGATCGTTTATGTGAACAATTATTCAATGATACTACTAAGCGAGACGACAACGGTCGTTTCTCGGTTAGAATACCGCTTAAAGAGTCACCAAATACTCTTGGTGATAGCTACCATGTAGCTAAAAATAGATTTATGTCCTTGGAAAGTAAATTACAACGTCAACCGCAGTATAGGTCCATGTACGTTGATTTTATGCGAGAGTACGAGAGACTTGGACATATGACTCGTGTTGAGGATTACCCTATGCCGTGTTACTTTCAGCCTCATCATGGAGTCTTCCGTGAGCATAGCACTACGACCAAATTAAGGGTGGTCTTCAATGCGAGCCAAAAAACGTCATCCGGAAAATCTCTCAATGATATCCAATGGACAGGTCCACCTCTTCAAAATGATTTGATGGTTGTTCTTTTGAGATTCAGGCAATATCGGTATGTTGCATGTGCCGATATAGAGAAAATGTTTCGGCAGATTTACATACATGACGATCAACGTAACTTACAGTTAGTCTTGTGGTTGAGAATGAGTCCGATCCCCTCAGTGTGTATCGCCTTAACACTGTTACCTATGGAACGGCCTCCGCGCCCTACTTAAGTATACGTTGTGTCCGTCAGCTGGCACTAGATTGTAATGATCCTGAAATCTCAAGAATTATATTAGAAAATATGTACGTCGACGATTTATTAATGGGCGACGACAACAAATCGCATTTATCTCACCTTTGTAAACAGGTTTCTGATGAGTTCGACTCTGGTTGTTTTCCGTTGCGTAAGTGGGTTTTCAATTCACCTGAAGTGGCTTCAGATTCCATACAGAGTGAAAATTCTAAAGAATTAATGTTAGATGAGAACTAGATTGGTTCTCGTCTAACATTAATTCTTTAGAATAAAATAAAATAAAACGTTAGGATTGGGCTGGTTAAACTATAGTGATCAACTTCATTTCACTACAAAAATTAAATCTGAGACATCTAAAATAACTAAACGTTTTATCTTATCAGTAGTGTCTCAAATTTACGACCCATTAGGTTTGTTAAGCCCTATTGTTATAGTAGCAAAGGCGCTATTGCAAAAACTCTGGCTATGCAAAACTGGTTGGGATGACTCATTACCACCAGATGTTTTGATATGCTGGCATAAATTCGTTCATTCATTAATCGATTTACATAAACTTCGGATTCCTCGTCACGTAATAGGAGATTCCCCAAATCGTATTGAATTACACGTATTTACTGATGCGAGTCAAACGGCCTACGGTGCGTGCGCATTCATACGTTCGGCAAGTAGTAATGATGACGTAACAGTCAGGCTGTTATGTTCTAAGACTCGCGTCGCTCCAATCAAACCGGTTACAATTCCACGTTTGGAATTGTGCGGTGCGCTAATAGGTGCTAGGTTACAATCTAAAATAGTAAAATCTATGCACATTAATTTTGACAAGATCATAATGTGGACTGATTCAACAATAGTCTTAGGTTGGATAAGGATGTCCCCGCATTCCCTAAAGGTTTTCGTCCAAAACCGAATAATAGAAATAAATGACCTGATGGCAGGTAAAGGAACTTGGTGTCATGTTGATGGCAAGTCCAATCCTGCGGACTTGTTATCGCGTGGTATTTCTCTGGCTGAACTCGGTAGTTCAAATCTGTGGTGGCACGGACCAGATTTTTTATTGAATGCGGTTGCCAACTGGGATCAAAAATGTGATATTCCACTTTGTGATAACTTGCCAGAACTTAAATCGAATACAGTTTGTATGCTTAATAATAATCCTAATAACGATATAATTAATTTTAATCAATATTCTTCATTTATAAAAATACAACGCGTTTATGCATATGTGCTTCGATTTGTAAACAATCTTCGTGCAAAAGATAAATCGGAGCGCAGCACGGGCGCGTTATCAGTCCCGGAATTAAATAAGTCACTTATGTTTCTAACTAGAATTGCGCAACTAGAAGCCTTTCCAAGTGAATATAGTGCCTGAATTAATAAACATAAAATTAAATCGTCTAGTAAACTATGTTCATTAAATATTTTTTTGGATCAAAATAGTGTAATGAGAGTGGGGGGTAGGTTATGCAATTCAGACTTACTTTTCGATCAAAAACATCCTCTTCTGTTAAGTAGTAAACATCAGTTCACCATACTTTTATTTAGGCATAACCATCATGATATGCTACATGCCGGTCCACAGCTTTTGTTATCACATATAAGACAAAGGTGGTGGATAATAGGTGGTAGGAATCTAGCTAAAAAGGTTGTGCATCAGTGTGTCAGATGCTGTCGAATGAAGGCAAAGTCCATACAACCTATAATGGGCAATCTACCCAGTGAGCGTTTCGAATCAGGTTTTCCATTTATTAAATGTGGCGTTGATTACGCGGGGCCTATGTATGTTTTGAACCAAAAGGGCCGAGGTTCTAGGTTAGAGAAATGCTACCTATGTTTATTTGTTTGTTTATCAACACGAGCAATACACTTGGAACTTGTGACGTCACTGTCATCAGAGAGTTATATCCTAGCTTTAAAAAGATTTATTTCCCGTAGAGGAAAACCTTCCCTCATTTACTCTGATCATGGTAGAAACTTTGTAGGTGCAGCCAGGGAATTTTCAAAATTTTTACAAAACAGCTGTCAAGGTATTACTGATTACACTTCAAATAACCAAATAGAATTTAAATTTATACCTCCCTACGCACCTCACTTTGGCGGCTTGTGGGAAGCTGGAGTCAAATCCTGTAAGCACCATATAACGCGCGTGATAGGGAAGGCCCATTTAACTTACGAGGAGTTCAACACGGTTTTAGTACAAATAGAGGCCGTCCTGAACTCCCGTCCTATGCACCCAATGTCCGTAGATCCTGATGACCTTGCGCCCCTGACGCCAGGTCACTTCCTCATCGGCCGGCCTCTGACGGCTCCTGCAGGCGTAGACGTCACGGCGAAGCCTTCGCACGCTTTATCCCGCTACCTACGTGTCGAGCAGCTCAGGCAGCACTTTTGGAAGCGCTGGGCCAAGGACTACATCTCCGTGCTTCAGAGACGTATCAAATGGAAGGAGAATCATGGTGCACTCACTCCCGGTTCCTTGGTGCTCATCAGAGAGGACAACTTACCGCCCCTCAAATGGCGGTTAGGACGAATCCTGCTGGCGTACCCGGGACGAGACAAGGTTGCCAGAGTTGCTTGTAT
Source organism: Mesoligia furuncula (assembly GCA_916614155.1). Taxonomy (NCBI): domain Eukaryota; kingdom Metazoa; phylum Arthropoda; class Insecta; order Lepidoptera; family Noctuidae; genus Mesoligia; species Mesoligia furuncula. The sequence goes on along the minus strand of OU744791.1, from coordinate 14,037,753 downwards.
CAAGACAGCAACTGGCGTCATCGAGAGGGCGTTTTCGAAGATCTGCCCTCTCCCGGTCTCATCATCGTCGCCAGAAGATGAAGACAAGGGAGCCAACGTTGAGAGCTATGGCTCTCAAGGGGGGCCAGTATGTTAACGCAGCGCCATCTTTGACCACCAGAAGACATTACCACAGCCAATTATGAAGATAGTTCGATCGTTAGACAAAACCAATACATCTTGTTACAGTCAGGCGTCAGTCTAATTAACTTGTATTATCTCGGTTAGATGGCACCACTTTTAATTACTAAACTAGATTCTGTCTATGACATTCTATATTATCTATGTTAACTTAAAATTGAAATTAGCTTACTCATTACAAAAACTGTTGAACAAGAACATCGTTTTTTATTCCTACGCCTCTTAAACCAAGAAATCTCTCCGCCCTGCTGGCGCACTATAAGTCTAAAACAAATACTTATATAAATAAATTATGAAGTTTGGCTTTTTTTAAGTGAAAACTTCTTTAGCGGCGTTGTACACTTTTTTTGTAATGGGTAAAAAATGTTAAACTCGCGTCAGGTCACGTGACCCTGATCGTAAGATTCGTAAGATGACACGTGCTATAGATGGGCAATCCACCGGGTTTAAACCCGGTGCTTTTGATAAACACCCGATAAACACCCGTAAACACCCACAAAATTGGGTTTTTATCAAAGCACCGGGCTTAAACCCGGGTTGATTGCCCAGCTATAGACGTGACCCAGATCGTAAGATGACACGTGACCCTGATCGAAAATTCGTAAGAATCCAAAATATCAAAAATTGAAAACAAGTATACAGGATCAAATTACAGACAGACAGACAGACAGTCAGAGTCAGAGTTACCAACAACCAAAATATCAAAAATGCACAACATTAATATTCAAGTTTTCACTTCTGCCGGCACTCCCGGACTGCAACCCGTGGTTTTTTTTTTCTAAACTACCCCCTGAAGGGGGATTGGGAGGTGTCAAAGTTTGTATGGAATAATTATAACGCGTGGTCCGATTAACTCGAAACTCAGTATTTATACTTAAGACCGAAAATAAAGAATAACCTGTATCATCGTTTTTCGAAAATTTACCCCTAACGGGGTGAAAAGTTAATTAACAAATAATTATAAAGTTCGAATTTTTTTGGAATTCTAAACTAACCCAAAGGGGAGATTGGGGGTGTCAAATTTAGTATGGAAAAATTTTAATGCGCGGTCCAATTAACTCGAAACTCAGTACCTATACCTATCTAAGACCAAAATATATAATAAAGTGGTTCAGGGTTTTTCGAAAATCTACCGCTAATGGGGTGAAGAGGGGTAGTCAATTTCACAGGGCAGAATTTTATTACGAGGCTTGATTAACTGGAAAATTGGTCTAAATAATCTAGATTATGTTTCGAAATTCCACCCCTATGGGGATAGAAAGATGGGATACAGTTTATATGAAAAATCTTATTCATTTGGTTAATAAATTAGAAACTTGGCAATATTTGGGTCACTAAGTAATAAAGATTGTCACTTTTAGTTTAAAAAATCCCTCACAGAGGATTTGGGGGGTGACAAAGTTGATGGATTAGAAAAATATTTAACCCGCTGTCGGATTAACTCGAAACTCGGTACTACTGAAACAAAATACTTAAAAAAAAGTGATTTAGGGTTTTTCAAAAATTGACTCTTACGAAGGTGGAAAATTCTTCTGCTTGCTTCCATTAACTCGAAAATGGGTATGGGTCTTTGAGTCAAGTTATGAACACATCCCAAACGATTTTTCAAAATTACTCTCCTGCACGCGTAGCATGAACACTTCTATCTCTACGAAGAGTAGACACATTGCTTTCTATACAAAGTGACATTTCTTTTCTTCATTTTTGACATACCGCCTAGAAATCTTTCTACAATCTGTCATTTTGTCTTTCGTTTCCAACGAACTTTGTCTAGGTCCTTTTATAAGTAGACTATTTCAGAAGAAAGTTTTCTATCCCAAATGTCAAAATCACACTGACAACTGTCAGTTGTCTAAGGTAGTGAAGAGATTTTGTAATCGCTAAAGACGGTAGAAAACTTTCTACTCGACAGCCACAAAGTATATACGGTTATCTACAAAATCCCACGAAAAAAAAAACATAAGTCGCAAAATTCCAATGGCTTAACGTGCTTTCCGAGGCACGGAGGGGTCTCGGTATGTAAAGATGGTCACCCATCCACGGACCAACCGCGGCAAGCGTAGCTTAACCTGATCGATCATATTATGCGGCTGTTATTACTTGGCCACGGACCCCTCCTTCTAATGTGACTTAATATCAGTAAAAATTAAGAATCAAAAAGAAAAAAAACTCGTATGACAAAACAAAGAATTCCGAGTCGAATTAAGTTAAAGAGTGAATTTCGTAAAAAGTGCCGTTGACTCTTTCTACTTTGCTGCCGTCGTACTGTCTACACGGAACGTCATCTTTGTCTACTCTTCCGTCGACAAACCGGTGCTCATGCTACGCGTGCTGGGGGGGTAAAAAGCTGGGATACAGTTTATTTAAAAAATCTGATCCCTTTGAGCTATAAACTAGAAAATTGGCCCGAATACTTATTTATATCTAAATAAATGATAAAAATCATAAACCTACATTTTCGAAATTATAAGAGGAAAGTACGAATTTCACGCGGACGAAGTCGCGGGCAGAAGCTAGTATTAAATATGGTCTGAGTTGAGAATTCTTTTCTTATTACTTTCATTCAATATTAAGTGGCCAAAATATTTCCAGCAAAAGCTGGTTCTAGTTTTCGCATCGTAAAAACGTCTATGGAGAGTTTATTCACTGTAGTTTTTGATAGTTCAGTCATTTTGGATGAGTCAATCACGAAAACAAATACACGTCTTTACGCCACTCACGCCCCGCGGTGAATGTCGGCGGCGGCGGCGGCGTGCGGGGGGTACACGGTGGCGCCGTTGCCCATATCTAGTGACGAGATTGTACTAAATCATTTCAAGATTTCTTATAAGAAATGAAAGGGATAGCATTCGTTAACAATATCCTGTCTTTATCACTCGTATTGTGCATTACTGGATTGGTGAGAGCTTCAATGGATTTTTTGTTATTCTTGATTTGTTGTCGTTTTTACCCTTTGGGTACGAAACCCTAAAAACGTTATAGTGAATCAAGTAGAGAAGAATTTTTCAATTCGAACCAGCAGTTCCTGAGATTAGCGCGTTCAAACAAACTTATCAGCTTTATAATATTATAGTATAGATTTAGGATGTAAAGTAACGATAATAATATATTAGAATTTTATTTGATAATTCATAACCTTTGAAATCGTATCTTATTACTAGCGCAATAAGGTTGAACTTCATGTAAAAGCAAACTTCGGTAGGTATTGGTAATTTCGTTACAAGGTTCAACCTGATTGTTTTTGTAATAAGGTCATGCTGCGGACGAAACGTTAATCTTAAACACGGCGGACTGACAAAAGGCTTTTTGTAGGTAAATTAAAGGCTTTTTGTAGGTAAATTAATTGGCTAAACTTCACACACGTTCGTGATGGGGTAAGTAGGTATCCATATTTTTTACAATTTCAAGCAGATTACCTATGTTATGGGTTTTCAGCATTTAATTTCGTGAAAATAAATAAAAATCTTTTATTTTGGAACAATAACAGATATAATAGGTATAAAAATAGTTAAAGGATGATAACTACAAAAGTTTATAACTGTGGCGCATGGCGCAGCTATCAATAATAGAATAGAAGAGCAAGGAACGCGCTAAGACAGGTGACCGCCAGCCCGTCAGTAAGTAGGTAACAAAACTCGGAAAAGGTCATTAAAACCTGCTTGAAATTTAAAAACTGGCCAAGTGCGAGTCGGACTCGCACACGAAGGGTTCCGTACCACAAGGCGAAAACGCCGAAAAAAACACGTTTGTTGTATGGGAGCCCCCCTTAAATATTCATTTTATTTTGTTTTTAGTATTTGTTATTATAGCGGCAACAGAAATACATAATTTGTGAAAATTTTAACTGTCTAGCTATCGCGGTTCTTGAGATACAGCCTGGTGACAGACAGACGGATAGACAGCGAAGTCTTAGGTCTCGTTTTTACCCTTTGGGTACGGAACCCTAATAATAGGGTCCCGTTTTTACCCTTTGTGTACGGAATTCTAATAAAAAAGGAAATGTTTTTCTGATATGAGATTATACCTACTTACCTACCTACTTGTCTACTTAACAATATTCATCGAGAGCGTGAAATTTCGCTAATTCATTGTGTAACGAACGGTGTATACCGTACTACCTATCTGTTTAAATGTAATATGAGTAGGTAGTTACTACTTAATACTCTAAGTAATTTTCCAACAAATATGTAAAAATTAAGGATTAAGTAAAAGATCATTGACTATAAACTTTCATAGGTATTTTAAGCATTGCGCTGGGCGTTTCGATTCAATTATTCAACCTGCTACCATAGAACTATTATTACTTAGTGTTCAGAACCGACGACGCGACGCTGCAAAACCAGTTTTTGCGCCAGGCCCCCGCCTTCCGAATTGCGTCAAAAGCGATTACTTATATCGCGAATCCGACCAACGCGCAACGTCACAAATAGTAGTCAATAGTCCTTATATTTTGTGACTATTAAATTTGGTCGGACTCGCGATATAATCGCTTTTGACGCAATTCGGAACGCGGGGTATGTTACCGACCGGCAACTACTCATTTATTTAGTCTTGCATGAAACGTGTAAGCGCCATGAAATTCCCGGCGCTTATGACGTTTTGGTCGCGAGAAAACTATTCGTTTTAAGCGGTCTAGCGCTGCATGTTTTATAGTTTGGTGAGACAACACCTACTGTTTAAGCGCTGCAGCAAATACGCTCGCCCCACTGTCTTCCTGTTGTGACACTGTATTTGATTCGGATAGCTACGCTATTTCTTATCGCACAGTGTTTTATTCACACCACGACGACCATACGCACACACTCTCACGTACGCACTGCAGCACGACACATTACTAGTAAGAACAGACAAAAGCTATATGTCTCTTTCGCACGATTCTCGCTGTAGTTGCTCATAACGCGTTCAAGGCCAAAGTGGGGTAGGTTGATGTGCTGGCGACTGTACATTAGCTGTAAAGAAAACACTAGTGACAGTAGTTATGTTGAGAACAAATTGTAATTCTTTACATACCTAATGCTATTGTTATGTCTTACCAATGAGTGCAGGATTTTTCTTGGATTTTAAATTCCTTCTACTAGTGACATCCCACTTTTTATTTGCTGAAGTAGTTGGAGTTAAACCACATTTACTACTTGGAGTATCTTGTAAAGCTGTCTGTAACAAAAAATAAGATAATTTTAAATAAATATACTTTTACTAGCGGACCCAACAAACATTGTCCTGTCTGAACGATCCCAGAATCTAAGTGCAACGCCACCTACCGGGTCCAATTGTATTTTCAAACCGTCTCGGAACCCATTGAAATATACACACAAAATTCCATCTAAATTCATCCAGCCGTTTAGGAGTTAGGTGACAAGCATACGTACAGAAGAATTATATATTATGTAGATAGTAAAAGTTATCATTACTGCTATTTCTTGAACAATATCAGTCTACAAATAAAAAGTATCAAACATAATATCAATACATACCATTCACAATATCTAGATTAATACTTTTTTCTTCTGGAAATATTTCTGCACTAGTAGTGAGCGGCAATGGTTCATACTCATTAGTAACTAATAGTACAACTTCTGTAAAAAAGTAGATACAGCATTAATAACAATAATGATTTAACTTTAGTTATGCAATTCAGCTAGCATATTTTAATGCTTCAGATAATAATATTGATAGGTATCTGAGGTGTACTGATACTTACGGTTTTGAGCAGCCTCACTTTCTACAGCCTCATCTGTGTCCACATCAAACAGCTCCATGATTTCTTCCATTCTGGGAATATCAATGCCGTCTGTAACAAAGCCATAAGTATATTTTTTATTTGAGCAGTTAAGCTTAACTATTTAATTTAATTATTGTCAACAAAAAATATTTTACATTAAACAACTTTTGACTGCAAGTATGGTGCAACGGTTAATATGCTCAACATCCCTAGTGTGGGAGGATCTTCTAGAAGCAAGTAACATACAAATTTACTAACCTTGACTTTCTTGAGTTTGTGGTAACACATCGCAGTCATAAACAGCTTCTAAGCCATTGGTGCTTAACGAAATCATGGTTTTAATTCGTTCTTCCACATTGTCCAGTGGAAGTGCTGTGTTTTTACCACCTCCAGTACGATAAAGTTCCGAACGTAATTTGGCCGACTTTTTCCTGACTGTACGTTTCAGGCCCTCATACTTGACCTTTAGGGTTTTCGTCGGTCTGAATATCGAGCCAGATCGAGCATTAAATTATTTTTGGATGCTTTCCCAAGCGGCTTCTTTTTTTACTTTTAGGGTTTTCGTCGGTCTGAATATCGAGCCAGATCGAGCATTAAATTCTTTTTGGATGCTTTCCCAAGCGGCTTCTTTTTTTCCACGTTGAAGCATCGCTTTGTTTATTTTCTAGTACTGATTGGTATTTCTGTACCAGCGATAACAAAATGTCCCTCTCATGTAGGGAAAAGTTTGCACTTCTGTCTCTTTTATTTATTTTATCCATGCTAATAATTAATGGAGATATTTTAAGCTAATCGCGTGATATTTTAATTTATTAACACACAAATAATGACAACTGCAATCACAGACAACAATGACGTTTGACGAGTAACAATGACGTAATATTGAACGAATGGAACGTATGATTTGTTACGTCATTCGCTTGTGAAATTGACAAAAGCTAATCGTTACTTTTACTTGGCGATTAAAGTTATTTGAGAAGTAACTAATCAACGCTTTACTTGAAGATGGTGAACGAGGCGCTAATACTTACGTCTAGAAGTATGTCTAGATTTAATACGACCAGTTAAAAGGACAGGATGATTACCTCCTATGTGCATTACCAGTTCCTCGGAAAACTCTAGCTCTGGACTTATGTCTATTTCATAAATACCTCTGTTTCTGATATGTTCTCCATAATAAGTTTATTTTTTATTAATGTTCAAAAATATCGCAGAGTTTAAATTATTATGTAACGTACTGAAAAGCCACGGAAGTCTTTGATGGCTTATACATGGCTAGTGAGTTCGCAAATAATTAATGATAAGTATACAATCTAATATTAGTACTACAGAAACAAAAATAAAGAAACAAATTTAGACGGTAAGTTTGTAAGTTTAACATTCAAAGGGTACAATCTAATATTAGTACTATAAAAACATAATTAAAGTAAATAAATTTAGATGGTAAGTTTGTAAGTTTAACATTCAAAGGGTACAATCTTTTTTTTTTTTTTTTTTTTTTTTTTTTTTTTTTTTTTTTTTTTCGCGGGTAGGTGTTAAAAAGTATACAAGTTTCTTTAAAATCGGAATTTTATTTAAAATATAATTAATTCAAAATAGTGATTAAGTTTACATCAGTACTTAGTCTGCAATAGTAAACTACAAGTACTCACGTTTGTGGCACATTTATGTGACATATATTACACTTTATAAACACCACCTGCCAGCTGATCATCTGCACTATTATTCAATATTTGTCTGCACTAAATGCACAGAATGTCTCAATTTGCTGAAGTCCTTGCTGCCCAGAAAGCCCTCGAGGATAACTTTTTGAAGAAGATGGGTGAACTCGAAGCGCAAATCCAGTGTGCCGGTCCTGCCAAGGACACAGTGGCAAAGATAGCTGAAGAGTTTCGCAGCTTCCGGGAACTCATTTTCTCCATGCTAGGTCTGCTTCGAAGCCAAATAAGCGAGTGTGCCAAACAAATTGATGGCTTAGAGACCAGGCACCGGCGGAAAGCCTTGGTCTTTCAAGGCCTTGCTGAAGTGGAGAACGAAGACAGCACGGCAGTAGTTATGGAGGTTCTCAATAACAAGCTTGCCCTCAAAAATCTATCGGCATCCTCAATTAAAGCCTGTCACAGGCTAGGAGCTCAAGGCAAGGAGCATCACAGGCCGATCCTAGTAAGGTTTGCCAGTGTGGACATAAAGGCCTCAGTTTGGAAGGCAAAAACAGGCTTGAAAGGGTCTAAAATAACCGTGAAGGAGTTCTTGACCAGAGCCAGGCAGTCTGTCTTCGGAAGGGCGCGCGAGCACTTTAGCATGCGGTCGTGCTGGACTCAAGACGGCGTCATCTGCATAAAGGCCTCTGATGGCAGTCGGCATAAGGTTACTTCCATCGACGAGCTGAAGCCGTTGATATCCAAGTATCCTAAGGCGCCAGGCGTGACTCCATCAACGAGATAATGAAGTGTCCATGATGCCGGGTGCCTGAAAAACACATAACGTAATTATGGTGTTGGTTACTTTGATGTTTGTTGTTGTTTCCGATTCATAATCTTTACTTACCGTTATGTAGTTGCCCCGTCTCTTTTGTATTGTGCCTAACTGTTTACTTATTTTCTGTTTCTCTATATAGAGGTTTTTCAATACCCTCAACACTATTTATTTTTCAACCTCAACTCATGTCATGTTGTTTAATTTTGTTGTGATGTGTACGTAAATGTCAGCTTGTCAAATTGACATTAGTAATATTAAGTCGACGTTGACATTTTACAAGTATACGTTCGGAAATTTCCGAACGTATTATTACTCGCTACCTATTACCACAGATAAATATAATACTGCTATTACTAATGTCATGTGCAGTTGGGTGTTTCCAGGGAATTATTATGTACTGCGTACACGTAGTGAAGTTTTCATTTTTATAATTTTTTTTAATTCTTTTTTTTTATTCGTAACTTTTAAAACATGTTTTTTTTTTTTGTTTGGGGAACTACGGTTTTCGCTTTGTTGAATAGCCATAAAATGTGGTCACTGGTTTTGTCTGTAATTTGTGTTCTTTCTTACTGTTTATATAATAGCTTTAGTGTTGGTGTTTGTTAGCTGGCGGGTGGTGCAGTTGCGCCTGTTAGTTGCTTTGATTTTAGCCATAGCTTATATATATAGATTTTTTAATTTATTATATTATATTTATTTATTTTAACTTAATTGCTACCTACTTCTATTTATGTCAGACAATGAGTCTTATTTTTCTGCCAACCAATCTGCTGCTTCTTCTTGCGATGATAGTTTTTGTTCATTCAGCTACACCCTTGGTGACTTTTTACAACAAAATTTTAATGATCAGTCAAATCGGTTGGTGAATGTGTGTCACATTAACGCTCAAAGTGTTCCAAGCCACTATAGCGAGCTGTACGACGCGTTTAATAATAGCAATATCCACGCCATTCTGATCTCTGAAACTTGGCTCAAACCACAACTCCTGTCCACCACTTACCCTCTTACTGATTTCGTTCTTATACGGAATGATCGGACTGGTAAAGGAGGGGGTGGTGTGGCCATATACCTTCGCTCTAATCTTCCTTACAAAGTACTTGCTACTTCCTCTTCTAATTATTCTGCTTCTGCGGAGTTTATTTTTCTTGAAGTCTGTATAAAAGGAGCCAAAACCATTATTGGTGTGGTCTACTGTCCTCCCACTGTTGATTACTTCACTGAATTCGAATCAGTACTTGAATCTTTGGGTTCGGAGTATGTACATCACATCATCATGGGTGATTTCAACACAAACCTCCTTGCCCTCAACTCCCCTCGGTCCCGTAAGCTCCTCCATCTTATCGAGTCAGCTAGTCTGCACGTATTGCCGCTCAAACCTACTCATCACAACACTGTTGGCGAAGACACCTGGCTCGACCTGATCCTCACCTCGAATCCTTCTCTCGTTTCTTCCCACGGTCAACATGACGCTCCTGGCTTTTCTCATCACGACATGATTTTCCTTTCATATATCCTGAAACCTCCCAAACCTAAGCCCAAGGTTCTGTACAGGCGTTGTTTTGCGCGCATGAACGTCGAGAAGCTTAAAGAAGATGCATCTGTGGTCGATTGGGAGCCTATGACGGAAGCTACTTCAGTTGACGACAAGGTTGCCATTTTCAATGATGTTGTAGTCAACCTTTATAACATCCATGCCCCCGTCAAAAAGGTTAAATTAAAACGCCCACCTGCACCATGGATGACTAGAGGTATACAGATGGCAATGCGACGTAGGAACCGCGCGTTCCGTAAATTTAAAAAGGATCGCACTGATGAAAACTGGAAATCATTTAAGGCTGCAAGAAATAGATGTAATCAGATGATACGCAATGCTAAACGCCGCCACATTCTTGATACTATCAATTCTTCCTCTTCTGCCGATATTTGGAAATTTCTTGGAACTCTTGGTATCGGCAAATCGCGACATTTAGATCTTCCTACTTCAATTGACTTGGACGATCTCAACCGACATTTCTCCACTGTTTCTACCATGGATCGTCTAACCAAGCAACAAACCCTGTCTTTAATTTCTGGTCTATCGCGTCCTCATACTAATTCTTTCAGTTTCACTCCAGTTGAACCGGGAGAGATCAGAAAGATCATTCTCTCCATCAAATCGAAAGCAGTGGGATGTGACAATATCACACGTGGTATGATCATTTCTATTCTGGATCATCTCCTGCTCGCGATTACCCACATTATAAATTTTTCCTTGTACTCCGGAGTATTCCCTACCCTGTGGCGCAAAGCCTATGTTCGTCCACTACCTAAGGTTTCCAATCCTTCTCATCCTACAGACTTCCGTCCAATTTCTATCCTTCCCTTCCTATCCAAAGTGCTCGAGGCCTATGTCCACAAACAATTCTCCAACTTTGTTCATTGTAATTCAATTATTAGTCCTCTCCAATCTGGGTTTAGGCCTGGGCACAGCACTGTTTCCGCACTCCTTAAAGTGACTGGTGATATAAGGGCAGGAATGGAAGACACCAAAGTTACTGTTCTAGTGTTGGTTGATTTCTCAAATGCCTTCAATACCGTCAGTCATGACATCCTGTTAGCCATTCTGTCCTACATTATGGTCTCTCCCGAAGCACTGGAATGGTTCTCCTCTTACCTTCAGGAACGTCAGCAGTCCGTTCATGCTGGGGATTCTTCTTCTAGCTGGTGTAATTTGGAAACTGGCGTTCCTCAAGGCGGTATACTTTCTCCTCTTCTGTTTTCAATTTTTATTAATCTTATAACTTCCGAACTTCAGTGTGCGTATCATCTGTATGCAGATGACTTGCAGTTATACTATCAAGAGAAGGTTGATGAATTACCTAACGCTATCGACAAGTTAAATAAGGACTTGATAGCTATAAAAAACTGGTCTGATAGATTTGGCTTAGCTGTAAACCCTACGAAGTGTCAGGCGATCATCATTGGCAGTTCTCGTAGTATTAGCAAGGTAGATATTACGACCTTGCCGCCAGTTCTATTCAATGGTACGATCGTTCCTTTTGGTACCGACGTGAAGGACCTAGGCTTGCACGTTGACTGTACTCTGAACTGGCGGGCTCAAGTCGCTAAGGTGAGTCAGAAGGTTACTGGAACGCTGCGGGCTCTGTACCGTTTGAAAAATTTATTACCATCAAGTACGAAGACAATGCTTGTACAGTCCCTTATTTTCCCTATCATCGATTATGGTGATGTGTGCTACTATGACCTGAATGCAGATCTCCTCAACAAACTTGACCGCCTTCTCAATAACTGCATTCGATTCGTTTTCAATCTGCGTAAATATGATCATGTCTCTGCGCATCGGTCGCTTCTAAAGTGGTTGCCCATACGCCAGCGCAGAGAGCTAAGGGCGCTGACCACCTTGTTCTCATTTCTTGATTCTCCGACTTCCCCTGGTTATCTAGCCCCCCACTTTCAGTACATTTGCGCCAACCACAATAGAAATCTACGTTCATCACACAATCGTCTTCTCCAATGTCCCACTCACCGCACAGACTTCATTCACTCTTCCTTCTTCGTTCAGTCTATCTCTCTGTGGAATGCGCTCCCCCAGGAAATCAGGATGGCAACCAACCGATTATCCTTTAAAGTGAAGGCTCGCGAACACATTCGCAAGAAGCTGGCAGTATCATCACAACGGTAATATTTTCCCATTGTTTGTCTTATTTCTTTTTAGTAAGTATATTCATGTATTTATGTATATTTATTTGTGTTTATATTTATATGTAATTAGGTATATATTATATTCATAGTTTTGATAGGTTTATGCGTATCAATAAATATTTAAAATATTTATTACTCAATGTTCTTGATTGCACCTACCACTGTTTGTCTCTGCATCACCTAAAGGTTGACTGGTAGAAAATGCCTATGGCATTAAGTCCGCCTCTGTACATTTATGTGCTTGAAGTATTAAATAAATAAATAAATAATAAATAAATCTAATATTAGTACTACAAAAACAAAAATAAAGAAACAAATTTAGACGGTAAGTTTGTAAGTTTTACATTCAAAGAATATTTAATAATATAATAAATAATAGTCTTCTCTAATAATAGTCTTCTCTTATTTAATAATATAATAAATAATAGCACAAATAAAAATGGTAGTAAGTGTATCAAACTAAAGTACATACTCATAGTTTGTAGTTTGCAGAAGATGCTTTTTTATTAAACACTAGCTTCCGCCCGCGACTCCGTCCGCGCGGATGTCGGTCTTCGCGTGGATGGTTTATTTCTCCATTTTGAGTAACTCTGACAATGACATCTTATAAATATCTATTGGACCCAAATACGGCTAAGCCTATAATAATTAAGGAGATCCCTCTATTGAGCTACTGCTGTTGAGCTCGCGTTCGCGCGCTGTTGAGCTGCGTAAGTAGTTTTTTCATAGTAATTCCGACCTTGATAAGTAGCATGTAGCAGTAAATTACTGACAATGACGAAAAGTTTGCAATAATAAAAAAGTGATCGTGACAATGCGACAGAAAGTTAATTGAGAGCTTCAGCATACACAACATTGTTAGTGAGCTCGTCCGGAATATGAACATGAAGATTTCTTGGACTGCTCACATGGGAAAGAGCTACGTAAAGTTGCCCGTGTGAAATACAACTCGCGGTAAGATCTACGCCAGCAACTCCTAGGGTCTGACCTTGAGCCTTATTTATTGTCATGGCGTAACACAAAGCTACAGGAAACTGTATTCTCATAAATTGAAATGGAAAATTATCCACTACGGGTAATGCAACGTGTGTTCGCGGTTCTACACAACAACGTCTATGAATAAAACCGAAAAATAAGATTTTTTTTCTACGTATTTTTCCAGGATAAAAAGTATCCTATTTTATGCCCAGGATAATAAGGTATAATTATACCAAGTTTCATCGAAATCGAACCGTTAGTTTTCACGTGATGCCTGCATATACAGACAGACAGACAGACAAAAATTTTTTTAATCACATATTTGGGTTTGGTATCGATCCAGCAACACCCCCCGCTATTTATTTTTTCAATATTTTCAATGTACAGAATTGACCCTTCTACAGATTTATTATATGTATATATAGATTTTGCTTTTTAGGGTTACCGAGATATTTATCCTGTATGTCCACAGGAAGTTCGTTAATTATTTTTGGTAGTATGTAAGTGCATGTTCTCCTACCATATGTATTGTAACATCTGTAAAGTACAAAGCCAAGCTGTGAAGCCAAGTTAATAACACATTCCTAAACAGTTTATAGTCACGCTTAAACCTGCCGTTTACTACTTCCACAACCCATCTACAAAGCGTCACACATCTGCTATTATTAGCTTTTAAAGTAGTTAGTTGCCTTTCTCCTTCATCTCAGGTTTCAGGTTTGTGCACTGTGAAACCAAGAGCTTCTAAGTTAGAAATAGAATCTCTAAAGCCAAATATAAATACATAATTTTGATGAAAGTATTGATGCAAGCCGCCATCGCTAGAAACTAAAAGTTCATAATTTCTGCATCTGTTTGAGTTGCAGCAAAGGGTCCAAACACGTCTATAATATGTTCATCACAACCAACTACCAAAATGGTTTTGTTACATTGTGATACTTATGAAGACTATTTTTTTTTTGATATGTATAATTAGAACTTTTTTGCACATAGTACCACTTTACACGTAGGTACCATCACATTGTATGATAGCCCACCTGTCACCAGAATTAGACTGAAGATTACCAAGTAACTTCTCAGGTACTGTAGTATTTCTTTCAGCTACTTCTTGGCGAGTTATGTGAGACACCCCAAGATTTAGCGGAACATAGGCGGTTCCTCATAAGATTCATCTTGTACTGTAAAGTTAATTTGGGAATCCTAAAAAGACTAGATATCCTAGCGTTGCTGTCACCATTCCTATATTTAATTAAAACCATTGCTAATGCAGTTTTTGGAAACAACAAACTGTATTGGTATGCTATTATACAATTCTGTGACTAGGCATTGATTCCATGTTTTCAAAATCAATAACATTTTCTTCTTGTTTATTATCTAAAAAACTTTCAATTTGAATAGCTGTGAAAGTATTATTTAAACTTGTGTTATCCAATAATAATTCAAATTCATTAGATTGTAAATGTTCTTCACATACTCTGGCACTTCGAGGTACATAAAGTTTATTATTCAACAGCAATGCTGATTTAATCAGGGTAGGCAGTAAATGACCTGCACTACGCTGACATCCATTAAATATGCATCATCTAGATGTATTGGCACAGCGTCTATAATTCGGTAGGACAATTATAGATGCACCTTGAACATTCCTTATTGCTGGGCCAGGGGGGAGTGGGAGAGGAACTGGTGCTTGAATTTCCTGAACAGATTGGTTTCCTTCCACAAATTCAAATCTAGCAGCATCAACAGCATTTTTTCGGGCTACTTCTCTGTTAGCTCTCACATAACAACCATGACACAAATAGTTGTCTGCTCTAACCTAAAACAAAACCATAATTTAACTGTTTACACAAAGAAAAGATAAGCTGTTTATATACACAAGGTAAGAATGAATGGTATATTATTTATAGGAAGTAAACAGCTTTACTGCTGATTGATTAATTCTTGACAATATGATCACAATAAATACAATAATCTTTCTACTTTACTATAACTACGATTTTAATGATAATGTATTATAATGTTTATTACAGGAACTTCTAATATATTAAAATTTAAAGATTAACACTTTCCCAGTTCAGTTCATGTGGTTTTTTTACCTACATATTATTTAACTATTATAAATATAATTAACTTACATGCTGATGCCATGATGATACAACTAAGGCGAGAGGTCTAGATCCCGAAATGCTGTGTCTCCTTCCACGGGTGACGGATCTACCACAGCCGTAACAAACATTAATATGTCCAAGTTGTCTTTCTCTTGAATCAGTTGCGAGACATCTGGTCATCGTGTCATAGCAGGTGCCGCAAGCGCAGCTATGAGAAAAACTGTGAAGGTAAACTATAAACTTAATAATCAAAGATTTTAAACCCATGAGAGAATACTAATAATAATAATAGAATACACATTACTTTTTAATTATTATTACTGTCTGTGTACGTACAGTCACGAGCAATAATGTACACTTCTGGACACATCTATTGGCCCACCTTGTATTTTCAGTTTCGTTTGGTCCTAGCTAAAATTTTATATTAGGTCGAGCAAAAAGTTTTTATGCAGTTTTGAACCTGGCACATTCACAATTTCATTCAATAGTCTTTTTTTGAATTTCGAACACAGAATTTAAAGAAACAAAAGACAATTTGGAGCCTGTTTGTTGATATCAAACAATCGAATACTAAGAAAACTTGGTTTTATTGGTTTACTTGGATTTAATTCTTGAAAAAGTGATTGATATCTTTGGTTTTGCAACAAACATTACATATTCTTAACATTAAGGTGAGGTTCTATCAATAATCTATGGATACTTCACCTGAAGTCGCCGCCCAAGCTGTGGCACTTATTCAGGCCGGACACAGCCAAAGAAACGTGAGTGCTCAACTTAATTTAAGTCGATCTGCGGTCCGAAATGTTTATCGGAGGTACCTAGAGACTGGCGGCTTTGTTCGTCGCCAAGGAAGGCCACGATCTCGGGTCACTGGTCAACTGAAAGGCAGGATCGATTCATCGTGACGACCAGCTTGAGAAATCGTCACCTTACCTCCATTGAGATACAAAACCAACTTCGCGACTTCCACGGAGTATCTGTGAGCGCTCGAACTGTTCGGAGAAGGTTAAAAGAACGCGATATGGTACCACACAAGCCAGCTAATGGGCCCAAACTAACGCGAGCCCACCGAACAGCGCGCCTTCATTTCGCACGCAGTCATTTAAATTGGACACAGCAAGATTGGAGCCGTGTACTCTTTTCTGATGAGTCTAAAATTGTGTTACATGGCAATGATGGAAGCAAGAAGGTCTACCGACGTAAGGGAGAGCGTTTCGCACAATGCTGCTTTGAAGAGAGGGTTGCTTATGGCGGTGGCTCATGGACTGTCTGGGGCGGTATATCCGCGAGCGGCAAAACTCAACTTGAGGTTGTTACAGGACCACGGCTGCCAACATTAAATGCTGAAAGGTACATTCGTGAGTGCTTAGAACCTCACGTGATACCATACGCGGACTATGTAGGCCCAAATTTCCTTTTTATGCATGATAATGCAAGAGCCCATGCGGCCGGCATCGTCAGGGAATATCTTCGGGATGTGAACATCACAGTTATGGACTGGCCAGCCAGAAGCCCAGACATGAACCCCATTGAGCACATGTGGGACGAGCTAAAAAGACGTGTTAGGGCTCGTCAGCCAGTTGCCCAGACGATGCAGGAGTTGAAAACTGCCATAGAAGAGGAATGGGAGATGATCCCTAAAAATTTCATAGAGCGGTTGATAAACTCTATGCCTAATCGTATGAGGCAACAAGCATTATTAAATTAAACCTTTATTTGATAAAACATGTTTTTTATTCAAAAATCAATTGCCTTTAACAAGGCGCAAATCCGACTTGTTAGGCGTAGCTCCATGTCGTATGGTATTCTGAATTCAAATTTAAAACAATACGCTCGAAAAAGATGGTAAAATGTATCAGGTTTAAAACTGCATCAACAGTTTTTGTTCAATCTAGCAATCATATTTCGGTAGGGGCCATCGAAACCTAAACTCTAAGGTGGGCCAATAGATGTGTCCAGAAGTGTATATACGTTGTAACATTTTCTAAAATATCTTAACTTCTACCATTCAAAAAATATGTGTACGATATTTTCTTCTAAATACCTAACCATCAAACTGTGTCAAAACTGGGTATATATTGGTTTCACAGTAATGTAAACGAAACAAAATCAATAAAAAGTTTACACTTCCAATGTAATTTTTAACTATCCATGACAATTTCTAGAACATATATACACGTAATACAAACTGTATACGTGTTATTGGAATTGTCATGGATACATTAAAATGATATTGAAAGTGTAAACCTACTTTTTCCTGTTTTTATTTATTTATTTATTTAAACTTCATGCACAAGAGTGGTACATACACGGACTTAATGCCACAAGGCATTCTCAGGGCATTTTTTTGTATTTGGGGTTTTTGTTAAGGTGAATGCTCCAACCAGCCCGCGAAATTCAAAATTTCTTGCGTTTTTTGCAATTTGCAGGCTAGTGCTAGGTTGTGTGTTGATTAAAATATTATTAGCGGCTGTAAGACGTATGTAGTTACAGAATCATAATCATCAAAATCACCAATACAACCCTCCAACTTCATAAAGGTGTAAGAACAAAAAAAAAAAAACAGAAAGAGTAATTCCTACAGCTTTATGAACTTAAAGCGTTTTATTGATGATTTTGATGATTATAATTCGTAACTACATATGTCTTACAGCCGCGAATAATATTTTAATCAACATACGACTTAGCACTGGCCTGCAAATTGCAAAAAACGTAAGAAAATTTTAATTTCGCGGGCTGGTTGGAGCATTCACCTTAAGTTTATTACAGTAATAATTACAGTTTTATAAATAAACAGGAGTTGGTTACTGTAATAAAACAAGGGCTTACGAAATCAGTGTTGTAATTCGTTACCAAACGTAATGATTAATAATAAAGCCTATTAAATATAATGGCGTAGTTATAATCATTTATTTTAAATCACAATTTAATCAAGTAAGTCACTATCGCTACAAATAACTATTGTTCATTTTAAATACGAGGTATCGGTACTTCCCGTCTGGACTGCAGGTCCCGTCGGAGCTGCGGGTTGTTCGAAAGAGATACCACGGCCTCAGCACAAGGGCTAAGAAGGAACATGGGTGGTTTTCAGTCAGTAGAAGTCTGACACTCCCTTCCGCTCTGCCCAAGAGCGGGAGGGGATATTCGATGATTTTCCACCCGCGAAAAAAAAAAGAAAAAGTATCGGTACTTAAATTAATTAAAATCTTGTGTAGCCACCTTTAGCGTTTATAACATCTTGCAACCTTTCCTGCATTGACGAAACCATATTGTTACATACGTTATTGCCTCTAAAACTATCCCATATCTCATGGACGTGTCTGACCAAGGCTTCTCTGGTTCTAGCTTGGTTGCTGTCCCACTCTTGGACCATCAGCCCCCACAAATTCTCAATAGGATTGAGGTCTGGGCTTTTAGGCGGCCACGGCAACGAATTCACGCAACTTCGGTTGCGACTAAACCAGGCCTAAGTGAATCGAGAATTATGGACCCCTGAATTGTCCTGCACAAAATCAATAGGCGTCAGCTCGGGAAAGTATACCTCCAGACTAGGCAGTAAAACTTCGTCTAAAATACTGGTATATTGCTCGCTATTCATTCGTCCACTGATCTCTACCAATTTACCGGGTCCACTGGCTGCCATCCAGCCCCAAACGCCCAAGCTTATCCGGCCACTTTTTCTTGATGGCAGTATATTTTTATCCAAATAACGAGTGTTATTAGGCCGCCATAAAGACAAACGTCCATCAGCAGAAGAAACAAACACTTTTTCATCTGAAAAGATGGCTCTGCTGAAATCGTAATTCAGATATTCTCGAGCAAATTGTAGTCGCTGTTGTTTATGGCGTGAAGTTAAAAGCGGTTTTCGCGCCGGAACCCTGTGACGTATGCCAGCTGTGTGTAGGCGAAGTCGAATCGTTGAAGATGATACGCGATGTGATGACGATATGTCCTGAATTCGCACAAATCCATCACTAATCACACTTCACGATCTGCGCCGCGGAAGTTTTTCGTGGACGACCACTACTTTTAAAACTAACAACTTCACCGTTATCTTCCCACCGCTTGAGCCACAAATACACGTTTTTTCTCTGAAAAAAAAATGCATCTTAGTAAACTGTTACTTATTAATTTAATAAAGAATCCTAAAAACTATACATAGCTTATATTGAAATAATAATAAATTCAAATTTAAAGTGATATTAGGGCCTTTCTCTACTAACTGGAAACTTGCCTATTGACAGTTGTCCCAACCCTATTTTTCTAGAAAATTAAAAATATGATAATTATGTTAAGTCGATAGATAGTTATAATATAAATACATATAAATAAGAAACCATTGTAATTTTCCCTTATTTTTCGAATTATAGGCAATTTTGTAAAAAAATGCGGTAGAGGACTGTTTTGCTATCCAGAGGATTGTTTTTTCCACCCAGAGAACAGTTTATGTCAATGTTGGTATGAAGAAAAACAATATTAATTATTAAATGTTATCAAATAAATTCTCTTCTTTGTTGAATACTGTGTCACATACAGAATTTAAATACTTATATTTATCAAGAACAAATTGCGAGCTTAGCTCTCTAAGTAATCCTTCTCCATTCTTTAGTCACAGCTTTGTGTTCACGTCGACTCATATCTTTAACTGACTTTCTTGTACCTTTTTCCTTCTTTCTTTGGTAGTTTCGTCGTTCTTTTTCCTTCACTTGCTCTCTTTTTACCCGACTGCGTCAGAAGGAGGGTTATGTTTTTCGAGTGTATGTATGTATGTATGTATGTATATTTCTTTGGCACGCTCTGCAGCCTAAACGGCTTGATCGATTTCAGCTTGAGAGGTGCCGTTAGATTCGTCTTTATTGTAAGAGTGACACTGGGTAAATTAAAATTGAAAAAAAAATTAAAATGGCCGATTTTTGGCGCAATATGTTTTCAAAAATTTTTTTTTTTCTCGAAACCTATCGAGTGGGGTATCAAAATAAAGTGTTTTAAAAGGTGATTACAAAAATATATATACCCTATATGGTTAAAACTAATTCGAAGTGACAAATCGAAAAAAACACGTCGTCGTTTGTCGTTTTAGCCGATAGACGTCCACTGCTGGATACAGGCCTCCCCCAATTTTGGGAGGGTTTGCCATAATCGCCACGCTTGGCAGGCGGGTTGGCGATCGCAGTATGGTATGTTGGTGAAATACATAGAGAACGCTGCTGCCCATTCTCCGGTACGATCCTTAGTCGCCTTTTACGACACCCACGGGAAGTAAGGGGTGGTGGTATTCTTTAAGTCCGGCACCACACAGACCTTCAAAAACACGTACCAAGAACTAAATCGTTTGCGAAATCTTACACATTTGTAAACTAAAAAGCTGGAAATAAAAAAAGTAATTTAAAAAATAAAAAAACCCGACTGCGAAACTGAAAAGCTACAAACAAGCCCATTTTAAATTAAATAAAAGTTGGAAGCAGGCGGGTCCCATTTGAATTTGAAAATATAATAAAAATGGTATGGGTCCCGCCTGCTTCCAACTTTTATTTAATTTAAAATGGGCTTGTTTGTAGCTTTTCAGTTTCGCAGTCGGGTTTTTTTATTTTTTAAATTACTTTTTTTTAACACGCTTTTATTAGGTCGACCTGTATATAAATAACTATGTAATGGAATTTAAGGTAACTAATTTAACCATCTTCCAAGGGTCGTGGCGTAATGAAATTTGGCAGCTGTAGGTAGTTCTGATGACAATACAATAATATGGCATTGTCGAACTGATCTGATGATGGAGCCGGAAGATATGAACTGGAACTTCATGATGGAAAATCGCATCATAGCTGTTTTGGATTTGTCAGAAAAGTCTTGTAATGAACTTTGACCACGATTAGGTTTCAAGGTCTGATGATGAAGCCGGAAGATAGGCACTGGCATTCCATGATAGAATATCGTATCATATTCGTGTTTGCACTTGTAAGATTTTTTTTCGTTTTTACGTGCATTTATAAAAGCGTGTTTTTCTAATGTTTTTAAACTATTCATTTATTACAGGGTCATTTTTACCCGTTGATATCTTAAGCTTTCTGCAATTCATTTCTGCTCTTTTATTTCTTCTTTGGTTTTAGGTTTCTTCTTTGGTGGCATTGCGGCAATACTAAAACAATAAAACATACTTTCAATATAAAAAAAAACCGTAAGGTTTTGAAAACAGGTAGTTATTAGGTACGTACTATTTTATATTCCAAAATCCATAATAATAGAAAACAAAAGACCTGAATTAGCGTGACAGGCCAATGTAAGAAACAAAGAGGCTATCGGCAAACAGTAAGTTAATGCAGACTATAAAGAATATTAATAAAATACATGGACGTCAAATAAAGTCCTCTGTGTTATAAATTTCCAGAGGATTGTTGCACAGAGGACTGTTATTTTTACGTAAAAAATGTTATACCACGTATCAGTTTAAATATTACTTCATAACACAGAAACAGCTATAAATTATCACACTGAGCAATTTTTTTGCCAGGAAACAATCTTGGGAGAATTTCTCAATTAAGGTTTTCCATAAAAGTTGAAATCCCTCTATGATTTTAATCGACTTTTTTACAGTTGGAAATCGTTTTTCTATTTTGCTTACTCTATCTACATAGAGTACAGAATTAAAAAAACTTTTTGCCTCATTCCACAGTTTGTGATGTGGAGAGTTAGTTTTTTTTTACAGCTCCATTATAAATTTTGCCATTTTTAACATAAAAAGTGCCGCCATTTAGGCTATCAAATAACTTGTCAATCATTTGTATAAATGGTATTATTTTTTCCATATCTTTTGGAACTTCATTCCTAATAGACAAATGTTTTATGCCCACTGCTACGCTGTAACTAAATAGTTGTGCAGCTGGCTTGACCCGCATTTTATTAATTTTGCGGGCAGTACAGTCACGAGCACTAATATGTCAACACTAGGCAACTTTTAATTGCGATTTTTTCACGAAATAACGAATGCAAAGTTGAAATACGACACTTTACATAAACCTATGGGTTCGAAAATACTATGTTTGTAATAACATACAATTTCATTAAAAATAAAGGAGAAAATCGTCTTTGAATAAAGCCAAATGCAAGTAACAAAAGGTTCTATAACCAAGGCGTTTTAACACCAAAGAGTGATATAGTAGGCCTTTAACGGTAACCATTGTGACTGCTTGTATGTACTATAAAGGTTTATAACAAAGCGTTTTGGTTCTATAAGATTAGCATTTAAGTTCTATTATTTAGCTCTTAGAACGCTTACAGGACCATACAAAAGAATCTTTAAAGTGTTGCACTGTAATAGAAATGAGAAAAACAATTTTGGTACTATTTAGTACTATAGACAACCTTACTGACACTTTTATGTATCTATTTTGCTCTAATAATGCGTCAAATCAATTTTATTTTGACAGTACTAGGATTGTAGCAGTATCGAAAACACTATTACAGGATCAATTTGCACTATAAAAGTACCTTACACAACCATTACGTAACAGTTTTGCTTCGTAAAAGCTCCCTCAACATCGCTACGGGGCTAGTTCTGTAAAAATCATGAAAACTCTTCTATAGTACTAAATAGTACCATAGCGACTCCTGGCGCAATTGCTAAATAACTTAAATTCAAATAGCTCTAAAAGTGAGTTGCTGTTACTGCTACGTGACTAAAGCGTGACATAAAAACACTAAAATTAATCATTAATGGACTAATTGGATCTTTAATAGCTTTTCAGTAACAATTACATCACTAGTATTTCTTAATGTCGATTGTTTATTTACAGAGATCTGGTTAAGGTTTTAAGCAAAGGTTTAATAATGGATTTAAGATCGCTGCGTCGGTATAGAGAGTGGTAGTTATAAAAAAAAGGAAAGAATCGATATACACAAGCATTATCATCAATACAACAGGCTCATGTTCAAAATGTAAAAACTGGTCAAGCGGGTCCAGAAAATATAGCACATGGTTCTGCACAAAATATTTGTTTTATACACAACAGGGCTGTAGTATTAATGTTCTTTTTGCTCAAAGTAGTAATAAGGATGAAGAATATGACAGTAAGAGCACCTCTCTTCAAAGTTCCCAAACATCGGAATGTTCAGAGGAGGAGAGCAATGACCAATTATGCAGTGACCTAAGAAGATGTGCATCACTTACAATATACCTCATCAAGCCGTCAAAAGATTGATTGAAATAATAGACACGCACATTCCCAATGTGTTACCAAAAGATCCAAGAACATTTTTGAAAACAGATGTTAAAATAAACATCAAATCGCCTGGTGGATATTATTGACATAAAGCTTAACAGAAACATTACGTGCATTACTAGGCATCATAGAAAATGCACCGAACAATATTTCATTGAACATTAATATAGATGGATTACCCCTTTATCACAGCTCAAAAAACAGATATGGCCGCCCTACAACGAAAACCAATTAAATCATAAAAAGTGCAAACGGGGATAACGCGATTACAAAGTGTATGGGGTTGAAAATACCCTTTGTAGTATTATATTGTTATTATTACTTCATAGCATCAGTACAGTGATAAAATTTTTATTTAAACATGTCTATTGAGGTTTATGATAAATGATAAATGATTTATTTTCTGTAAGTAGGTTTTTACAAACACTTTTACACGTCATCATATTTTTTAAACTAGATGTGGTCGGTGTTTCCTATCTGACTACTCTGAGAAGAAAGGCCGAAACAAACTCAGAGGTCACAGTCTCTTTTAAAGTCCAGACAAAATCTTGGTCAGATCGTGTGAAGACCATGTAGATTGATGTCTGAAATGGTCTTTTGAGGAAAGAACCACACAGATTGAGCGGACCTGTCCAATCAGTGCACGCATTTGTCAAAAATCGTGCAGCTCAACTCAGAAATTGAGGAGCTCAACGATTCGACGAACAATACCAAAGAAAGGACATTTGGGTAGGCCGCGTAAATTACTCAAACTGCCAGATCATGATTAAAACTAAGAAGGAAAACAGATAAAAAATGACCCACATAGTCCTCACATTCACAATAATTAAATGAAAAATAAAATACTTTACAAAGTAAATATTCATGTCATTGTCTAAATAAAATTCATCAATGTCAATGTGTATATAAAAAAATCCGGACATAATCTTTGAGGACCATGTAGATTAGTGTCTGAAATGATCTTTTGAGGAAAGAACCACACAGATTGAGTGGACCTGTCCAGTCAGTGCACGCATTTGTCAGTAACCGTGCAGCTCAACTCAGAACTTAAGGAGCTCAACGATTCGACGAACAATACCAAACACAGGACATTTGGGTAGGCCGCATAAACTACTCAAACTGCCAGACCATGATTAAAATGAAAACAATGACCCACATAGTCCTCACATTCACAATAATTAAAATAATATAATACTTTATACAGTAAATGTACATGTCATTGTTTAAGTAAATAGATACTTAAAAAAAAATATTAAAGTGTAAAATAGCAAAATAACATTCACTGTCTAAACCTATTGGAGCAGCTCAATCCCAAGCCTTTTTGTCCTCAATATAGTCTTTTACAGTATAATAGGCTTTCTGGCATAGTTTTCGCTTAATAAAAGATTTGAATTTATTAAGGCTTAGTTCTTGAATGTGGTTTGAAGTTTATTATAAAAACGTATACATTGGCATCTAAACGAGCCACCTATTTTCTTGAGCCTTGTTGTAGGAACAACAAATTTGTGTTTGTTCCTAGTATTTATAGTATGGATATCACTGTATCTTTTTAACAGATTAATATTTTTATGTGCATACAAAAGATTATCATAAATGTACTGAGAAGGCACAGTCATTATATTAATCTCTTTAAATTTGTCTCTGAGGGAGTGTCTGGGACTTAATTTATAAATGGAACGAATTGCCCTTTTTTGTAAAATAAAAATTGTCTGAATATCGGCGGCATTTCCCCACAACAGAATACCGTACGACATCACACTATGAAAATAACTAAAGTAAACTAAACGGGCAGTCTCTAAATCAGTCAAATCACGAATTTTCCTAACGGCGTATGCTGCAGAGCTAAGCCTTTTTGACAATTTATCTATATGGGGGCCCCATTGAAGCTTGGCATCCAACGTTATGCCTAAGAATACTGTGCTATCTTCGGGTTTTAACTCTTCATCCTTAATGAGAACACTAGTTTCTACTTCTCTAACGTGGGGTATCGTAAACTTAATACATTTCGTTTTTTTTCCGTTAAGAAGTAGGTTATTGACATTAAACCAGTTAACTACTTTTGCAAGGGCGTTATTTACATTGTCAGTAACCAGCTGCTGACGTTTGATTTTAAACAAAAGAGAAGCGTCATCTGCAAACAACACTATATCATGATTATCCTTTATGAGGTACGGCAAGTCATTAATATAAATAAGGAACAAGAAAGGACCAAGAATTGAGCCCTGGGGGACCCCCATTCTTACTACAGATCCGGGTGACCTTTTTCCGTTAACATCATTTCTCTGAATCCTATCACTCAAGTAAGAAGATCCAGAGAGGCGTTCCGGATTCCGTAGTGGTGCAGTTTCCTGATAAATGTTTCATGAAGAACACAATCGAATGCCTTGGACAAATCGCAAAAGACGCCCAAGGCATCGCATTTGTCCTCCCATGCATTATAAATATGTCCTAAAAGTTCAACTCCGGCATCGGTAGTCGAACGACCCCTTGTAAAACCGAACTGTTTGTTATGCAGTAATTTATTTTTATAAAAAAATCTTTGCAATTGATTTAAAATAAGTTTTTCAAAAATTTTACTAAAGGTAGGCAGTACTGAAATAGGTCTATAATTAGTAGGGTCTGATGTACTACCCGATTTAAACAACGGTATTATTTTACTGTTTTTCATAAGATCAGGAAACTCACCACGGTCAATACAATTATTAAATATAACAGCTAAAGTAGGTGCTACAATGTTTATAATCGACTTAGCAACATCCACAGAATTACCCCATAGATCTGCGGTCTTTTTAACATTTAACGTGTGAAAGGTTTTAATTATATCGTTACAGGTTACATATTCAAAGTGAAATTCAGAATCACAAACTGAAACGTTTTCTTTAAGCAAAGACTCTGCGGCAGCGGGTGATGAGTTAAGAGATTTAGTAGTTGAAAAAAGTTATTGCTTTGTAGTGAAATTTTCAATTTATTGTCACAAGGTCACCCATTTAATTGGTTTTCCCTGAGAACTGATAAATGTCTATATATTTTAAGGTAATAGGAATACAGTAAATCCCGAGAAATTACTTTTAGTTTTAGTTAATTAAGACTAACCATGATAAAAAAATACCTATACAGCTGTCCCTTGTGAAAATGTATCAAGATAATTGGTTTTCCCTGCAGAAAATTTAAGAACCTAAAAAGTTAAGCATATAATTTATTAGAGTTTCAGTACGTTCATTCGTTAACAAATTTATAACT
Source organism: Mesoligia furuncula (assembly GCA_916614155.1). Classification (NCBI taxonomy): domain Eukaryota; kingdom Metazoa; phylum Arthropoda; class Insecta; order Lepidoptera; family Noctuidae; genus Mesoligia; species Mesoligia furuncula. The sequence continues at coordinate 14,011,132 of OU744791.1, read as the reverse complement.
CGAAATAATTAATTAAGTACAAATTAGTTTGATTAGTTCAAATAACAATAAAAGCGCGCCTCAAATGCCAGTAATAGGTGCCAAAAAAATGTAAATAAAGGAAAAACTGACTCATTATTGAGTGATCAACTCACTGACTAACATACCAAAGCAAAGCCTATACTATTGAGCTAGGCGTCTAAAATTTTACATAAATGTACCTTTGAAACCTTTGATAATCCTGCTTGGAAAAAAATTCCCGAAATTTCGACGGGAAAATGTTTTTTGGTAATAATTAAAATATGTAAAGTCGCAGGCACCTTCAAATTCTAATTAATATAATTTTATCTTCAATGTTTATAACTACATTAAGCATGTTTATATTCTAGGTATCGAGAATAGCGAATTGAAATAGTAATCATAATCAAATTAGAAAATTAAACAAGTAATTTTTTACTTTGATAAACTTAAATTCTAAACAAAATTTCCTCATTTGTTTATGACTAAGCATTTTCATCTTCTAGTTAGGTAAAACTGAGAATATGTTATTAAAATTATAATCAAAATTAAATTAAGATAATTAAAACAGTAAAAATAAAATACCTCGCTACTTAAACAAATAAACTATTTTGAATTGGGTTCATGTTAGTCATTATCCGAAGATATTGTAGATTCGTTATCAGAGACTGTGCAATCAGGTACCCTTACCCTTTACAAACAACATCGCTATTCAATTCGTGCATATTTAGTGCAAATCAGACATTGGTCCTTTTTCGGCTTAAAGAATCCCAAATTGAAATCATTGCAAAAAATTCTTCGATATCGTCACATCCACGGCAAACTTACGAATCTGCAGAAATGCCATTTTTCAGGGGAGCGTTTTAAAAGTAAACATCAATGATAACTTTTTTTTAGTAACAAGTATAATATGTACTGTGGTACTTTTGGTTTTCAAAATGGTACTATTTTTAAATATTATCAACGGATAGTCAATGTTTTACAAGGATCAGAAATAAATACACATTCGTAACTTGACATCACCATACAAAGAAGTTAATAGATATTTATTCATACCCTGGCAAACTTACGAAGGTGGTATTTTCGTTACTAACATAATAAAAATTTCCAATTGAAACTTCGGTAAACTTACGAAAGTACCTCTTTCGTAAGTTTGCCAGAAGTATAAAACTATCTAGTTATTTAAGGTAAGTAAATAAAGTAAGAAAAGTAAGGCTAGTAAGGTAAGTAAAGTAAGGTTAGTAAGGTAAGTAAAGTTAGGTTAGTAAGTTAAGTAAAGTTAGGTTAGTAAGGTAAGTAAAGTCAGGTTAGTAAGTTAAGTAAAGTTAGGTTAGTAAGGTAAGTAAAGTTAGGTTAGTACTCTAATAGTAGGATAAGAAAAAATATTCAAGGTAAACCAACCAATATTGTAAAAAAAACACTGTTTTATAAGTATGGTTACAGGTCCTCTGCCTCTTCAGCATCAGGCTGTGGCAAACGGTCTTCAGCTGTTTCCGAGTCTGGAAGATTTTGATAAAAAGAATGGTAGTATTTCGGTATTTGGTTATCGCCACATAATTTTAATAAATCTTTTTTTTTAAGTTTAGAAATAGGAATACGTTCAGTATAAACAGGTACAGGCGCTAATAATGCAGATTTGCCCCTTTTTGGCTTTATTTTCAGCTCTTTGAAGCTGTCGTCATTATAATTAGTTTTGATAAAAATTGACTTAGGACTGTCTTTACGATACTGAATCCACACAGCGTCTTGGAAGTTCGTCTTTTCTTTTCCTCTCGCTTCGAGTTGTTGTTCATTTCTTTCTTCTTCAATGTTTCTCTTTTCTTTGTTAGAACATTTTTTTCTTTGGTTTGGTTTTCTTGTAATTTCTTCGGCAAACTGACACTGATTTGGATTGAAATCTAAAAACTCCTCATGAACTAATACATTTACATTGAATGGGAGGGGATTCGTTCTAGCCAGTCTCATTACTTGAATCCATCCATCCGGAGTGTATACTGCAGTGTTTTTACACTTTTGTTCAATTTTGGAGTGTATAGAGTCACATTCCATGTGGCTCCCCTTACAATGCCTTCTTTTATATTTAAGGTGTCCAAAAAGAAATCCCTGCATACCCTGACCTTTTCGTGTCCTATTGTAAAAGAATAATGGTGTGTAAAATCTTTGCGTGAGGGTCCATTTGTTGTTGATCTCTTCTTGGTATCTTTTTTAACATGTTGGATTATAAAGTGACGCTGTGCTTCTAAAGTTCCCAGAGTTCGAAAAGACTCATAAATTTTCTTTCTCGCTTCTTCAGGCACACTAGCATTGCGTTTATGTTTTGGGATTGCCAGACACTTAGGTTGCTTAAAAGGCATAGCTGAAACAGATTTACCTTTTACAGTTTTATAAGATTCACCTTTTAAACGTGCCTTCCGTTCAATATTTCTCTTCCATTTAGAAGGGTCAGAAATATGTTTTTTTTTGGTGACTTGGGTTTTTTCTGCACCCTGTCCTCACACGCAATAGATATGGAAGCACTTCTTAACTTTTTTAATGGTTGATGTGTCTGATGAAACTGTTGCAAGTCATTTTCTGAGTAGCGTTTCTTCAGTAGCTTGGAGACAACCACTTGAAAATGTGATCGCAAATTACTTTCGGCTACTTTTTCAGATTCCTGGAAGTCGTCACCCCCAATTATAGCAGTTGAAACATCATTATCGTGAATTATTCCTGGCTGTTGAGTTGTATCTTGTGTATGATAGGATTCTGAATTCAAAGATTTTTGTACATGATCTAGTGCTGCCATATTTCTATATGAAGTAGAATCATTCGATGAACTATTATGGAGGTCTTTATCAGCAATAAAATCGGGGTCTTTAACACTGTCATCATCACTAAAATCACTGTGATTCAGAGTTTCGAACAATTTAAGAGTATCTGGTGACATATCACGAACTGCACGCGTAGCATGAGCACCGGTTTGTCGACGGAAGAGTAGACAAAGATGACGTTCCGTGTAGACAGTACGACGGCAGCAAAGTAGAAAGAGTCAACTGCACTTTTTACGAAATTCACTCTCATAATTCGACTCGAGTTCTTTGTTTTGTCATACGATTTTATTTTCTTTTTGATTCTTATATTAAGTCACATTATAAGGAGGGGTCCGTGGCTAAATAATAACAGCCGCACAAGTTGATCGATCAGGTTAAGCTACGCTTGCCGCGGTTGGTCCGTGGATGGGTGACCATCTTTACACACACACATCACATACCGAGACCCCTCCGTGCCTCGGAAAGCACGTTAAGCCATTGGAATTTTGGGAATTATGTTTTTTTTCGTGAGATTTTGTAGATAACCGTATATACTTTGTGGTCGTCGAGTAGAAACTTTTCTACTGTCTTTAGCGATTACAAAATCTCTTCACTACCTTAGACAACTGACAGTTGTCAGTTTGATTTTGACATTTGGGATAGAAAACTTTCTTCTGAAATAGTCTACATATAAAAGGACCTAGACAAAGACCGTTGGAAATGAAAGACAAAATGACAGATTGTAGAAAGATTTCTAGGCGGTATGTCAAAAATGAAGTAAACAAATGTCACTTTGTATAGAAAGCAATCTGTCTACTCTTCGTAGAGATAGAAGTGTTCATGCTACGCGTGCTGGTGACGAATTTTCGGGACTTTCAGGAATTGTTGTATTACCTCCAGATAGAAAAATGTTTCGGGCTATTGGAGTTATCGGTGAGGTTAATGGTGCCTCCGGCGTTGCAGCTGCTTCGATTATTGTATTACCTCCAGATAGAAAAATGTTCCGGTCTATCGGAGTTATCGGTGAGTATAATGGTGCCTCCGGCGTTGCAACTGCTTCGATTTTTGTATTACCTTCAGATAGAATAATGTTTCGGTCTATTGGAGTTATTGAAGAATATAATGGTGCCTCCGGCGTTGCAACTGCTTCGATTGTTGTAATACCCCCAGATAGAAAAATGTTCCGGTCTATCGGAGTTATCGGTGAGTATAATGGTGCCTCCGGCGTTGCAACTGCTTCGATTTTTGTATTACCTTCAGATAGAATAATGTTTCGGCCTATTGGAGTTATTGGTGAATTTAATGGTGCCTTCGGCGTTGCAATTGCTTTGGAAAATATGGAAACAAGGGTCTGTAAGGTTACATCGTTAGCTATTGATAGTGATACAGGAAGGCATTCTTCAGTAGGACCATCGCCCATAAATATATCAATCGTAATATTTTCTTTCATTATGTTTTGTAGTGGTTGAGTTTTGTTTGATGTATTGTCTCTTCTATTTATTGTTTCTTCCAATTCTGCTGCTCCTGAAAGTAATATTATTTTTAAGTAAGTTTAAAATTAAGTGACTGCTTCGTTGGTTCAGTAGTCACTACTATTAGTTTAGTATTAGGACCAACAAAGCAGTCACTTAATTTTATTATGTAAAACTATGTAATTGTGGATTACGAGATTCCGGGTTAGTAAGTCAAGTAAGGCTAATTTATAGGCAATAATAAATAGGCTAGTCTCCACATCAAAGTGCGTATTTTGCGTACAGCAGTCAGAATTACTGAAATTCGTTAATCATGCAGTGCCAGTGTTTACCACGCATAAACGGACTTAGGCACTATCTAATTTATTTAAACCAAAAAGAATCATGCTTAATTTTTTTTACAGAGCTCATTATCATCAGCTTCTGTAGAAACAAAATAAAACTAGACTACATTTTGTTTCTATTTCAGCGCAACTAAAACCACCACTGAAATTGAATACTGAACTACGAAAGTATTTAGGTAAACAAACGACGCTCTGGTAAAATTGCTTGTACAAATCTTTCAATGTAAAACTGAACGCCTCTTCACTGCTTTTTCTATACAAATAATTGAAATAAGTACGTAACAAGCAGTAGAGGGGCGTACGTTACATACCTATCATAATTACGACGCGACGCGAGTTTTAAATAAAAACGAAGTTGTAAGTAGGTAGGTTTACAAAATACCTACACACAACTTCTTTAACAAAAAGAAAATGGAACTAGCCAAGACAATTCAAGTTTCTGTTCTAAAATAATTTGAATTAACAAACTTATAACAAAAAGAAGTATTGTAATAACCTAAAATAATATGCTTACTTGGTATCCTCTCAGCTTCGAACACTTTACGTAGTATCTTATCATTTCTCTTCATGATGAATAACAAAGCAAGTACCTACATTTGAATAAACACAAATTTATATTAATCAAACTCTTAATCAGAGCACAGTTAACTACTTACGAGAGTAAAGATAGTGTTGCAATCATTATTAGTGATGTGCAATGTAATCGATCTTACGTATTATTAAATTGAATTCTTAAATCGATTATTTATTTTATATTATTAATTAATGTAAAATTATTATGTATTTTAATGAATATAAGTCATTTAGGCATACAATGTGCAAACTCCGAAACCCAACGAATTTTAAAATTTGCGCCACTTATCTATACTAATATTATAAAGAGGAAAGATTTGATTGTTTGTTTTAATGGATAAACTCAAAAACTACTTGACCGATTTTAAAAATTCTTTCACCAATATAAAGCTACATTAGCTAGATTCGTATGTTTGCCTGCGTTACTTGACCTATTTTAATCATGTTTGCTACCAATGTAAATTCACGAATATGTCAGATTCGTATGTTTGCCTGGGTTACTTGACCTATTTTAACCATGCATACTACCAATGTAAATTCACGAATGTGTCAGATTCGTATGTTTGCCTGGGTTACTTGACCTATTTTAATCATGTTTGCTACCAATGTAAATTCACGAATATGTCAGATTCGTATGTTTGCCTGGGTTACTTGACCTATTTTAATCATGTTTGCTACCAATGTAAATTCACGAACATACCAGATTCGTAACTTGACAGTGGCACATTTTACTCGAACTTTATAAATTCTGCTACGCTAAAACATCATAAATGAATTTGGTAAGTTTACTATGGGGTGGTTTATCATAAAACACAGAATCGTACAATTTGAATTCCGTTACCGTCAGAGATAGAAATACGTAAATTTGCCACGGTGTGTAGTACCACATTAGGTACACTTTTTCATCTAAATATTGATTTCACTAAAACTGCAGATTCGTAAGTTTGCCGTGGATGTGACGATATGTTATCTCAGATACGGGTGTACTGTTTTTATTTTTACATTCTTCAACATAAAGACTGTACATCTTGGCAATAGACAGTTTTCTGTCCAAATATTGACGTTTAGACTCCTTTCTTACATAATGACTCTCCATGGATGGAAACGATCGTATGTGGTTATGAACCACTTGAACTTTTTCAGTAGGTGTCTTATTATGTGCCCCGCACATTCCACGAGAATCTTTATCTTTACTGTTTTGTCCAAAAAAATCTTTATTTTTTACAGCATTTTGTATCATGCTTTGACTGATGCACAGGGTAGTGTAAAAAAACTTTTGGCAAACATTGTGTTTCTCATTTTCGATTTCAAAAGAACATTGTGTGGAATAAGCCCTTGTAGTTATTCTTTTTCTTTCTATCGATAACGTTTTAGTATTTTTCACTGCAACATTAGCTAATATATTTTTTTTTTGTCCAATGTCGTTCCAATACGTTCTACAAATTTTATTTCTAATCTCTTCGTTAATCTTCTCTGAACAGCGATGAGAGCATTTCGAGCAATCAACTTTTTTAGGTACTTTTGCAGGTCTAATCTTATTTTTTATAGCATAAACTGACCCTTCAGCGCGTCTTTTTTTTGCCACATTAACTTTCCATGAAGCAGGATTAGGAATTCTCCAACGTTTTAATTGCTTAGCTCTTTTACACGCTTTATCAAAAATGTCCATTAAAATTATCATCGCAATTACAGAAGATTCAGGTATTGTGTCGTTATCTGCTTTGTTCAAATTTTCTTTACTAAAAGCCTCCAAAGCAAGATCTCTCAAAGCCATCACCACCATAAAACTTTGCCGTACATCATTATTGATAAGGTCATGAAAAGTAGGCAAGCTCTCGTTACAAGTCTTTGAGGAAGTTACAAGTGAATCTTCTTGTGTCATGTCAAAGTCAATAATCTTCTCCTTGCATCTTGATTCCACATCGTTAGTTTGAACTGTGTAAAAAAACAAAAGTAAGTATTGTAAGCAGATAAATAGCCGATGATGTATACCTACAGTGTACAAAAGCGAACTACAAATCATTGAACCACGTGTGGTTAAAGATATTAATGATGTGTGTGTTTAATTAATGATGTGTTTTCACACCCATAGATATTAGTATTGTAGTTTTCTTTACTAAAATAATAATACACACATCAAAAGTGTCTAGGGATCAACATATATTTTTGCAATAACTTTTCTCCTGATTGATATTAATTAAAATTTTCTTTAAGGATTCATCAAATAAAGTGTTTTCGTTTGTCACAGTAACGATAAACCAAGTCACCTTTGCATTAATAAAGAAATTTGCCATTTTCCTAATAAAGGGATTTTTGACATTTGAACCACTAACACAAAAGTTCGAAAAAAAGACTGAAATAACAGTTTTCTTTAAAATTTTATTGGGTAACTTAAACAATTAATAATCCGTGTTTCTACCGCGAACACTAACAACACAAGAACATCGGTTTGGCATACTCAAAATGAGTTCATCCAAATCACGCTGTGGAATGGCCGCCCATGTTCGTTGCAACAACAAAAAAAGGTCTTCTTGCGACTGGATACCCTCCATATTCGGCAGAGCTCTTCTCTGTAGCATATCCCATGCATGCTCAATCGGGTTCAAGTCTGGCGACTGAGCAGGCCAGGGCAGGACATTGATGTTAGCTGCGGCGAGAGTCTGTCTTACAACTCTTGCGGTGTGCGGTCGTGCATTATCATGCATTAACTGAAATAAGGGACCGATTTGCACTTGTAGAGGAACGATGACGTCTGATACAATCGTCTCAGCATAAATTTGAGCGTTGAGGTTGCCTCTGATCCAAATCAACTCAGTTCTTCCGCCGATCCAAATACCCGCCCATACCATGATGGTTCCACCACTATAAGGATGGACTTCCTGGCAGGATTTTAATCGCTGTTGGCGTCCAGGGGTTCTCCAGTGTCGTATACGTCTTGTATCCGGTCTCATACCAAAACGAGACTCATCAGAAAAGCACACGAAACGCCATTGTTCTTCTGCCCAATTTCTGTGTTCAAGAGCCCATTGATATCGAATCCTACGATTGTGCATTGCTATAGGTGGTACCCGTAGCGGTCTTCGGGAATGAAGGTTCACTTCATGCAAGCGGTTTCTGACTGTTTGGTCGCTAATTAAGTTCCCTGAAGAGTGATGAAGCCTCACGGCTAACATCATGGCGGTTATTGTTGGAGCTCTTCGAGTTAAGATTTGAATGTATCGGTCTTGTCTCCGTGTGGTGCAGCGATACCGTCCTCCATGGCGCTCAGCCACGGTACCAGTGCTTCGGTAACGTGTCCAAAGTCGACTGATAACACTCTGACTTGTATTCAGAGCTAAAGCCACAGTACGTTGCCGGGAACCAGCTTCTATCATTCCCACGGCTCTGAGCATTTCTTCCCTGCTTAAATGACGTCGCCGCTCCATAATAACGTTGGTTTTAATCAGTAGTAGGGAAACAGTAGCACTAATAATGTCTTCAATGCGTTGTATGTTTTTATAGGGAAAATATTGACAGCTGATTTTCATCTTTTACTCGAATTTGATTCACAGTTCCTGATTCAAATTATGAAATGCACCAAACAGGATCCATATAAATTTATAAAATCACTAGCTTCTGCCCGCGACTTCGTCCGCGTGAAATTCGTACTTTCCTCTAAAAATTTCAAAATTGTATGTTTATGATCTTATCATTTATTTAGATAAATAAGTATTTCGGCCAATTTTTAAGTTTATAGATGAAAGGGTTTTTGTATATTTTAAATAAACTGATATCCTTTTCACCCCCACAGGGGTGGAATTTTGAAATTTCGTTTGGGATGTGTTCGTAACTTGACTCAAAGACCCATACCCATTTTCGAGTTAATGGAAGCAAGCAGTAAAATCCAACCCTTAAACTTTATTACCCTTTTCCACCTTGGTAGGAATCGATTTTTGAAAAACCCTAAAACACACTTTTTTATGTTTAACCGACTTCAAAAAAAGGAGGACGTTCTCAGTTCGTCGGAACCTTTTTTTTATGTATGTTCCCGATTACTCGAAGACGGCTGGACCGATTTGAAAAAATATTTTTTTGTTTGAAAGGGTATACTTTCCAGGTGGTCCATTGTCATCAGGTCAGGATCTGATGATGAGATCCTGGAGAAATCGAAGGAACTCTTCAAATATTATAGGCACACCTATAGCGATTTGGGTATTTTTTATAGTAACTCGTGCATTTGCTCTCGAAAAACACCATTTAAGGAAGTGGAACTGATGATGAAGACCACAGATGGCCACCGGAACTACTCAATAATAAGTATTTCAAGGGTTGCGATTCGATTACTTTAATATGGTTGCCAAGCAATTTATGCTCTTCACAATGCGAATGGTAAAATGCTGCTGATGGTGAAATACCAGGAGGACTCTTCAAGAATTAATGTCCCTGCATCGGGAAAAGCAATATTTTGGTAAAGGCGATGAGCAATTAGTTGGCTATTGTAACTTATATAAATTATAAACAGACCCACTACAAAATGAAGATATAAAAAAAAATTACAAAATAAAAAACCAACTTAAGAAAAATCCCTACAAAGTGAAAAATAACTTTAATTTCGGAAGTCGGTGGCAAAAAACTAAAATACAGACCCAAAGACACCGACTTCCGAAATTAAAGTTATTTTTCACTTTGTAGTGTTTTTTTTGGAAGTCTATAAAGTTAATAAACCAAATAAATAAGATATTTCATATAAACTGTATCCCCTCTTTTTATCCCCGTAGGGATGGAATTTTGAAGAATCGTCGGAGATGTTTCTATGACTTGACTTAAGGATTATTTATACCAATTTTCCAGTTAATCAAGCCAAGTAATAAAATACTCCCCTGTGAAGTAGACTACACCGCTTCACCCCGTTAGGGGTAGATTATCGAAAAACCCTGATACGTTATTCTTTATTTTTGGTCATAAGTAACCAAAAATAAAGAATAACGTATCAGGGTTTTTGAATGAATACTGAGTTTCGAGTTAATCGAACTGCGCATTAAAATTCTTCCTTAGAAATTGTGACCCCTCCCCCCCTCTATAGGAGGTAGTTTAGAAAAACAAAAAATGTCAAACTTCATAATTTACTTAGATAGTATTCTTGCAAAGTTTTCAGTTTATTTTCATTTAATCTGTATCCCTGGTCTTCACCCTTATAACGGTGGAAATTTAAAAAATCGTTTAAGATGTGTTCATAACTTGACTCATAGATTAATTATTATTTTATACCAATTTTCGAGCTATTCAAGTCACGCAGTAAAATCCTCCCCTGTAAAATTAACTACACCGACTTCCGAAATTAAAGTTATTTTTCACTTTGTAGTGTTTTTTTTGGAAGTCTATAAAGTTAATAAACCAAATAAATAAGATATTTCATATAAACTGTATCCCCTCTTTTTATCCCCGTAGGGATGGAATTTTGAAGAATCGTCGGAGATGTTTCTATGACTTGACTTAAGGATTATTTATACCAATTTTCCAGTTAATCAAGCCAAGTAATAAAATACTCCCCTGTGAAGTAGACTACACCGCTTCACCCCGTTAGGGGTAGACTATCGAAAAACCCTGATACGTTATTCTTTATTTTTGGTCATAAGTAACCAAAAATAAAGAATAACGTATCAGGGTTTTTGAATGAATACTGAGTTTCGAGTTAATCGAACTGCGCATTAAAATTCTTCCTTAGAAATTGTGACCCCTCCCCCCCTCTATAGGAGGTAGTTTAGAAAAACAAAAAATGTCAAACTTCATAATTTACTTAGATAGTATTCTTGCAAAGTTTTCAGTTTATTTTCATTTAATCTGTATCCCTGGTCTTCACCCTTATAACGGTGGAAATTTAAAAAATCGTTTAAGATGTGTTCATAACTTGACTCATAGATTAATTATTATTTTATACCAATTTTCGAGCTATTCAAGTCACGCAGTAAAATCCTCCCCTGTAAAATTAACTACCCTTTTTCACGCAGTTAGGGGTAGATTTTCAGAAAACTTATAACTAAAAATAATGATTAACATGTATCAACATGTTAATCATCATTTTTAGTTATAAGTATACATACTCAGTTTCGAGTTAATCGGACAGCGCGTTAAAATTCTTCCATACAAATTTTGACACACCCCAAACCCTCTTTAGAGGGTAGTTTAGAAAAACAAAAAAGCCAAACTTCATAATTGATTTGGCTAAATATTCGTGCCAAGCTTCAAGGTTATTAACTCAAGGAATAAGATTTTTCATACTAACAAAATCCCCCCTTTTCACCTCCTTAAAGGTTGAATATCCAAAAACCCTTTCTTAGTGGATACCTACTCTTAACAAAGAACACACCCTCCCATATTCATATCTCTAGGACCAGCGGTATAAGCTATGGGTTGATATTTCAGTCAGGTCATTGAATTTTATATAATATAGATTATATAATGAAAAACAAAATGTTATCCCCCTTTTCACCCCCTTAAGGGTTGAAATTCTAACAAAACCGTTGCGTTACCTTCCAACCAAAATAATACCCTTAGCCTAGATAATAAACTTAGTGGTTTTTACTTCTTGCACAACTTCATCCCCCTTTTTAACCCTTCGGGGGTAGAATTGTCAAAAACGCTGAGACATGTTTAAATTTACTTTCAATCCTCTACCTAAGCACAAAATTTGAAGATCTTAACTTCAAAACTGATGGATTTTCATATAAACTTCCATCCCCTATTTCACCCCTACAGGCGTAGAATTCCCAAAATTCTTTCTTAGTGGATACTTTTTCTTCACAAAGAATACACCCCCCAAGTTTCATGTCTCTAGGACTAAAACTAAGGACTTTCCATACACAACTTCATCCCCCTTTTTAACCCTTCGGGGGTAGATTTGTCAAAAACGCTGAGACATGTGTAAATTAATTTTCAATCCTCTGCCTAAACACAAAATTTGAAAACCCTGACTTCAAAACTGACGGACTTTCATATAAAGTTCCATCCCCTATTTCACCCCTTTAGGGATAGAATTCCCTAAAATCCTTTCTTAGTGGGTACTTACTCTTCACAAAGAATACACCCTCCAAGTTTCATGTCTCTAGGACCAGCGGTTTGGGCTGTGCGTTGATATATCAACAATCAGTCAGTTTACCATTTTATATATATAGATAGATTATATAATTAAAAACAAAATGTTATCCCCCTTTTCACCCCCTTAAGGGTTGAAATTCTAACAAAACCGTTGCGTTACCTTCCAACCAAAATAATACCCTTAGCCTAGATAATAAACTTAGTGGTTTTTACTTCTTGCACAACTTCATCCCCCTTTTTAACCCTTCGGGGGTAGAATTGTCAAAAACGCTGAGACATGTTTAAATTTACTTTCAATCCTCTACCTAAGCACAAAATTTGAAGATCTTAACTTCAAAACTGATGGATTTTCATATAAACTTCCATCCCCTATTTCACCCCTACAGGCGTAGAATTCCCAAAATTCTTTCTTAGTGGATACTTTTTCTTCACAAAGAATACACCCCCCAAGTTTCATGTCTCTAGGACTAAAACTAAGGACTTTCCATACACAACTTCATCCCCCTTTTTAACCCTTCGGGGGTAGATTTGTCAAAAACGCTGAGACATGTGTAAATTAATTTTCAATCCTCTGCCTAAACACAAAATTTGAAAACCCTGACTTCAAAACTGACGGACTTTCATATAAAGTTCCATCCCCTATTTCACCCCTTTAGGGATAGAATTCCCTAAAATCCTTTCTTAGTGGGTACTTACTCTTCACAAAGAATACACCCTCCAAGTTTCATGTCTCTAGGACCAGCGGTTTGGGCTGTGCGTTGATATATCAACAATCAGTCAGTTTACCATTTTATATATATAGATAAATTTATTACAAAGCCACATCTCAATCTCAAGAAATCCGCATAAAAATGCTTGATCCCTAGACACTTTTGATGTGTGTATTTACCTAATGTTTTATTTATAGTAGGCAAGTTCTCTTTACAAGTCTTTAAGGAAGGTCCAAGTAAGTCTTCTAATGTTATTAAATCTTTGAATAAAGAGTCCGAATCATTTGTTTGATCTGTGAAAAAGTAACCAAAGTAACCTAAGGGTCATAATTCTCTTAGCTTAATCTCAGAGTTTAATTTACTATATTATAAAGAGAAAAGATTTCTATGTTTGGATGTTTTTAACAAACAATCTCAAAACTACCGGAAAGATTTAAAAAATCTTTTACCATTAGAAAGGTTTAAGATTATAATGTACTTGCGGCTCGTACCGGCTTCACATGATTTTTCCTAAATTACGCCGGCCGGCAGATCGCTTGTATAATTTTCCTTGCCAAATTTTTAAAAACAGACTTATATAATAGCCATGCCTGTATCCCATACGGGAAAGGTAGAGCGTCAACGTTTTTGCTGCGTCTGACAATTTTTGATGGTCACATTAGGAAAAACTAACTTTGTATTGCTATAGTTATAGGTTCTATGCCCATCGCCTAAATTGCAATAGTGTGAAACTCGTTTCCCTCTACTGATTTCCAGTGTATGCCCGGGAAGAGAAGCAGCTGAAACAGTCTAGATATGTTTTTCTGTCGCTCCCAGTCCAGCATGGAAGTAACAAATAGACTTACTTTCGCATTTATATGTAGGTACCTATGTATTAAAATAAAACAAAGGAAGTACCTATAAACTATGGGACATATTATACGAACCTCCAGGTGTACTTTTATTGCTGCCGTCTTTTAATAAAAAGTCTTCATAAGCTTGAGACAAAAGATCGTCCTCGTCGCTGTCAGCAAAACATTCTGAAAAATAGATAGACAAGTATTTAAATGGGTAACAACCTCAACAACCTACAGGTACGATTTTTGTTTTATGTAATTAATGTGATCTTTCCTTAATTTTGTACCTAAATGAAGTCTTTCATTATTCTGCAGGTTGTGTAAGAGTTCAATATAGTGCCAAGAATTTTTTTTCCCTTGATTATCTACCAAAACTTTCTTGTCCCCAAATGTGTTACGTATTAACTTAATATTATGGCACGGATCTGGCCACAACAAACTTCGTTACCATTTTGAATTACAAAATAATTAAGTGAATTCATTTCGCAGCTAAATAACTACACATGACTTTATTAGTTGTAGCACCATCAAAAGTAAGGGAAACTACTTTAGCCCCAGTGTTTTCTATCAATATTAGACATTGCTGTACTAATAAGGATTTCCGTTCAGCTGTGATGGAGTCTATGAGAAAATATCCTACAGGGATTTTCCACGTGTCATTTACAGCCGTTAATACGAATGTCAACGCTTCCCTTGCTAGCGGTATATCCTGTGAATCAAGATCACATCCGATGTTAACATACCCAAAATAATTTTTCCCATCCCATTCGACTAACTTACGAAGTGCCATTTCGTCGAATGACAATGCGCAATATAAAGGCTTGCCACTATTAAATTTAACTCTTTCTTTTATTGCGTCAAAAGCTTCCTCTATGAAACCCGGGTTGCAGTTAATACACTGGTACCATTTAGAAATTGTCTTCGGATGAGGCAAAACATATTTGAATTCATTACGCACGTAAGCATATGCGCGCGGGGATAGGTAATTCAAGGTAACTGGGAATTTTTTCTGCTCTAAACTGTATTCACGCGTGTTGTCTCCCTGTTGTTTCTTCTTTGTTAATTTAATTTTTGTCGATTGTAATTTAACAAAAAAAGAAACAATGAATAATCTGAAAACAGAGTTTATTAGATTACAGAACTTGAACTTAGAAATTATTAAAAATATGGAAATAGTAAGATTTTGGGACCTCCGACCCGTGCCGAGTTTTAAGCTGAACTGTCCTTACAAACCGAATGGGAATGCTTCTAAGTTGCAAAATGCTGACTAGGTAAGTCTGGATGGCGGTCAGCCATTCCACTAACATTAGCAAGGTATAACAGCCCCCCCAAAAGACTGAAATTCAGGGATAAAAGCCGAAATTCAGGAAATTATACAATTTCTCGTACTCTAGGCAATGGAATTGCAGAGTTTACAGGTTCAATACTGATACTATGGTCATTGACATCGTCATCGGTATGGGTCGTCGGTTTAATACAAGAGATATAGAACTTAGATCTATGTTTAGAAATAATCTTAAACAACTTATATACTATAAAAGATATTACTATTATTAAAATACACACAGTTAATATAGTTATGTGTCCCGTATTTTTAACCGACTTCTAAAAAAGGAGGAGGTTCTCAATTCGGATGTTTGTATTTTTTTTTTTTTATGTTTGTTCGCGCATAACTCCGTCGCTTGCCAACCGATTTGAAAAATTCTTTTTTTGTTAGAAAGGGAATGCTTCCCAAATGGTCCCATGAAAATTTTATCGAAATCGGACAAGCGGTTTTTGAAAAATCAACAAAAACCTAAAACTGTATCTACATTAACGATCTTTTTTTTATATTTCATAACTCCGTCATTTACGAACCGATTTGGAAAATACTTTTTTGAGCATTTGCTCTAGGAAATCATCATTTGGTAAAGTGGAGCTGATGATAAAGACCACAGATGGCTGTCGGTACCTACTACTCAATGGCAAATATTTCACGGGTTGCGTCTGTAAATATGCATCGGGTTGTTGTCGCTTCAAGGACAGACATACATATTTACATAAAATAAGTTACATATTTTGATTTAAGATTTAATTATTAGTAAATTTATTTGTTAAAAACATATTTAATTAATAGTCTTTTAAGAGCTACTCGAAATTAACTACGTTTAGCTATTTAAAATTAAATAAGTCATTTCATTCATGTTTTAGTTGGCAGCACTGGTATCGCGCCATTATTGTCCCGTTACGAACTTCCGGAGCAATGGTGGGGCGATACTTGCTGCACGAATATTGGAATTGACGATCGACAGTTGGTCGTTGGATACAGTGCGAGTAACATCTCTAAAATTGTTATAAAATAGTGTAATAATATAAAATAAAGTTATAATTATTGTTTACGTGTGCAGTTTGACTAAAGTCGTTTATAGGGTAAAGCAATATTTTGTAAAAGGTGATGAGCAGTTGACATTAGGCTATTGTAACTTAGATAAATTACAAACTGATCCACTAAAAAGTGAAAAATAAAAACTTTTTTACAAAAAAAAAACAACCGACTTCCGAAAAACACTATAAAGTGAAAAATAACTTTATTTTCGGAAGTCGGTGGCAAAAAACTAAAAAACAAATCCAAAGACACCGACTTCCGAAAATAAAGTTATTTTTCACTTTATAGTGTTTTTCGGAAGTCGGTTGTTTTTTTTTGTAAAAAAGTTTTTATACTAAAATAGGTTCTTAATCAATTATTTTATTTAAATCTGAAAATATTTTGTCATTTTGTTTATTTACGGTTAGATCATCCAAATTGATATTTTGTAGTAAAATAGGGGCTCGAATGTTATTTAAACTAGTAGTCTTAGTATCTATTTTACAACAAGATTCATTGATAATGCTAAAGTCTAAACTAGGAATAGGAATGTCTAGTCTCGCACTTTTTGTGTATACCGTACACTGGTTTGGGATTCGTAATATACCGGTTCCGGACACTATGATTTCGCGTAATTTCCATTGACACTTTACTTGAACGAGATTGCACGAAAATCCACTTATTGTTTATGAGTGGTTTCCAAATGTCTAATTCGCTTACAATCGTTTTGGTACATTGCGTGGGTATAGCACTAATCGTTTTCGTTAATACTCGTAGTTCACTTTCACACATAGGATTGCTGTTTGTCAACAGTACCGTAGGTATATCACACAGAAAGAAGTCAGAGCTTATTGTGTTACATTTATCTAGGTTATCTAGATTACAAAAGCTTAGCTTATCCTTAGAAATAGCAATATACGAACTAGAAGGTATAATTAACCTAAAAGTATTTGGATTATCTGACCAATACAAGTTAAATTCGTCGTTAGTAACTAAAGGAATTTGTAAGACGAATACAAGTTTGTTTTTATAATAGTAACATGCGACTTCAGATATGCTTAATATTTAAGGACATTCTTTGATCGGAATATATTTTGCCCGTTTTGGACGAAAGCTAATAAACCTTATGGCAAAGCAGTTGTTTCGTGCTAACATCATTACTTGATTCATAATAAGGAAATCTACGTAAGAAGCACCATTGTAATGTTATTATTTTGGGAATATTTCAAGGTTTTTCAAAAATGCCTGTTGCGAATAATGACCATGTGTTGATGAAAATGACAATACAATGAGGATAAATGACTAATGTTATGAACAATGACTTCTAATGTTAATTGTGGGGTAAAATATGTCCAAATAAACAAATCAAACACAAAATTAACAATCAACATAATTTTAATAGTTTGTTCAATATAAATCCAATGTTTGAATCACATACAATATTAAAATTTAGCGGTGTATATTATTCTCACCCGCTAGTAATACAAAATTAAAGATTATTTCGAAAACAAATAAATATGCTTGTCTCACAATACCAATTACAACAATATTAATCATGGCAAACATTTCAAATAATGCTAAACTTGAAATCCACACTTAACACCATCAGTCTTCCTTTTATTTCAACGAATAACATATCTCTAAGGATTTTTATCACTTAGGGCTGATTTTTCATTCATCTGATAACTTTATTCGAGGAATAATTTTGAGATTTTGACAGTTATTTCATACAAAAACTGTCAAATGTCAATTTAATTCCTCGAATAAAAGTTATCTGTCGTTGGAAAAATCAGCCCTTAGTAAGATTATACATAAAAAATTATAAAAAGACAGTTTATT
Organism: Mesoligia furuncula; assembly: GCA_916614155.1. Taxonomy (NCBI): domain Eukaryota; kingdom Metazoa; phylum Arthropoda; class Insecta; order Lepidoptera; family Noctuidae; genus Mesoligia; species Mesoligia furuncula. Next base: position 13,993,154 of record OU744791.1, on the reverse strand, counting down.
TATACTGTCTTTTTATAATTTTTTGTATTATATTGTGTAATTATAAAAAGACAGTTTATTTATACTGTCTTTTTATAATTTTTTGTAAATAAATAACAAACAGATATTGGGTAGTTTTTAAATCAAGAATCTAGCTAAAAAATGCTAATTAAAGTAGCCTTTCTTATTATTTATTCATAAACATATCTTTTCTATCAGTCATAATATTTTCGGTTACACCCGCCCTCACATGAACCTACCCCAATCTGTCTTTCCCTAACAAAATGAATTATATATTTTTTTTTAATAAAAATAATATTTTATGACAAAAAAAAAAACAACTAATCTTACTTGTAAATCTACTATAGAAAATTGACAAATGGGGGTTGATGTGTTGGCGTCTGCACAATCACAGCTAGTTTTACATAATTATTAATAAAAGAGATCAAAACATCTTTGATGTTGATGGTTTAGGATCTTTGAAAGGATCGATAACAGTGTTACCGTGTTGTATTGTTATATCAGAAAGGATGTTTATTTTTTTGGATTAGAAATGTGATGATTGGCCTTGGACATCGGAGCAACATAACCATGATCAATATTTTCAACATATTCATGATTATTATTTGTGATACGACCTAAATCATACCCATGAATACATTTTTTATCAGCATTGCAATCACAGCAACTTAGTGATCTTAAAACTGTTTGTGGGACTGTTACATCCCAAAGGACCTGATTTACGGAAAGGGTGTCCTTAAATGGTTTCAAGTTAGTTGGGATCAATCTTTCTTTTGTTATGATCTCACTTTCAACCACTTTTTGAATAGTAATATTTTCAACTGCGTTTATTATCATGTCATAAAATTGATCATATGTGCCAATATCTTGACCATAAAGAACCATGCGGTCAGCAGTCCTTTTAAGGACTGCTCCCACGCCATCCGGAGCACCCTTTCCGTGATTTCCAGCTTCGGAATAGTTCCATGTTATTTTAACAATTTGAGGAAAATCCTTACGTATTTGACTTATTATAAAAAACATGTATTTGTCCCTGTATTGGGACGACGGAGAATCGGATAAGAAGTGTAACGTGTCTATAAAGGGATTTACTTTAAGAACGTGCTGTATTATGGGTACCAAATGAGCCCAAATAGCAGGTGCATCATGACGCAAACAATCACTGATTGTACATGCTGATATTGGGGTTACAAAGCCTGAACTAAAATTGTGAGTATACATAACCGAAGTGTGTAGGGAAACTTGCTGGCGACTGCCCCCGAAATGGAACGACTGTACTTCAGCAGCAAATTTCAAGGAATAATTTTCTGAAAAATCAACATGAAGACAAGCATCCTGAAGCGTATGGTTCTGTTTAAGCGTTTTAATGGAATTATAATGTGAAACAATTTAAAAAACGTGATTAAAAAAAAAAGGTATCAAATCTGCTTCAAGCTTCTTTATAGCTGCTGAAATACTCATCGTATCTTTCAATTTTTGTGTTAGCTGCTGTTGTTTTTTGCTTCCGTTTTTAAGTATAACTTCTTTTACTGATTTTTTCCATTCGTAAAAGGTAACATTGCCACCAGAAATGTTAAAATATTCGAGTTTATTTAATTCGCAAATATTACAGGTTCTATTTAAACAAGTCGAACTCCTAATTATTTATATAATATGTAGAGATCTCAGGGGTTCTTGTTTTCAGGACCCTTGCTGAAAACAAGAACCCAAGGGCTCTGGCTTCTAACTAGGAAAGTTAGAAGCCCTTGCTAAGGTCTTAGAGCCCGGAATCTGTCCAAAAATTAATTGTCATCCCACTTATGAAATCGATCAATGCAAGGGTGAATTTTTTTCTCTTCCTAACTGGCAAATCGGATTCACTGTCACTATCATCGCTAGAAGAGCGTTATTTCCACAATATGTCGCGGAGTAAAGACATACCTAATTTAGTTTTAGTAGGTACTTTATTCAATAACACAATATTTTTATAGGTTACAACTGCAAAGCAGATTACATATACAATGACACAAACCGTAACTACAGCCCTTAACCGCCCAAAGTTGGGCGATTATTGTTATAGTTATTTGTGACTTAAACAATTTGTGATTTTAACAATTTTGTCAAAATTAAAACGATGCAACCCGAATTTCGTTTAACCGGAGATTTGACGTGTACCAAAGCTTTGATTATCGTTAAAAATGACTTGTTAAAGTTATTTATGACGTCATTTTAACAATTCTCAAAATGATGTAACCCGAATTTCGCTTAGCCGGAGATTTTGACGGCTGTCATGGGATTGGTTATCGTTATAGTTAGCTGATGCAACTCACTCTTAAATTCAATAAGTACTTATTGTCTATAATATTGTCTTATTGTCTCATTAAAGCGGACACATCTTTCTGTCATGAAAATATAACATACCGTAAATATTTTTTTAATAAACAACAGAAATTATAACATCAACATTAATGAAACTGACGACGATGTGCATCGTACATTCATAAAATTTCCTAAATTAGTGTTGCAACAGAAAGTTTTATAAGTATAAAAAAATGAACACTCGTTAGGTACCTACCTACAGCTATTTGGCCTTAACTTCTTTTATTAACAATTTTGAGTTTAAGGCTGGTTTTATCGTCACGCGTTTCGGCAGCGCCGTTGGAGCGCGCGCGTTCGAAGATGTATGGGGTAGTAGTTGCGTTTCAAAGTCACGAGCTTGGGCAGCGCTGTTCAATAACGCGCGATGTTCGCCGGCGCTGCCAAAGCGCGCGCCGCTCATTTGCTTCTACAGCCAGTCTGCGTTTTAGTGTGACGCCGATGAGACGCGCCTTCTTTTCCATAAAAAGCAAATAGCCAGTACTCTAACCGTATTAACCTGCATATGGTACACGACTGGCCCACAGCAGCGGAACGCGCGGTACTAATCTCGTCGGACGGTGCACCGCTGTTCAAGCGCGTGTTGTTAACAGCGCGCTGCTCAGCGGCGCGTTTAGCGGCGTGACGATAAAACCAGCCTTAAGTTTAAACTGTGATGGTCACTAAACATTATCATTAAGCCTAAAAACGGGTGGTTTACCCTGTTTACTGTTTGTTCCGAGTTCCCGATATTTCGGCGCTGTTGCAAGCACCATGATCTTGCTGCTAATAACGGCTATTAATATCGGGAACAAACATGTAACATGCGTAAACATGGTAAACCCCCGTATTTAGTGTTAATGATAATGAATTTTGGGTAATCCTCCTGTTATAATTAATTTTGTAGAGTTTCTACTGGCGCGCCAGTAGAAACTCTACAAAATTAATTATAACAGGTGGATTACGGCGCGACAATTTCCCTTTCACCTGGTTCAAGCTATGCTGCATCCTATTCCTGACTTGAACCTGGTTCAGACACGGAATTTTCTTGAACTTCTAGGTTTTTTAAATTTTTCTTAACTCTTATTTTAGTTGCAGAGGCTCGCGCCATTTTAGCTGAATGTCTTCTATTTGCATTACGCAGAACGTTTTTAAAAAAGCTTCGCACTCTTTCATTGTGAAATTTTTATCTGAATTGAGGACTATTGAAAAAAAAAATTGATTACCCGTCCAAAAGACTTAAAACATTTTTTTTCTTCACCACGTGCACCTCCTGCCCATGAACAGCTTGTAAGAAAACTTCTGTCGAACATAACATCGACCAGCGTAAAAGCGTTATTCAATCCTCTGCCCTTACCAGTTCCGCAGACTAGAAAAAAATTATTAAAAAGTTCTCTGGTAGACTTATTATATTTGAGAGTTTCTTTCAATTGTTCCAATGAATGCAAACTATCGATGGGTTTGAACCCGATTTTTTTTTTATAATTATCTTTTTCGGACCTTTTCAAGAATTCTTCGAACTGCGTTTGCATTGAAATAACGCGTAACAACAATTGTTTTTGATTTTCTTGTAATGCTTTTTGATTCTTTTCTATAGCATTAACAGTAACAATAAGGCTGTCCAATTTTTCTGTATCATTTTTACTGCTTGTACTTGTTGCCTGATGTGAGGGTAATAAAATATATTCAAGATGCTGGTCAGAAATTACATTGTCAGCGACTTCCATGTACGTGGGCGTGGGAGATGTTGATACATTTTCTTTTTCAGTCTGTAGGAAAGAAGGTGCTTCAGGAAAAAGCATTTTGTTGGCGGACTCTAGAGGTACATCATTAATAGCCAACTCAGTATGTACTACTACTATTGGCGCTTCAGTTTTTGGTTCTTGCATCGGTTGATTCGTGATGGATTCCATGGCTGTTTTTTCCTGGTAACACAAAAAAGGAAAATGTAATTCATTTGTGTTAGTCCAAATCTCTTGCTAAAGTAATTAGAAGAAAGAAGAAGTGAAGTAGGGTCTTTGTCTAGGATATTTTGGTGCTAGCTAGATAATCTGAACCGCCATTTCATTGCGCCTCAACCCTCAAGCTCAATCAGTGTCTGCCAATAGATTTTATTTTCAGGTTCAGCCCTCATTGAATGGTCATTTTCAAAATTATTGTTCAGATTTTTTTTTAAATTAAAATAGTATTATGAAAATAAAAGTTTTCCAATAGAGATTTATCATAAAATCTTGTTTTATCACATGGTGTTTTAAAAGCCTTTGTACCAAAAGAAAAAAATCCAATAACTTACCAAACAACGCTGCAGTATGTCATTGTGAGATTTGACTTTGCTAACTTTTCTTTCTTCCTTGGTCTTTGTTTCGTCTTCTTCAGTATCAGTTGCTTCGGTCATAATATTGCTAGCTGTCCCTCATCGTACGTAAATCCTGTCCTTTTGACAATGCATGGCATTAAAAACCAATCAGCACCAGGATTCGAATTTTCTAATTTTGATAGTTTGTCAGCTTTTTTTCTTGGCCATGCTAAATAATTATTTTTTACCCAATCTTCAGGGACGCAGCTAAGGACTTTTTTCCCGTCTTCCGGTGTTTGAACAATCGTAAATGGTTTCTGTAATGTCAGAATAAATTGTAAAGCCTTGTCAAAGAAAATATGATATTACTATTATATATTTATACAATATTATGAATGAAGAATGAGAAGCGTTCTCTCTCGCTTAGTGAGTGTAGTCTCCTGCCCGAACGATACCGAAGTCAGTGACGAAAGCCACGCGTGGGCGCGACGCAACCGAACAGACATCTACGCATACGTTCAAACGTATAAGACATGTATGTATATATAGTAAATAGTGCTCAGTTCCATGACTTCCAAGAGTACGTTCTTATAACCCTGTAGGTAGGTATAACAAATAATAACAAGTCATGTATTTGGACTCACCGTTGTTGCTCGGAGCTAAATGTAGGCAGCGCAGTAGGTAGGTACCAAATCAGTGAATTTCAGGTATTGTGAGAGTGGATTGGTCAAGATTTAGGAATAGGAAGGGATAAGAAGGAAGGAAGTTTATAGGAAGCAGATACTTTTCTGTAACATACAAAAAAGGCTTCTATTTAAAAAACCAATTAAATACCTACCTAAGTAAAAAGACAAACTATAATTATCTGTACCTACTTGATATTTACATTGTGTGAATTCAAGGCGGTGGTAGGGTAACTTTAAGATTTTAATATAATTATGTAAGTAGTTTTTAGGGTTCCGTACCCAAAGGGTAAAAACGGGACCCTATTACTAAGACTTCGCTGTCTGTCCGTCTGTCTGTCTGTCTGTCACCAGGATGTATCTCAAGAACCGCGATAGCTAGACAGTTGAAATTTTCACACATGATGTATTTCTGTTGCCGCTATAACAACAAATACTAAAAACAAAATAAAATAAATATTTAAGGGGGGCTCCCATACAACAAACGCGTTTTTTTTTTGCCCTTTTTTGCTCGATATCAAAAATGGCAACAGGTAGGCACTTGAAATATTCACAAAATACTCAGTTGTATTTTAACTTTAATAATAAATAATAAAATTAAAATAAAATAAATATTTAAGGGGGCTCCCATACAACAAACATGTTTTTTTCGGCGTTTTTGCCTTGTGGTACGGAACCCTTCGTGTGCGAGTCCGACTCGCACTTGGCCAGTTTTATTCATGACAAAAACACTCTTCCGGAGGGCAATGGTCATAAATTGCCATCTCACCGCAACCATTGCACCAGAAAAAAAATATCAAATAAGATATTTATATCTGTCTTATTCATTACAAAATGATTTGGTAAGTGCGGGTCAGTAGGATAACTACACACAATACAATTTCGTGCACGTTTAAAATGTGTTTCTTGCTACGGCCATTCAAATATGTATAAGTATGCAATCGTATCTCGTCAGGAAACAATCCACATCCATTATGTGTGTCATGAGTAGGTAATAATTGGGGTTTCCAGATCAAAGAAGATCTGGAAACCCGCAATTATTACCATTGGGGTTTCTAGATCAAAGAAGATCTGGAAACCCGCAATTTTCCCCTCATTCATCATTTCATTCATTCAGCACATTAGAAAGATCTGGAAAGCCGCTATTTTCACCAATTTTATATTATTCACTATTTAATTGAAAATAACTTTGAAACTGATTTAAATAAAAGGAATTTCATCTTCCGGTAGAATCTGGTAGCATATAACGTCTTCTGAATCAGGTATCACTAATTCACGCATTGTGCTCCTCATTGACGATGTGCCGGTGACCCGACACTTTGCTGAACCCGCTTTCAATTTTTCAGGACCAATCTGCATATCGTTAACTCGGGAGAATATTAGCTTTCTATTACCGCTTTTAAAGACAAGTTTTTGAATGTTTTCCGAATATGTAGCATGCATGTTTTGACAGAATAAATCTTCTTGTGTTGTTTCTCTGACTTGAGGTTTTGATGAATCTGCGCTCGATTTTTTATGAGCGGGCTGCATATCACGGACAAATATAGCCTCACCATTAGCGTTCTGAATAATAATTTTACAAATGCCTTCAGAAGTATATTTTACTGAATCTTGCATTGTAGCTAATAAAATTTATTTTTAAATTTGTTTAATTTAGTCTGTGATCCAACCTTTTAACTACAATTTCAGGAATCGAATGTCGCATACTCACTTCCTAGTTCTTGATACGGTTAATTATTTTTTTATTTATTTATTTATTTATTTTCCCAACTTACTTCTATCTTTACAGGGCAACCTATTGCGATAGTGTACTATTATCTAATCTCTTATCCTAACTTATTACTAACTTCTTATTATAATTAAATTTTGTAACTTATTACAAACAATGCATTCTTTGTGAACTCACTCAGAGAACAACAGAATAGGTCCGAGTCACTAGCGATGAGGTTGAGAGTGCGGAGCGCACGCGTCAGTGGCGCCTCACTTAAAAGATTTGTCCGAGCGCGCGGCTCCGCCAACAGCCTTGGCTGTCGTCTTCGCCACACGTACCTGTCCGGAACACACAAACCTATGTGCCCTAATATATCCGCATTATATACCTTCCCTCTAAGTACTTTGAATATGTACGAGGTGAGTGCGAGATCCCTCCTGACCCTCAGATCGTTATATCCAACCATGCCCAAAATAAGTAAAGTCGGGTACATAAGCGGATAAAACGGATATACACCATACAAGCGCAAGTACAAGTACCTCACAAACTTGTTCTGTACTCTCTCCAGCATGAGCCTATATTTAGATTCGTGTGGAGCCCAGATGACTGCGTTACATTCTAATTGGCTTCTAACTAAAGCATTATATAAGGCGATAACCGCTTTAATATTATTAAAACCACGTACTATGCGTAGCATAAGACCCAAATTACGGTAAGCTTTTCTGCAGCAGCTTGTGATGTGATCACGAAACGTTAGCCCAGTGTTGAATTTAACCCCTAGGTCCCTAACTTCCGTAGCCCTAGCCATTGGCAACCCGTCTATATTGTAAGTATATAGAATAGGTGTGCGCGCGCGAGAGAAAGTGATTGTTACGCACTTTGAGATGTTGAACTGCAAGATGTTATCCTTGCTCCAGGTCACCACTCTGTCTATGTCTCCTTGAAGCCTGTCACAGTCCTCTAATTTACTTATCTCCAGCGATAGCTTGAGATCATCAGCAAACAGTAAACATTTGGCGTCTTTAACAACTTCTGGCAAATCATTAATCATAAGAATGAACTGCAAAGGCCCAAGATTACTGCCCTGACTCACCCCCGACCTGGTAAAATATGGCTCTGACTTGTGTCCCGCATATTCTACGTACTGTTGCCTACCGCTCAAGTAACTTGCAAAAAATTTTAGTAAATGTGGAGTGAAACCAACGGCCGCTAACTTTTTTAGCAAAACATCATTATTTACTAGATCGAATGCTTTTTTAAAATCGAAGTAAGCGGCATCAGTTTGGCCCCCACTGTCCACTGTTGGCACAAGATTAGCCATGTAGTTCAGGAGATTGCTAGTAGTGCTTCTTGCCGGCCGAAATCCGTGCTGGACATCTGAAAGCTGGCTACTGACCTGTTGAAATATGCTTTTATGAATAGCCGCTTCGAATACCTTCGCCGGAGTCGACAGCACTGCGACAGGCCTGTAACCATCCACCGTCATGCCTGACCCTCCCTTTGGCACCGGTACGACGCGGGTAATCTTCCACTTCTCCGGAAACACAGCTCCATCCAGACATTTATTATAAATGTATTGCAGCGGTTTGGCTAGCGCCGACCGACAATCCTTAAAGATGTAAGGCGGAATGCCGTCCGGCCCAGACGACTTTTTCGGTTTTAGCTGTTGAAGCGCGCAACGTACGTCCGACAGTTGTAAGTGATCAAGATGTACCCGCGCCGCTCCGTTCTCCCCGCCCGCTTCAGTCATAGCCGCATTGACATCCAACTCAGGCTGTTCTGTACTATACACCGAATAGAAGTACTCAGCAAACTCCTGAACACACTGTTCGTCAGTCAATGCCTCGCCATTCTTTAAAATCTTTTGCTGACTTCTACTACCTCTTCTAGATTTTGCATAATTCCAAAACGACTTCGGGTCTTCCAGCATTTGGTTTTCAACACGGTGCTCATGTTGTTCCCGAGCGCCTAAAATCAAATTTTTAACTATGGTTCTACACTGAGCAAACGCTTCGTAATCAGTCATCAACCTACTTGTTTTGTACTGTTTATGTAGAGCAGCCTTTAATTTTATGTTGCGAATTATTTCAACAGTGTACCACTCAGGATAAATATACCTTGAGCTTACACGACTTCGCTTTTTCTTTGGAACGCAGTCATCAAAAATCGAATTAATAATATTGTAGAAATAATTTAAACTCATTTGCAAATCTAACTCATACATTGGAGCCCAATCTACGGCCGCAATTGATGAGTACAATAAGAAAAAATCGGCTTTGTTGAAGTTCCAGCCTATAGGTTCATGTGTACCCGCAGTCAGTGCTGCCGAACCCGCGCGCAGGCGCTGGCGCACTCGCAGACTCACCGACACATCGAGCGGCGGGTGATACGCGTCCACCGGCACAAGCGGCGCCTCCGCCGCGCGCACGCTCACACTCCCTTCCTCCGCGAATGTACCCAACACTAGATCTAATTGTCGACCATTGCAATTGTCTACCTTGTTACTCTGAGTGAATCCACAATAAGTTTGAAAACATTGAAAATAATTGACTATGTTTACAGAACAAGAATGCAAGTTGAAGTCACCTATTACTAACGTGTCGTTATAACATTTACACAACTGTTCAATAATCCTAAATAAAACCATGTATTCATTTTCGTTACTATTAGGTGGGATATAAACAACACATAACAAAAACAATAATCTATTACGTTGGTACACTGTTGCACATACCAGTTCAAACACCTGATTATCGATGTTGACGTCACCCGGTAAGGACACTCGTCGCAGCTCAAAACGCGGTGTGGCCACGAGACACGCACCTCCGTGTTTACGCCCATCTGCTCGATCACATCGTATAATGGAGTATCCAGGTGGAATTAATTCTGCGTCATGAATTGATTCATTACAGCCCGTTTCCGTAATAGCAAATAAGTTTGCGCTTGAAGATAAAACTCCTACATAAAAATCCTCTAATTTAGTGCGGAGACCCCTTACATTTTGGTAAATTATCTCCACCGATTTACTCCGGAGGTTTTGGTTTATTGGTTTGTCTCCGAAACCACACCCATTCGCAAAACTCAATATTTACTGCCCAACTTTCTGGTTGACACAATAGTTCATATTTGCTTTCCGGGACTCCTATAATGAAGGAAGCATAGTCTCTTTCGGTCTTATGGTTTATTTTCTCTATTTTCACCGGTATTGCCTCTCCATAAAGCTTCTTCACGTGTTTTTCTAAATTTTCCACGGTCGTTTCCTTCCGCAGACGCCATACATGCAAATATTTATTTTTCTCAGTTCCCTGAATTTCAGTTGAACCCGTGCTACCTCCTTTTCTCACATCGCTATTTGGATATCTGTTTTTTTTTCTATTTACTAATGTCCATCTCTCCTCTTTTTCCGGATTTTCATTATCCTTTTCTATAACAATATCTGATTTATTTAAACTCTTTTCCATAAATGTTTCCTGTTTTTTTCCGATAATTACTTTGTTGGCAGATTTCGTGGCCACACATTCCTTCGTTGGTACAAAATTACTAATTAACTCCGTTTGACTTTCCTTAACTACGCTTGCAAATGACACTGCCGGTATTCTAGATCCTCTTTCGGTCTCACTTTTCTCCTTAATATTTCTGGCACTAACACTGGCTTCTAATTGTTCATTTTTTTCTAATAGTACTTTAATTCTGTTTTCTAAAATATCCACTTTGTTAGCTTTTTCTTGAACTACCTTCATTATGCTTTTTAGTTCTCTTAATTCTGTTTCTGTGTTAACTAAATTATTTTGCAGTAGTATAAATTCCTTCCTTTGCTCATCCAGACGAGTTTTAATCTCTAAGCGAAACTCCCGTAGTTCATCAAGCACTTGGTTCCTGTTATCAATCACAGTAACTTCCTTTGGATTGCGACGATTATAAATGTATAATGACATCGCACAGGTGTTACCGGCAATTTATAACGATTAACATTGGGGGATTAGTAGGGATAGGAAACAGTTAACTATTACTAATTGTGAAAAATTAAACAAGTAAGTATTTATTTCAAAAATTTATTATCTATACACCATTTATTTAAACATATTACATTTTTTAAAGCACATATTGTATCATGATAAATACAACTATACACATCATGAGAATGTTCATATTTATTGTACAAGCTTAATAAATTAGGACAACCTTCATCTTCTAAATTATGAATATTATTATTATTTAAAATTTTTCTTAACCACAACACTTTTTCTAAACCTTTGGTATAAACACTTTTATTTCTTAAAATATCTACAATCAAATTCTGATGATTTGAATAAGGCACAAATCCGTCTTTCCAGTATATCTTTCTATTACGTTCAATCCAACTGACTTGCCGTTTTTCTGATTTCGTCAAATCGTAAAATGGAAATGGTGGCTTAATTAAAAACACGTGAATTTTTTTATTCCATAATACAGCAATTTCTTTAATGATAAATTCATTTGTTTCTGTTTTAAAACCTTGAACATCTACAATGGCAGTCATGACAACCTGCGCACAATGTTGCTGAGAGGTTTGTATTCCACAAGTCGATCGTTTATAATCAAACAATATGCAGTTGTTTTATCTGGTATTGCTGTAGAACATTCAATCTCCAACCTCACGTCCACTGGACCTGTTTTTAGGCTATCGTTTTGTCTTGAGCAGTCCAAGATAAAGAGAGGGGCTTTTTCTTTGAACTCCTTTAGGTCAAGCAACGGGTCTACTGGACAGTTGTAATACGACTGACGAAATTTCACAAACATTTCATATAATATACTATATTTGTTCTCAGAAAACTTTAAACCTAAAGGTTCGTAGGGATAATATTGTGAATTCAAAAAGAGCGTAACGTTTGTTACTTCACAATGATCGAATACTGAACTGTCTCTAGTTTGATTATTTTTTCGATTAGTTTGTAAACAAAAAATTACATATCGGGGTTTTTCTAATTGTGAAGCAGTTTTAACTGACCAAGAATGCTTTGTGGTTTGGGGTAGTAACGGATACTCATATAAATCCCAGTTTCTAAACGCTATCTGAATAGGTTTATCTCTTTCTAAATGTTTTAAAAGTGTCAGTCGTTCTCGGTCTGATACTTTTATGTGTGGCACCCTCCACTGAACTCTCTCTATGTCTATTTGAAAATGAGCAATATCATCAGTAAGGATAACGCTATTTAAGTTAGTGTTACTTCTGTTCAATATAAGTTCATGTTTGCAATTTATCACTATTTTATTGTAATCCTCTGCAAACCCTAAAACTTTATTTAATGGTATCACAGCACTAAAATTTCCATCACTTTGAAATCCCTGCAAACTCCAACCCCATAGGGCAGCAACTTTATTTTCTGCTTCATTTAATGAGATGTATGATTTTATTGTTGACGTTATTCCAGAATTTTTTATACGGTCTATTTCAATACCATTCATTTCGTATCTGATGTCTTGAAACAAAGACATAACAGGGTTATTAGTGAACGTAACAGTTTTCTTGATTGGTTTCCCATCTTTCCCGAAAAACTTCGCTTGTCCTTCGACGTAAATTGAACTGGCTGATGGTAGGACGTATATGTCTTGCTGGTGGATGGGAATTCTGATTTCATCGTTTTCTCTAAAGCTGCTATTGTAGGGATTGTATGAATGGACTTCGTAACTTTCGATCGAAGTGTCGAAGTGCGGTAATTCAGTAATCTGTAGTATATTCATACTTTAAACCCTAGGGCCTTAAGAAAATCTTTATTTACTTTAGTCAATTTCTTAACTGTTTTCTTACGTCTTTGCACCTTAGCAATCGCAGAAGAACTAAGATGTTTTTCAATCGCTGGGGTATTTTTATAATAAACTATCATTTTGTTTTTCTTAAATGAAGACGTAACTGAACTTGTTCCTCCCCAAAGTTAATACAGTGACCAAATTGATCTACAATCTTAACAGATACCTGTGAAATTATATTTTTGTTTACTGGAAAGTAAATAACATTTTGTGGTATTTCAATGCACTGATGACCTGGAGTAGTATCAGACACAAATTCATGAATAAAATGAGTTGGTAATCCGTTGCAGTACGAACCGTGAACAAGATCACATTCGATTCTGATTACAGACAGACCTCTGTTAGTAACGGGGATACTTGGTCTTGATTTTAATACTGAAAAGTATATCAAACCGCACTCGTATTGATCTGCCAACTGCAGTGGTGGTTGAAAGTATGAAACCAGTTCCGATTTATTTCCAGAGATGGTAACCGTAGCAGACATGCTTCTATACTGGCCTCTTTCGGAAGATCCTGTTTATTATATTCCTTCACTACACCAAAAATTCTTCAAAAAGTTTAAACATAGATGTCCACAATTAAAAGGGTGATCACGCTGAATATTATCATAATTATAGTGAATTTTGGACCCCAAGTATTTTATAAATTCTTTTGGAGGCTTAAGATTGCCGTAACTATCAAAATACTCGATATAATCGTTGTATTTGGCATAGGCTACCCAATGAGAACCAGGATTTTTAGAGCTATCCAAATTTATAACTCCACATTCTTTTTTAAAAGGGTGTTTAGGGAGCTTATCTCTCATAAAGACACCTCTGAAATAGGGAATGTTATTTCCATACTTCAAAATGTCTAAATTAGTCAAGGCTCGTTTGGGTAGCCGATATCTTAGTTTTTTTCTTTTGATACAAAAATTCCGAGCCCATCTTTATGTGGTTTAAGGTGTAGTCCTTTTCCGATACAGAGAGCTTCCATCTTTTCATTGTGTCTCTTCGATTCAGTCCATAACTTTTTAGCCATCTTGAATTCATTAATGGTTTTAGCAATACCAGCTGCACCCCCTGCTAAAGCCCCTACCGCTGATAATCCCGCAAAAATCGGAATCAAAGGCAATACTCCACCAGTTTTTGGTATAGGAATAACACGAGGAAGTTTAATGGATGTATCATCAGCTAATTCTCTGGCAGCGGCCATTGCTAATTTTATTGCCACTTTCTTGCATTTTGGTTTTAATTTTTTAATATGTCTCTTTGTTTTGCTAATAACATTTTTAAATTTGTTTTTTAATCCTTTTCCAGGTTTAATTTTAGGAGAACACTTTTTGCTATCTTGTTTTAGGCCAAAACCAGTTTTAATTTTTGTTGACATAGCGCTGGTTACTAAGCGCGCTGCTAGTTTTTCCCCTACACTAGCATCTGAGGCAAGTGCTCGCTCTTTAGCCATATTTAACAAAACTAAATCTGCCTTGTGGCGATCTTTTAAGTTTGAAGACTTATGATAGGCAATGTCGTGTTGTTTGCAATATTCGTCTAATTTATTAACACCTTTATCTCCACGTGTAAGTCTTTTAATTAATTTAGTGCCAGGCCCACAATAATTGTATCCTGGTAAATGTAATTCAAATGGTAAATGATTTATAATCCAATTGAGAAGACTACTCTCTTCAATACACATCATAAGACTGATCCATTTTGGACAGAATACTTAATAAATATTCGATTTATCAATCCAACTGTTTTCAGAAGAAGGCAAACCTAACCATTTTACTAAAACTCTATCTCCTTTTCTTTTAAGAACTTTCTCAACAAGATATAAATTAGGATTTTTCGTCTTTTGAAGCTCTTGTACATAAAATGCACCTAAAATGGGTTGACCTCTGATTGTATCTTCTATTAAATAGGTGATAGGATTTGTATTTTGTATCATTCGAATTTTAAATATTTCTGTAGACCAGTTGGGAGTGTAACCTTTTTCAAATGTTCCTTTGTACTTACTGATACGCACATAATCACCAATTTTATATTTTCTTCTAATATTATGATTTTTCACCAACCTTGAATACCTTTCTAATATATGTTTTTTATTAATGTTATCCACATTAGCGGGAACTTCATCAATTGTCCGATGATAAGTGTGATTGTATTTGTTAATAACATTATTAAGCGTGTTGTCTATCCAATTGTAGCTGCCTCTTAAACTAAATTCCTTATAGACTTTCGATTTCAATGTCCTGATAAATCGCTCAACTATTGAAGCCTTTTTTGTTGAGAACGTTGAATAATGATTAATGTGATAAGTTTCCATAAGCTTTTGAAATTCATTATTGTAAAATTCTGTTCCTTTATCCGTTTGTAGATTTTTAGGAACACGCCCCTTATTCAATAATTTCTTAAAAGAGTTACATACATCATCTTTGGTTTTACTTTTTAGAGGAAAAGTCCAAGCATATTTTGAGAATGTGTCAATAACAGCAAGAATAAATCTGTAATTTTTATTTTGCTTTGAAATTGATTGCATATCGATTAAGTCTGCTTGCCACAGGTCATCTATATCTTTCATGATAACACATCTACGTGGAAAGTTCAACCTCGCATTTTTATGAATTTCGTTAACCACGTCGGTTTTGCTCATGTTTACAATTCAGTACATACGTTTGTTTTGAATCCGTCTACAATACTGAATGAAAATTTTATGGTGCTGAGTATTTATTCTTTAATTATGCCAGCTTCTTTCAATTCTTCAACGATCGACCAAATTTCATTATCATGATTTGTGTTGCCAGCATCTCTGGAAGCAAGTAATAGTTTCAATCTCTCAACGAGTTCGTTAGGGTCATCCCAATATACCAAGTCAGTGTTATTTTTGTATTTTTTTAGAGTTGGTAAGCTTCCTCCAGTGTGAAAATTTTCATTTACTGATTCAGAAAATAATGGTTTGATTACGTCACGATATTTAATTCCCTTATCACCTCTTATTTGCCCTCCAGGATTAAAATCTCTCTTATGAGCATTTGTATAATGCAGCATGTCTTTGTAGACAAGTCTATCTTTGCTCGATATTAATTTTAAATCAGGTTTTCTTCGAAGTAAAAGTTCCTTCAATCCGGGGGTAAAATTATAGGATTTGTCACCAACTTTAATTAAAATGACACTGTCGTCATTCAAACTATCGATTTTAGAAAATGAGACTATAGAATTACCCATTAGCAATGTTTTATTTACACTTCTTATTCCAAACGGTATATTTACACCGTCATAAATATCATGGATATCACGACCCTCTAGCGAAATTTCAAAAATATATAATCTAAAATATAAATTATAAAATATTTATAAATTATAATATATTATATTTTATAATATTTTATTTATAATAAAATATTATAAAATATAATATATATAAAATATAAATCATCCAGTATTTGTTTTTTAGGAGACTTTTTAAGTATTTGTGCAGACTTCACTTTTGGATCGTAGCAGTCTTCAAACTTTGTAGATGAACTAGTATCCATGTCATCCAATTCAATGTCGTCAGAATTTGGGAGTGGTGTATTTTGTGAATGCTTTATTTTTTCCATTGATATTTTCGAATCGACTAGTGCGTTAAGGGGTTCCGTGACGGTTTTTAGCATTTTATCAAGTGACAAGTTCATAGAGTGTTCCTGGTTCTTCATTTGTTTTATTTTAGTCTTTATGGATTCCACAGACTTTATTAATTCTACTTTAATATTCTTTTCCATGTCGTATTGTGACAAGTGTATTCAGCCAAAGAAAATATACTACTAAGTTATATTTGTCTGTTATTGGTTTATATAATTACACATTATTTGCTTAAAATTTAAAAAAGCTGTCTAAATTCTGCCTGTACCTTCCATTGCTTAAAGACGAGTCTTTGCAAATACTAACAAAGTTATATGGCTCTCTCCAAACTGTATTACAAATCTTCTTGAATTGATTCCAGGACATATCAGAACTAACATGCTCTTCATAAATATGTTTCAAGTTAACATCGTCTTGCTTAAATATTATGAGAAAGTTTGCATTATCACGCAGCAACTGTTTCGGAACTTTTGAGTATGTTTGACATAAATAAAAGCAATCAATATGTTTATGTCTACCCATAGAGAAGTAATTACGAATGTTTATTTGATTTTCACATGCCACATCATCGAAAATAAATACTGAATTAGTTAGTGCTTCATCTGGGGCTATGACTTCTTTATTATCAGTAAATTCATGAAACTTAACTTGATGCACTCTCTTTATAACTTCTCGTAAGAAGTTGTATTTTGGTTGAAAGTTAGTTTTCGAATACAGGTAAAGATTTTGAAATTTTAGACCATTCTCATGTAACAATAAACTAAGCACGACGTTTGTTTTTCCACAATTCGAGGGACCACATATAATACAACGAATCGTATTCGGTAACAGAATGCTATGCCTAATGTGGTTATCAGAGTCACCAAGATTTATATGATTAACATTAAGTGATGTGTGTTGTTTGATCAACTTCATTTTGACTATTAATTCAATTTCACCCAAACATAGATATATAAAGCATAAGTATAATAAAAACAAATGATTTAGATTGGTTTAAAGTTGTCATGTCAAATGTAAAGCGAAATGTATACCTACTTAAAGTGCTTAACCATTTTATGTTTATGTCTGCTGTAAATAATAATTAATTAGTATGGTATTTATATTCGTGCTCAGTGATCATATAGATTATTAAAATGAAGAAGACTGTAAGGTCATAACAAGAAAAAAACATGCATCAGTTATAAATAATATTTTATTTCGATATTACAAATATAAAAACAACAATCAACACTACCACTCACTAAATTAATAATGTATGGTATACTTATACTAATTATAAACAAAGGTTACAATAATATTACAATTTATTTACATAAACATTTTTGTATTTCTTTATTTTGACGCCAATTAGTTCTCAAAATAAAGTTTCATAGTGACCCAAAGGTAAAGTTTCAATAAGGTTCGTGAGTATTTGTCTCATAACATCATTTCTATTCAATACTACTTTATGAATTTATTTAGAGTTACAGTACATGCTTGAGTGATTTAATTATATTCATTTTATATTTGAAATTGACATTATTTGTTAAAGCTTTACTATAGTGAGATAATTTTAATCTTGAAAAAAATATTTTTAAAATATGGTTTCACAGTGACCCCATGGTAAAGTTTCTGTTTGGTTCGCAAGTATCTGCCTCTTATCATCATTTTTATTCAATACTACTTTATGAATTTGTTGAGAGTACAGTACATGATTGTTTGATTTAATTATATTTATTTTACATTTAAAACTTGTATCACTTGTTAAAGCTCTGTTGTAATGGCATAGTTTTAATCGATTAGTTACAGCTTTCGATATTCCTTTTGCTTTTGTAATGCAAGTTTTTAGGCTGTTTATGCAATAAAGCTTAGCTCTCAACCCTACAAATTCACTTATGATTTCACCTCCACATTCATCTTTAAATAGTCCTGGAATTTTTGCATTTACTCTCGGTATATTGTAGCAATTATTAGTCTCAAAATTACTTGTGTCGAATTGTCCAACTTCATTTTTTATGTCCTCATAAAAATCTTCAGTGCTGATAAAATAAAGAAGGCTGTCTGTGTCTGTATAACACAGCCTTGCCTGAGTTTTATATTTGTTTTTAATATAATTGTAGTGAAATTTATATAAATGTTGTTTGGCATATTCTAGGACTGAAAACCCGATATAGATAGGTCGGTCTAGAATAATTTTTTCAGGACTCAATTGAATAGCGACAAAATTTTCAGAAAAAATCTTAATACTTTTAAAATTTGGTTTCGCTATTAACTTTTCCGCACTGAGGTGCTTATTTGTTTTGTTATAATAATCGTCCCAATTGGTCACTAATTTTACATTAACCTGTTTGCGTCGATTTTCAATAGTTTTGCCAAATATAGCATTGTTAAGGAGTTTAAAAAAATCTTTTTCAAATACGGTTGTTGAAGCTTGGCGTAAGCTTGTGTTTAGGTCAATATATTTTTGTAAAAAGTTTTCCTGTCTAAAAGTTAAGATACGGTGAATTTTCTTCAAAATAAGTCCATTCAGTAAGCATTCTTTTAAGTGAACGTAGTGTATTACATAGTTGAATTTGTCATATAAATTAGCAATTAATTTAGGTGTTTTGCCTCCAGGAGGTTTGAACTTCTCTGCAGCAAACGGTAAATCACTGTGCTTATTATGTAAATTCTCGGGATAGGCTAAATCTACTTCTAAAATATATCCATATTCAGAATCATTCGAAATTGATAGTACGTTTATAGTATTTATTTCATCGATTGATAAAAAGCGGAATTCTGAAATAGGCATTTTTTTTGTCATCGCATAACCGTATAAATTATTACAGTCAAGATAAATTAAATATGTTGACCTTTGAGAAGCATCGTAACTAGGTAAATATTTATTATTTGCTTTAGCGTAGCGAAGAGAACATTGTGCCAAACCTCCACGAATGCCCTTCTCCAGGAACTCGTATATTTCCACATCATTAATTAATTCTAATTTAATACCGGTATACAATAACATCGCATCCCAGCTTAAACTAGGTGCAGTAATATAGTAGGCCGGATCAAGCTGATAATGATGCAAACAAGTTTGTCTAAATTTTTCAAAAACGTCAGAAAGTAGTAACACGTCGGTTTTTAAATATAAATCTGTATATTCTCCAAGCGATTTTATATTAAATGTTTGCCATATATATTGAGCGTGATTATACTCATCATCGCTAATATGTACGCATGTCAAACTATTGTAAAAACAATATTTAGGTGGTAGTCGATTCTCATTATATTTTGAGATTGCATCCATGTAATCATAGGGGTATATTCCTTTTCGTCGTAGTAGTTTTAACTTATTACAATTAACATCTGAAAATTCTTTTGACAAATTAACAAAATCAGATTCAGACAAATTGTTGACTAATATGTTTAAGCTTGAATTAAGAAATTGAAATGAGTCTATAAACTTAACTTGAATAGGCCTTGAACTGTTCTTTCTGTGGAATAATTTCGTGATAGACATATATTTTTCTTTGGTTTTAGGTATAATTTTAAAAGCACCTTCATATTTTGCTAATTCTGTAATAAATAGGTGAGAATCATAACCAGCTAGGTTATGGAAAATAACAGGCACAAACGGGCAAACTCTAAACATTAAATTACAATGGGAGTGTGCGGCGCCTCGGTACTGAGATGTAATATGATCATGATCCATTACTTTGTCATCAAAGAGCAGATCGTTACAGATGTGACATTTTGTAGCATTTTTGTAATCGTTTTTTTGGTCTGTGGTTAAAGGGGCCACAGGCATTTTACTCGATAAGATGCTGTTAATGTTATCTACATCATTTAGTAAATATTTTATAAATACTTCCACACAGTCGGGCCCTCTATATGTTACATATTTATTTAGCTCCGAATTATGTGAACAGCAAATATAGTATCCAAAACATGAAGGTTCGTGAACCTTATATGTTCGGGTATTTTCAGTTTTACTTATGTTGCAGTTTAGCAAAATACTCTCAAAGTCTGCATAAATAACAAAATTAATTTTTTGTTTTCTTTCAAAGTTTTTAAACTGAAGAATGCTATTTTTTTCAGGTAATACTGTTAATATATTAGGACATGTAGTATGGGCACTATATTTTGTGGCACTCGAGAAAACTTGTAAACACGTCTCACATAGATACATTTTACCTTTATGTTTACTTATTTGACGTCTAACTAATCTGAACAGATTTTTTATTAAACAATAATGTCCATTGCCTTTTCGTTCAATATATAATAAATTTACATGGTGTGTCTTTCTTAAATTTGTCACATATAAGGGACCAGTGACTGCGTTTTTATCATCCAATCCATATACGTTTATACTTATAGTAGGATTTATCTTTTCGAAGTTTTTAATATCATTATACGATGGAGGAAATGATAGACCATTTATATTTAAGACTGATGAAAAAATTGGGTAGGAACTTGTTCTGCAAACATTACATTTTGCTGGATATAATGCTGCAACACCACAAAAAACAATAGTTATCATGGTTTTTTATATTTAAGCAACTTCTCGTTTTTTGTATAACATGCGGCAAATCTATGTAAGTACCGCCTTTTAAAGGAGAATATTTGTTTATATTAATTTCCAGGTGACTTATACAGAAACAGGACCAACCAGATTCACGGTGTTGGAATTCTGAGAGTTTCCTCTCAAATGTGTTTATTGTATTCAAATAAAATTCATGTTATCAGTATTTTTGTATATAATGTTAAATTTTGTGTTAAATGACTTAAGCTGTTGCTCACCAGATTTTGGGAGAATAAAGTAAGCATAAAGCTCGAAGTTTAATTTAACACAATTATGTTTATTTAGACAAGCATTAATTAGTTTTATGACTTGATGCTGATTATCCATTAGGAATTCCTCAGGTGTAAGGTACTCCATCGATGGATTCAGTTTGTAACTTATTATTCTCATTCTAAAAGCCGTAGCAATAATATCAATATTTTCATATTTGGTTTTTATTATGCAATTAGATTTGTGTAAATTCGTTCTCACATGATAGTGATATTCATTTTTCGGTATTTCAATATGACATTTTTCACAATTCATTATATCATTATAATTTGTTATTTTTCCAGGAATTGGTGAAACTGTAAGAAAACAAAACAATTAATTTTTAATTCTTGAATATATTTCTTTAATACATCATAATATAAACCTAAAAAGACATTAAAACAGAATACTAGTACATAAAAATCATTTCGTAATATTGAGATAATGATTAAAATTAAATGTCGTAAATAAGCAAGTAACTCATGGTGAAAAAATAGTATTTATAGTAATTAGATATTTGTAATGGAATACTAATATTTTAGTAATAGTTGCTAACAAATGTAGGTGGACACTTTACAAATTCTTTTCTAGTTGCCATAATAAAATTAGTCAGGTGCTGCCATGCATCTGTGTTTTCAGATGTTTGGTTTTTCACAGTAACTATTGCTTGGCGCCATCTGTTAATTGGTTGAACGTTTTTAATTTCATCGCACCGGTACACTTTTAAATCTATATAGTGTGTACCGGGCTTATGCTCGTACGTCTGGCGCGAATGACCGTTAGCAAGGCGCCGAGTTAAATACGAAGTTAATTGTATTGGAGCTTTACCGGGAACAGCGACATCTTCTTTCTCGTCATCTTCACTGTCAGTCCCGAAGAGGTCGTAAGCTGTAGCCTTCTTTGGTGGTATTGGCTTGAAGTACGGCTTCTTCGGAGCTGACCGCGACGTACTCGGGGCCGGACTTGCTCTCGATGGCGAATGTGATGCAGTCCGCGCTGCCGCCTCCGGCTCCTTCGTTTGAGTTGGCACCTGCTTCCTTTTCTTCGTCTTTTTCGCGACTGGAGGTTGCACTTCGTCGTCAGACGGGAAGAGAGTCTCTGCGTTCTCTAGCGACCTGAAATAATATAAAATTAATTTATTAATAATGCTATTTAATCAATTCATAAGCAGGATTCGAACCTGGAATCCTGGCTTTCCGTGCCAATACACTAGAATAGTGTATACATATGATACATTATTAGAATGAATATTAGAATAATTACATAGAATAGTGTATACAATCATACATTATAAGAATGAATATTAGAATAATTACATAGAAGATATCATTATGCCTTAATTTCCTGGGTATCGAACCCAATGTCTCATGCTCAATAGTCGAGATTACTAGCACTCGTCTAAGGAGTTCCCTGTTATAAGAATAGTTAAACAATAGAATTATTAATATATAAAATAATAATGCTACTTACATTTTAAATAGTGCAGCGAAGTTTTGATGTACGATGATGATGCCACTAGCTCTGGAAGAGGTGTTTTGTGGTTGAACTTCAGCAGCGGGACGCTTAAATAGTGATAAATCTACGTCATATTATCCCAAATTTGGGAAGACGCACGTGTATAGTAAATGCTGTGTCAGTTGTCTGCATCCAAATGCAGGTTTGTGATGCGATATTGTAAACAATATTATTTGACTTGCCTGTTGGTCTAGTGGTTAGTGGTCCTGACTGCTATGCTGGAGGTCGTGGGTTTGATTCCCACCCCAACCCCAAATGTTTGTGTGATGAATACGATCATTTGTCTGGGTGTAATTTATCATTTATCTATAATATATGTATGTATTTAGAAATATCTAAGTATGTTTATCAGTTGTCTAGTACTCATTAACATAAGCTCTGCTTAGCTTGGAACTAGACGGCATTGTGTGATAGGTAGTTGTGGAATATTATTATTATATTGTTCTACTAATTCATTATTATTTTTATCAGACTGCGTCGAAATGTCGTATAGACTCACCGAATAGGTCCTTTGTAATAGGGGGGGCCCAATAATAAAACTGGCGAATAGTTGGTGAAATACACATCTGCCTAACTGGGAATTAACGGTGTGATGATATATCGATCAACCTTAATTTATGAACAAATAACAAATAAAATCATTACTTACCATTCTATTTGTGGCAAAATATAAGATACCTTAGCTTTAAAAATATCATAATAATAACAGGCGAAACCAAACGTTGCAATAGTATGTCGATATTGCTATATTGTTTTGATTCGTCTCCTTAAAAAGAATTCAGCTTACGGTGCAACTTTGATATACTATTAACATACCATGAGTTTGCTTGCTTAATCATCTGAGTAAAATGTATGAAAACGATAACCGTAAACATAAGGGCAGTAGTATTATTTTATCGATATATATTTACAATAAATAATAAAATGATAGGTGTCGTAATGTCTTACGTTTCCTATTTCACTATACCCTTTTTGGAAAAAAGATATGATATCTAACTTAAAAATGTGCGATTTTGAACTCTATCCATAAAATTAAATTAGGGTATATAAATAGAGAGAAAAATCATTTAAAATCTATTCGAATTCTACACTTGACTGTTACAACTGGCTTGATCGTGTATTATTGGTAAGTTTTAATATTATTCTTCCGTATTTTATCCAGCATTATTATCAGACAAGACAGTATAATCGATGTTTAATACATATAGGTCTGGTACATATTTTTTTCTATACAGCACTATGTTTCAATCGCAATTGTTGTTTTGAGATAGAATATCATGGGTTAACGAAATACTAATTTAGACTATTATTTTCCAGGTGTTTAACAAAGTCGAGACATAGAATTAAATATGTCACACTCACCATCCTACAGTCCTGTTTTAGAAAACATTAACCTACAATGTGATGTAAGTATCTAAGTAATCATCGATATTAGCAATTGAATTCATATTTATGATGCTTTTTAATAGCATAAAATTATTCATTGTTTCAGAATTTGATAGATTGCTCCGATCCAGTTCTTAATCCATTTTACTATGCTCAAGACCGAGAAAGCTGGGATGCCGAAGTGGCGGAAAAAGCGTGTGAAGAGAGTAGACAGCAAAAAATACAAGAGAAAAAAATAAAGAAGAAGAAAAAATCAAAACCTTTTAAAAACACATCTTTTATCACGCGTAAAGAGCCCGGACATATTCACCGAATTATAAAAATAATTGTACATGATGTGGAAGGCCGTCAGATGAATGAAATAGACAGTGACCCCGACAGTGCAAGCGTGAACATACAATATTTAGTCCGTAGTGATATTGATGACATAATGAGTGAAACCGAGTATTTAGTTGCTAAAATAGTTAAAAAATTAAGTTCAACTTCATGTACCTAATATTGATGTTTAAAATAGACGTATAATAGTTTTATTATTATTATTTGTTTTTTCAAATGGTTACTTTATACTGTAAATATTCATTATAAATAAAAGTATTTAAAATAAAGTACCTTTTATTTCTACGTCATAACATTTAAACTAAATCGTGACTACACTGCATATATAAGGTAGCGCGATGGACAATGGCGAGTGCACCCAGTCATTATTCACCTAGCCCCCTATTCGGGCCCCCGTGATCCCAACCAGCCTCCTCAGACCAAAGTAGTGACTGACTGGAGGAAAGTAAGCGAAAGCCTACAATCCACCACGTCACCTCACTTAGATTCCATTCCCGATCATATTGTCTCAGTCGCTGACACGACGGGAGCGATCGCCTCGTTTACAGAGCACGTCCAATCCGTATTGACGGATTGTTCACGGGAAGTTCCAGTGATGGAAGACCATCGCTGGAAATTACCGGCTGACGTACGTGATCTGATAACCGAGAAGAACGCGTCCATTCGTGCCTACGACTCCTTTCCCTGCGATGCGAACAAAGCCCATATGCGCCATTTACAGCGTGCTGTAAAGAAACGCATATGGGAATTGCGCTCTGAGGAATGGAGCAAGATGATCGGTGAACTAGAGCCCAATCACCATGCCTTCTGGCAGCTTCAGAGGAAGCTTCGCTCCCCCGAAGAGGCCTCTATGCCTCCTCTCGTACGCCCTGATAAGACCATAGCCTTTGACAACATCGAAAAGGCCGAATGCCTCGCCGCCAGCTTAGAGTCCCAATGCTCTCCCAGCTCTCAACCAGTAGATCAAGCGCACCTCGACAAGGTGAACGCTGAGGTCGAACGTAGAGCCTCCCTCCCACCAGTCGAAGACCCTGATGATCCTCTGCCTCCGGTCACTCCTGACGAAGTGCAAGACATCATAAAAGGGCTCCAACCCCGCAAAGCCCCCGGTTCGGACGGTATCACCAATAAGGTGTACCAACTCCTCCCCGCCCCCCTCATTTTGCTCATGACCGCTATCTTCAATGGCGCTCTGAGTAACAACATCTTCCCCCAAGCGTGGAAAGAAGCCACGGTCATAGGTATCCCCAAGCCTGGCAAACCCAAGTCTGAGCCCTCCAGTTACCGACCCATCAGCTTGCTCAATGTTTTCGGCAAAATCTATGAGAGACTTATTTATAAGCGTCTCAGGGATTTTGCCGAATCAAAGAGCCTCATCCCCAACGAGCAGTTTGGTTTTCGAGCTAAACACTCGTGTGTCCATCAGGTCCACCGCATCGTTGAGCACATTAGCGCTGGCTTCCAGCGCGGTGCGCCAACAGGTGCTCTATTCTTCGACATTGCGAAAGCATTCGACAAGGTCTGGCATAATGGCTTATTATATAAGCTCTACCAGCTAGGTGTGCCAGACCGTCTCGTGCTCATCTTACGAGACTATCTGTCGGATCGTACCTTCCGCTATCGCATAGACGGCGCACTCTCTCCCCCCCACCCGGTCCGTGCCGGAGTCCCCCAGGGTGGCGTTCTATCCCCCCTCATATTCACCCTGTTCACCAGTGACATTCCCAAAAGTAAATCGGCTCAGTTGGCTCTTTTCGCCGACGACACCGCTATTTACTATACGGGTCACAGTCAGGTCTCTATCGCTCGCACTCTCCAAAAATCCGCAAAAGCCTTAGGCGATTGGTTCCGGAAATGGAGAATCGAGGTCAACCCCGATAAGAGTCAGGCGGTTCTCTTCAGGAAACCGCGAATTCTCCTCCCCCCCCTCCCCAGCCCGATCACTATGTATGGCAAGCCGATCCCTTGGGACAAGCAAGCCAAATACTTAGGGGTCATTCTCGATGACCGACTTAGTTTCGGAGTGCACATAAGGACGGCGCGTTCGCGCGCCGCCTTCGCTCTCGGCAGGCTCCACTCCCTACTGACCTCCCGCAGCAAATTGTCACTCAAGTGCAAATTGCGCCTCTACACCGCAGTCATCCGTCCCATCATGACGTACGCTTGCGTAGTCTTCGCACACGCTAAGCCTCATCACCTGCATAGAATGCAGACCCTTCAAAACCGTTTCCTCAGAAAGATCACGGGAGCCCCCTTCTATGTCCGAAACGTGAACCTTCACGTAGATCTCAAACTTCCCACCGTCCAGCAGTTCATGAAACGCCTCTCAAAGCGCTTCTTTGATACTGCCATTAAGCATCCCAATCCCCTGATTGCGGCGGCCTCCCGATACACTCCCTCCCGTATAAGTACGATTCGCCGACCAAGGCATACCCTCACCGTCCCCGATGACGCCACTACCCTCCGTCAGGAAAGTAGAAAGAGCACAAGCACACTGAGAAGACACATATCCCGTCGTCCGTCATTCCGCCCTCGCCGTCGAGGCCCGTCGCGACACCCCGTACCATGTCCGCCCCGTCCCTTGCTCGATGTAGTGCCAGCCCGCGCCGCAGCTGAGCCTGTAGATTTAAATTCCCGACTGTGACCTCTGAGTTTGTTTCGGCTTTTCTTCTCAGAGCAGTCTGCTAGGAAAAGCCGGTCTCATCATTCGTTAAATAATAATAACCTGATCCAGCCTGTCCCTCTTGCTGCCCTCTCCCAGCGACGCCCTAAGCCGAGGTCCGTACCCCACAGGGGGTGCCCTTAGCGTGTAGTCGCTTAGTTTTTAAGTTTATTTATGCCCTGGCTGGAGGCCTTAATTTATTGAGGCATCCACAGGATCGCCCGGTTAAGCAGCCGACAACCCCTCAGGTTGAACTGCGAGATGCCATTTTCAAAAAAAAAAAAAAAAAAAACAATGGCGAGTGCACTTCATTCTCGGTAGTCTGTCGTATCGGACATACTATACCGACCGACTGTTGCTCCAATTTCAGTGTCATTGAATTGTTGAATGAATGTAATGATAGATTATAATGTAGAAACATAATTACGAATGTTCAATAAAATAAATGTTTCATATTAAAATTTGTCATGATATCTATTACATTAAAATTGTTAAATAATAAAGACCACTCAATAGTCACGTCAGAATATTTTGCAAGTACTATTTAAAAGCAATGAATGATGGCTGTAATTAGGTGTTTCTGTATCTGAAATGATTTTAAAATGAATGGTAATAATTGCGGGTTTCCAGATCTTCTTTGATCTGGAAACCCCAATTATTACCTACTAAGCTTTATTTGCTAACTAGCTGCGCCCCGCGGTTTCACCCGCGTAAATGTCGGTCCCGTGGAAATATCGGGATAAAAAGTAGCCTATATGTTAATACAGGGTGTCAGCTACCTCCATACAAAATTTTATCAAAATTGGTCCAACCGTTTCAGCGTGAAGAAGTAACAAACATATAAACACACACACACACACTCACAAACTTTCGTCTTTATAATATTAGTTTGATTGAAAAGTCATTATTTATGAATTGGACTTTTAACTGCCGCCGTTGCTCTCGTGTTCGCAAGAGTGATTGCTGAACGTCGATTTTGGGTTCGATTCCCGGGTCGGGCAAAGTGTTATTGAGTTTTTCGATTGCTATTTTCTAGTTTCTGTATAGTTTTAGTTAAGTTAGAATTTAATTTTGTTATTTTTACCTGTCTAAATAAATACTTACCAAATAAAAAAAAATAAAAAAAGTTTTTCCATTAGACATTTTTCAGTAGCAACCCGGAGTGTGTCTTGGATAGCACGTACAGCCGTTGGTCGTGCGCCTGGTCCCTCCCCGGTCGGATTGCCGTCCCATTTTTATTTTTAGGGTTCCGTTGCCAAATGGCAAAAAAACGGAACCCTTATAGATTCGTCATGTCTGTCTGTCTGTCTGTCTGTCTGTCTGTCCGTCTGTCTGTCTGTCCGTCCGTATGTCACAGCCACTTTTCTCCGAAAGTATAAGGACTATACTGTTGAAACTTGGTAAGTAGATGTATTCTGTGAACCGCATTAAGATTTTCACAAAAATAGAAAAAAAACAATACATTTTGGGGTTCCCCATACTTAGAACTGAAACTAAAAATTTTTTTTTTCGTCAAACCCATACGTGTGAGGTATCTATGGATAGGTCTTCAAAAATGATATTGAGGTTTCTTATATCATTTTTTTCTAAACTGAATAGTTTGCGCGAGAGACACTTCCAAAGTGGTAAAATGTGTGTCCCCCCCCCCGTAACTTCTAAAATAAGAGAATGATAAAACCAAAAAAAATATATGATGTACAATACTATGTAAACTTCCACCGAAAATTGGTTTGAACGAGATCTAGTAAGTAGTTTTTTTTTAGTACGTCATAAATCGTAAACCGCAATTTACCTTTTATTCAACCAACTAAAAAAATGTCCGTTTCAACCGCGCGGCCACCTCATAATATTTGATGAAACTTTGCCAGGAATTAGTGCTAATTTGTTACTTTACACACCTCTTTTCCTGAATTTGTTACAAAAAAAACTAAGACGCTATGACAAAGAATAGTTGGCCGCTAGAACCGCCACTTGCCGTAGTCATCGCTCGTGATTACACAGAAACTATATAATGTAGATAGACGAATGATGCATCAAAAGAAAGGTCTTAATTTGTTACATTTGTTACAAAAATAAAAAACTTCAAAACGTAAATAAACAAAAAGTTATGCAATATTTAGTTTTCAGGTTACGAGTAGGTAGGTATATCACCATAAATATCAAATTAATATAGGCTAATGTGTATGGACAATTAGTTACTAATTTGTTACAGCGAATAAACAGAAAAAAATACTAGAAAGTAGGTTCAATAATTTGTTAGAGTCGATTTTAGTTGGCCGCTCGGACGGCAATATGCCTAAAATACAATGGCGTTTATCTCGTTATTAAAAGTAGGTTTAAGTTTATTTAAAGGACTAATCGACGAGTAACATGACCAAGTTTGGATAAATATGGCGAATATAACTGCAGCATTCATATTTTAGAAGATATTTACAAAAAAACAGTAGTATGAAACCGTATGACCATGAATTTTCACAATGAAGTGAGACTGAATAGTGATTATTGGAATGTTCGATATTCATATCTTATTTTTTTAGGGCGAGTGCTTATACAGGGTTAGTTTTCAAAGACCAGCCAAAGGACTTTGTTCACTTTCGGCTTCGCTTGAACACGACGCTCGAAAAGAAACAAATTAATCAAAAATCATTTGTGTTTGGTTTAGTGTTTGCACAGTTATTTGGATTATTTAAAGAAATTATGACGATGGATGCAAATGTACCACTTGTGGAGCGACCTACTGCCTTATAACAGATTCCACTTCCACAAGATCGAGGGTATGCCTTCTCCTTTACCACAGTAATATGAATATAGTATAGATGTGCGAATTGTGGTATCAGTACCACAATTCGCACATCGGAGCTGTATCACAGTTTCCACCACAGGCAGGAGTTGAAGCGAAATTGCCTCGTTCGTATCCGTACGATTCAGTTCGGCGAGTTCGAAGGGGGTATCAGTGTCCATTTTCAAAACCTAAACAATACTTGAAAAATTATCACAGCAAAACGAAAAAAACAATATTCACGTTGCCAAGAAACAGTGAATGACAAGTGACTTGAAGTGACAAGACAACTGACATTGAAATAAATCTTTTTTTTTTAAATAATCGATTTATTAATTGATTAAAATCGAATTTAATTGACTAACTTCGATACTTGTAAATACTTTTGCTTTCCAGATAAAAACTAAGGACAAAACATGTTCGAAATAATGTAAGTGATTACAAATAACAGCTCTAATTGACTGTAAACTCTTGCCTCTTAAATGAATGAGGAACTTCAAAAATAACAATTAGAATCGATTTGTAAATAATTATTTTAAAATAAACGATTAATTGTAGGCATCACTATGAACTAATGAAGATCGAGTACTGTCAATATGGGGAAGAATAAAACAATTTCAGTACTTATTAAATACACTATTCGTGGGAGCAAGTTGATACAAAAGTATAGAATAAATAAGCGTTTAAAAACTAAACATGATTTTTGATTAATTTGTTTCTTTTCGAGCATCGTGTTCACGCGAAGCCGAAAGTGAACAAAGTCCTTTGGCTGGTCTTTGAAAACTAACCCTGTATAAGCACTCGCCCTAAAAAAATAAGATATGAATATCGAACATTCCAATAATCACTATCCAGTCACACTTCATTGCAAAAATTCATGGTCACCCTACTCTCATACGGTTTCATACTACTGTTTTTTTGTAAATATCTTCTAAAATATGAATGCTGCAGTTACATTCGCCTTATTTATCCAAACTAGGTCACGTTACCCGTCGATTAGTCCTTTAAATAAGCTTAAACCTACTTTTAATAACGAGATAAACGCCATTGTATTTTAGGCATATTGCCGTCCGAGCGGCCAACTAAAATCGACACTAACAAATTATTGAACCTACTTTCTAGTATTTTTTTCTGTTTATTCGCTGTAACAAATTAGTAACTAATTGTCCATACACATTAGCCTCTATTAATTTGATATTTATGGTGATATACCTACCTACTCGTAACCTGAAAACTAAATATTGCATAACTTTTTGTTTATTTACGTTTTGAAGTTTTTTGTTTTTGTAACAAATGTAACAAATTAAGACCTTTCTTTTGATGCATCATTCGTCTATCTACATTATATAGTTTCTGTGTAATCACGAGCGATGACTACGGCAAGTGGCGGTTCTAGCGGCCAACTATTCTTTGTCATAGCGTCTTAGTTTTTTTTGTAACAAATTCAGGAAAAGAGGTGTGTAAAGTAACAAATTAGCACTAATTCCTGGCAAAGTTTCATCAAATATTATGAGGTGGCCGCGCGGTTGAAACGGACATCTAAAAAAATAAAAAAACATTTAATTTCATAAACATAAACCTTATGCATGAACCTGGATGTTACGGAACCCTCGGTGAGCGAGTCCGACTCGCTCTTGCCCGGTTTTTTTAACTTATAGGAACAGCAAACAGTTACATTAAAAGAACTTACAACTAATTTAACAAAAACAATTTTAGTGATAAAATAAATTAAATATAATAAATTTTACCCACTACGCTGTCCACAGGTAAAAATAATAGTTTAGAAGAAAGAAAAAGTGTAATCGCTAGGAGTTTTAGTAGCAGTACGTGCGTACGTTATTAATTGTATAAAGAGTAATAATAAAGTTAAAATTTAGACAAAGATGACATGATATATCTGGGGGCACGGCAGTGCCCCCGCCAAGTCGAGCAAAAAGTGGCACGGCCGTACCATCCTTTTCTCGAAGCAGTTCAGACCATATTCGACCCCCTATAACTTCGTTGTGAATAAAACTAGAGACCTGAATTTTCAGTAATCAAGCAGGCATTGTATAAACACGGTATATTTCAAATTTCATTCAATTTGAACCAGTAGTTTAAGAATTGTAACTAGTCAAAGTTTCTTAATTTTGTCACTCACTCAGTGACTGACTGACTGACCGATCATCAAAACTCTAAGGCACTTCTAGCAGACATAGAAGCTTCAAATTTAGAACACAATTATTTCGTTCTACTTTTCTAGATAGGTACACCAACTGCATAAATAACTTTGTAATCCCATATAAATATATTACAAAGTTACATTTGCAGTTAATCAATCAGTGTACCTGTTTATCACTGCATAGTATAAAACAAAGTCGCTTCCCGATGTCTGTCTGTCCACATGCATGCTTAGATCTTTAAAACTGCGCAACGGATTTTGATGCGATTTTATATGTATAACTAGCTTCTGCCCGCGACTTCGTCCGCGTGAAATTCGTACTTTCCTCTTATAATTTCGAAAATGTATGTTTATGATTTTTATCATTTATTTAGATATAAATAAGTATTTTTTTATATTTTTTCATATATGTATATATATATATTTTTTTTTTTCATCATACCATACTGCGATCGCCAACCCGCCTGCCAAGCGTGGCGATTATGGCAAACCCTCCCAAAATTGGGGGAGGCCTATGTCCAGCAGTGGACGTCTATCGGCTGAAACGACGACGAAATAAGTATTCGGGCCAATTTTTTAGTTTAGCTCAAAGGGATCAGATTTTTCAAATAAACTGTATCCCAGCTTTTTATCCCCCAGGAGAGTAATTTTGAAAAATCGTTTGGGTTGTGTTCATAACTTGACTCAAAGACCCATACCCATTTTCGAGTTAATGCAAGCAAGCAGTAGAATTTTCCACCTTCGTAGGAGTCAATTTTTGAAAAACCCTAAATCACTTTTTTAAGTATTTTTTGTTTTAGTAGTACCGAGTTTCGAGTTAATCCGACAGCGGGTTAAATATTTATCTTTATTATTTACTGACCCAAATATTGCCAAGTTTCTAACTTATTAACCAAATGAATAAGATTTTTCATATAAACTGTATCCCCTCTTTCTATCCCCATAGAGGTGGAATTTCTAAACATAATCTAGATTATTTATACCAATTTTCCAGTTAATCAAGCCTCGTAATAAAATTCTGCCCTGTGAAATTGACTACCCCTCTTCACCCCATTAGCGGTAGATTTTCGAAAAACCCTGAACCACTTTATTATTTATTTTGGTCTTAAATAGGTACTGAGTTTCGAGTTAATTGGACCGCGCATTAAAATTTTTCCATACTACATTTGACACCCCTATCTCCCCTTTGGGTTAGCTTAGAATTCCAAAAAAAATCGGTCTTTATAACTATTTGTGCCAAGTTTCAAGTCCAAATTTATTTGTACCATTTTTTTTGAGTTTATCATGGCACTCATTAAAATCCCCTTATAAATCGAATTACCACTTTTTGTCCCGTCAGGGGTCAATAATTTTCGAAAATCCCATACACTTACTATTGATTCTTCATCTGCCTAGCCTTTTCCCAACTATGTTGGGGTCGGCTTCCAGTCCAACGGGATGCAGCTGAGTACCAGTATTTTACATGGAGCGACTGCTTATCTGACCTCCACAACCCAAATACCATACCCCTTGATAAGACTGGTTGTCAAACTTTCGGGCTTCTGACCACCCCTAGCGACTGTCAAAGATCCACGAATGACAGGCGGGACCAACGGCTTAGCGAGCTTTCCGAGGCACGGAGAGGTCACGGTATGTAAAGATGAACACCTATCCACAGACCAACCGCGGCAAGCGTAGCCTGCGTAACCTGATCGATCGATCTGTGCGGCTGTTATTATTGATTATTTTCTGTCAAAAGTATTAACCGATTATCTTTTAAAGTTAAGGCTCGCGAGCACATTCGCAAGAAGCTGGCAGTATCATCACAACGGTAATATTTTCTCATTGTTTGTCTTATTTCTTTTTAGTAAGTATATTCATGTATTTATGTATATTTATTTGTTCTTATATTTATATGTAATTAGGTATATATTATATTCATAGTTTTAATAGGTATATGCGTATTTTTATATTTAAAATATTTATTCCTCAATGTTCTTGATTGCACCTACCACTCTTTGTCTCTGCATCACCCAAAGGTTGACTGGTAGAAAATGCCTATGGCATTAAGTCCGCCTCTGTACATTTATGTGCTTG
Source organism: Mesoligia furuncula (assembly GCA_916614155.1). Taxonomy (NCBI): domain Eukaryota; kingdom Metazoa; phylum Arthropoda; class Insecta; order Lepidoptera; family Noctuidae; genus Mesoligia; species Mesoligia furuncula. The sequence continues at coordinate 13,959,037 of OU744791.1, read as the reverse complement.
AAGTATTAAATAAATAAATAAATAAATATTAATAATGAGTTTCGAGTAAATCGGACCGCGCGTTAAAATTCTTCCACACAAACTTTAAGAGTCCTGTTACATTTTTTACGCAAATTCATGATTTTTGACGCTGTAATTTTCAGCAGTTGTAAGATATTTTAATTATTTGTTTAAGAATAACGATAGTACTATTTTCTTTCTTGTAAGTTGCAGTTACACATTTTCATTTTTCTTTTCGTGTAATTTACTATAAATATTTTACGAACACAGTTTGCAAGAAAAACCGTTGGCGATGGAACTTTGACGCTCAAATTCACATTGTTACATTCAATTCTTATAAATGCTAAAATAATAAAAAGATACTTTGAATGTTTTACTTGTTTATTGGAGTTCTAGAATTCCTTTAAATTCCTTGAGTTTTTATGGATAAAATCGTAAAGAAAGCCTAATTTAAGCAGATTCAGCGTCCATTACACTCCAAATTAACGCAACTTTATCAAATAAACTAATATTATATAAAACTTCAATCTACAATGAATACGTTTTATTAGTTTTCGTTTCTCAATTTAATAAAACAAAATTGCAATAAATAAAGTTAAAATGCTATATATTCTGCGTCAATTCGGCGCGCCCCTCATTCCCGCTGATTCCCGCGCAAGCGCTTGACGAGGTAGGACCTGCCGCCGAATTTTTGGCGCGCAATCGTCCGGAGATCGCTACTATTATCGACTCGTGTACGCCGATCGAAATAATTTGATTTGCGTTTACGATCCGTAATAGGACTCTTAACACCCCAACACAAGGGGTGTTGGGGTGTTTTGATAAACAAATAATGATAAACTTTATTACTTGCTTAGGCAAGTATTCTTGCCAAGTTTATTAACCAAATGAATAAGATTTTTCTTATAAACTGTATTCCGTTTTTCACCCTCACAGGGGTGGAATTTCGTAAAATTGTTTGGGATGTGTTCATTACTCGACTCAAAGATTGTTTATACCAATTTTCGAGTTAATCAAGCCACGCAGTAAAGTCTTCCCCTATAAAATTAACTTTTCACCCCGTTAGGGGTAAATATTCGAAAAAAAAGGCAAACTTCATAATTTATTTAGATAAGTATTCGTGCCAAGTTTCATGGTTATTAACTCAAGGAATAAGATTTTTCATACAAACAAAATCCCCTCTTTTCACCCCTTAAAGGTTAAATTTCCAAAAACCCCTTCTTAGTGGATATCTACTTTTCACAAAGAACAGACCCTCCCAAATTAATTTCTCTACCCAGCGGTACCGACCAGCGTTTTAGGCTGTGCGTTGATATAACAGTCAGTCCGGACAAAATTTCATCCCCTTTTTCACCCCCTTAATGGATGAAATTCTAACAACACCGTTGTGTTAGCTTCCAATCATAAGCCTAGATAATAAATGTTGTGATTTTTACGTCGAAAATTAATGACTTTCTATACACAACTTCATCCCCCTTTTTAACCTTTCAGGGGTGGAATTATCAAAAACGCTGAGACACGTATAAATTAATTTTCAATTGTCAGCCTAAATACAAAATTAGAAGATCCTAACTTCAAAACTGTCGGACTTTCATATAAACTTCCATCCCCTATTTTAACCTTTTAGGGGTTGAATTCTCAAAAATCCTTTCTTAGTGTATACTTACTCTTCACAAAGAACACACCTTCTAAGTTTCAAGTCTCTAGGTCCAGCGGTTTGGGCTGTGCGTTGATATATCAGTCAGTCAGTCAATCAGTCAGTCAGGACTTTGAATTTTATATATATAGATACATGCATAATATAGTAGAGAAACACTTATCATTTTAGAAGTTTCTAATGTGATGTAAATAAACACATTTTTTAGCTTATATTGCAAAAGCTAGCTGCACCCTACGATATAGAGCAAAATAATGTACTACAGTATTGTACACCTTAAAAAGGTCTACAAAAAAGTCCGAAATGGTATATGTCCTTCTCTTAGGGATAACCCACAATAACCATTTTTTATCCTTTACGAGAAATAATGGCTTATTTACGAAGCGATTTTAAGCAATACAGCATTAATCCTTATCCAATTAAGTACCTTAAATACACTGTGCATTTAATATAGATCAATTTTGCCCTTCACAGCGTGTAATTTAAATAATTATTTTCGAAGATATTACAGATTTAACCGACTTCCAAAAAAAACACTACAAATTGAAAAATAACTTTAATTTCGGAAGTCGGTGTCTTTGGTTCCGCATTTTCATTTATTGACACCGACTTCCGAAATTAAAGTTATTTTTCAATTTGTAGTGTTTTTTTTGGAAGTCGGTTGTTTTTTTTTTGTAAAAAGTTTTTATTTTTCACTTTTTAGTGGGGTTGTTTGTAATTTATCCAAGTTACAATAGCCTAATGTCAACTGCTCATCACTTGTTACAAAATATTGCTTTTCCCGATGTCGGGACGTTAATTGTTGAGGAGTTCTCCTGGTAAGAACCGGGAGAACTCCTCAACAACCACTCACCATACGCATTGTAACGAGCATAAATTGCTTAGCAACCATATTAAAATTTGTCATTGAGTAGTTCCAATGGCCATCTGAGGTCTTCTTCATCAGCTCCACTTTACCAAATGATGATTTCCGAGAGCAAATGCTCAAGTTATTTAAAAAAATACCTAAATCGTTATAGCTTTGCCCATAAAGTTTGAGGGTTTCCCTCGATTTCCATGGGATCCTCTCATCAGATTCCAACTTAATGATAATGGGGCCACCTCGAGAGTATACCCTTTCAAACAAAAAAAGAATTTTATAAATCGGTCCACAATTGGAGGAGTAATCGCGTAACAAACACACAAAAAAAAAAAGAAACATACCGTCGAATTGAGAACCTCCTCCTTTTTTGAAGTCGGTTAAAAATGTAAGGACATAGCGGTTGCGCTGGTGAGTTTACATAAGGCAACCACAGGATAGTCCGGTTAATTAGTCACGACCTCTCATCGTTTGGGGTGGGGTGTCCATCGAGCACAGCACCTCCCCTAAATATCTTGATGTTACCCTGGACAGGTCTTTAATAAAGTTAGACCTTAGTGAGCTCGAAGATTTTCAGATAGGGTACACACATGGGTTTTATTTAACAAAGTGCAGCGGGTGAGGCTTTTGAATCTACTCATTTGGGGCCATTCAAGTATTACGTAAGCACTACTGGGGGCTATCAAACATAAGCAAAGCAAAGACCCCCCGTCTTTGCTTTGCTTATTTTTGATGACATGGGGGATGGGGGGTCTGGATCGTGATTACGTCAGCAGTATGTAGTTTTTTACTTTTTCGGATTTTCTACAAAGTTTAATTGATTTTGTTCTGAACACATAATTATGCCAACCCTACTTGTCTATGCTTGAAAACGACACGAATAAAACTGCTGCTCATGAATTAATAAAGAAACCAGAACACATTGAAAAATGCATGTACCAACAATGTTTACGTAAACATGGGAGTGGGGGTGTAAGTGCTTTGCTTACTTTTGCTGACGAGGGGGAGGGGGGTTAATAATTGCAAAAAATCTGCTTACGTAATACTTGAATATCCCCTTTGACAATAATTAAAGATGTCAATCCTTTCAAAAGTGAACCTCTGCCTTTGCGATTCAATATGGATATTGGCCCGGCATAATCAACAGCACATCGCATGAATGGAAATCCAGCTTCTAAGCGTTCGGCTGATCACCCATGTATGGAGTTAACGTATTTCCTTTCATGCGAATGCAGGTTACACATTTATGCACCAGTAGCCTTGCTATTACTTGAGTCAACCATACGGCGGACTGGTGAGCGCTTGTCAGAATTAGTCCGGCAAGAGTTCACTGCAAAAACAGTACCTGCGCGTATACAACTGAATTTATTTCTGACAATTTTATATAAGATAACGGCTTCAAGGTATTTTCTTCGAGAGCTAAGGGTAGGAGCTTGTACTTGCTGAGTAACTGAGAATAAGGTAGGTAGGATTTATGGCACCTACAGTGCATGCCACGTAAAACGTAACGTCCCATTGGACTATAAGAGTAAAGGTCCAGAGAGTTCATCTGTGTTTGCGCACACACGTCTTGTAAATGGGGCGAAATGTGTTTATGATTTATTTAATAGAAGATACAGACTTCCCAGTGGTGACCTAGAGGTAAAGTCAGCAAGGCTTAAAATTCTAGGTCGTAGATTCGAACCCAGCCAGGCACTTTACTTTGTGTAAATTATTTGATCACCACTGCTCTCAAAACGGTGAAGGAAAACATCGTGAAGAAACCGGCATGTCCTAGAACCAAAAATTCGAAGACATGTGACGTCTACCAACCCGCACTGGGCCCGCGTGGTGCTAACTGCTCACTCACCGAGAGGAGGTCTGTGTCCCAGCAGCGGGAACATTATAGGCTGACTAACAGCGCCCCTTGGTTTCACCCGCATAAGTGTCAATCCCGTGGGAATATCCGGATAAAACTATCCTATGTCCTTTCCCGGGATGCAATCTGTCTCTCTGCCAAATTTGATCGAAATCCGCTCAGTGGTTTAGGCGTGAAAATGTACCTAACATACAGACAAACAGAGTTACTTTCGAATTCATAATATTAGTATCGATTATGCATTATGCAATACCAGTAGCCCTGGATCTATTCGAGGTTATTACCGAGACTGACATTGACGTATCCACGTCTAGTCGGTAGGTAGTGAAGGCAGGTAAAGCTAAAGGCAGTCATTTCCTACGCAAGGGCTGACAATGACATTGACATTTGCAAGTCACGATCTTCAATGTGAAGCCACATTGCTACTGCATAATATATGTGCGATATGAGCGAGAATTCTGTAGAGAAAATTTTTCTTAAATTTTTTATAAATAAAATTTTTATAACAACAATTGGACACACTTTTTTTTTGTTTTGGGTGGTAAATCATCGAATGACTCCTCCCGCTCTGGGCGGAGCGGAAGGGAGTGTTAGACTCTTACTGACTAAAAACCACCCCTTCCTTAGCCTTTTATGTTCCGGGCCAGCGGTAACCCTTTCGGACAATCCCGCTGACCCGGTAGGCTTCGGCCCTAAGGGGCCCCTTCTCTGCTGCTGACATCTCTTTGAGGCGCGCGTGGAACACTTACGCCGTCCGGCACGGGCCTGGTCCCGCAGCCCCGCAGGCCCGCGCCTACGGTGGCCGGAGTCGTCACGCGGCTCCCGACGCCCGGAGCGTCTCCCGCGGCGGCTGGGACGGGAGGCTCTCTCCCTGAGCCGTCCCGCTACCTCCTTCGCTAGCATGACTGCTTCGGAAGGAGGTGATTGCCTCCCACTCCCTCTCGCCCCGGACCATGGCTTGCACCAGGGCCGGACGCGAGAGGTCGCCGCCGCTGCCGATCGCCTCTACGAGGACACGGCGGTGCTCCGCCCAAGTGGGGCAGATCTCCACCGTGTGCTCCACCGTGTCCTCTGGGACAATTGGACACACTTGGTCCACTAAATTGCTCTTGGTTGGTAGTTGACTAATTTACCCTGTATATCTACCTACAAACAAAGTTGTCGACATAGCTCACAGAATAAGCAAGCTGAAGTGGCAATGGGCCGGCCATATTAGCCGTTGAACCGATGACCGTTGGGGTAGACGTATTCTTGAGTGGAGACTATCTACACAAACAAAAAATCATGTTTTCAACTTACCTAATAGTTGGTGGCGTGAATTTACCTTACAAAATAATTACTTCGTTTATACTGATTCAAAGTAGGAAACTATTATATGTATAAATCGAGCTTAGATAGCCATTTTTTTGTTGATCCATTTCTGCACTTCACAAACGCGTGACTCAAGCGGATGCCACGCACGCTCGCACTGCTCCCAACCCGTCTGAGATAACGTGTCCGTGAGCGGTGTCTATGTGTGCGTTGCTCGAGCACACTTTGTGTGTAGATTGACTTCTGTACTATCTGTATTTTGTGACGTACCTATGCCACAGATTACTAAATAGTTACTACGTCCTATGCTTTGCGCGTAAACAGCTGATGGACTGGCGACGCCACGAGGCTGTGCGCCGCGCGAAACCGTCACACGCTTGCAACCGCCACGTGGGAAAGAGAGAGAGCAATACCTTATTCGGTGTAAGGTAGCGGTAGGTACGCGACGGAACGCGCTCTTTTTGGTCGACTCGTAGGTCTTTAGATTGCTAAAACTACAATCCCAAATTATGGCCCTAGTGTGTATTTAATGCAACTCCATGCAAAGAAATTTATTTTGACTACACTATTTTAGATTTGGATAAGGACCCCTAATTCATTTTCGGTGAAAAGGTGGCCGCTATTTTCTGCCGCGATAGTACATTAGCAGCACGGCTGGAGCCAATGTGTACTATAGGATCCATATTCGGGACAAGTCCTTATTTTATTCATTAAAATTTAATTAAAACACGAAAATAATGAGGGCGCATTGTCAAATTCGAAATCAGCATAATGATTTTATCGATACAATTATTTTCGCAAGTGCAAGTTATGGCAGAGTTGCGTTATGCTCTTTTTATTACAATGATACGTTAAGCAACAATGGCAAGTGACATGAATCATAACTTACCACTATTTTTGTTTTCTTGACGACGACTGAAACAACACGAACAAAAATGGTGGACAATATAAGTGTCAAGAAAGATCTCTCAAATCGTTTACAGTGCAAAATAGCACTTTAGACATGCTTTGGTTACTTTTATAGTGCAAATTCTATTATTATTTGCATTATTTTGTGGCTCTATTTTAGTACCAAAAAAGCGTTTCACTAGACTTTTACATCTCAACTATCGAGCTGATTTATCACCGTGAGAGCCTTTATGTAATGTTTATAAAATAAATCAGTGATAAAACTCGGGCTTATTTGGGGTTTTGTAAACGTTTACAACACCATTATAGTACTAATTATGGAGGCTTTTAGCACGCTCCAAAACGTTCTCCGGACTTTTATAGTACCAATGTTTGTTACTGGGGGTATACATACTTATGCTCGTGATTGTTGCTCTGTGAAATTGTGCATCAAGCCTCATAGAGCATGTTAAAATATTCCCATTTCACTCCTCTTTTGAAGTTGGATCAACAAATATTAAATCTTTATTTTGTAAATTATTCTTCAAACCCTTTAAGAGGTGTGGCGCATCATTTATGGATATTATTTCCATTGCACCAACAATGAAAATATTGTTTTTAAAATTTTGCTCCTTCCGTAAATACTGTCGCTTAGCATCCGATGTGAGGCTGTTGATAGGGGCAGTATTTATTCCACTTTGGTCACAGACAGTCACTAGCACCTGAAGTCCAGTGGACGGAATATTTTTTATCACATTTATTAAAATATTTTTTAAGTCACAGACAGACACACTTCACAGACAGACTTACTTTGGCTAAAGTCATAAGCAACTGGCTGCTTAAATTTTTTTCTCAGACCTTTTATCATAAAAACCGTGACATGGTCAGCAAACTTATGGGTCTTGTGAGTGCCAAGATTCTCGAAACCAATAATTTCGTCCCTTGATTTGTCATAGTAGACGAGCAGACATTTTGTCTTCGGCATTCATTTTTGAAACTGTGTCTTTTAACTTTTCAAAAATTATTTTGTTTATGCCGGGAACTAATTTTACTGCTTTTAAAACATTTAAGTGTCTTCTTAGATGGCAAACAAAAATACTTGCTGAGAAGGCTATAACTTTTCGGACTCCTTTTCAGTAAGGAAAGCGAAAGTACTTTTTCTTCCGTAATCCTAATTACTTTTAATCGTCGACCTCGTGAGCTTTTTCCTGACTACCTGCATTGTATCCTTTCGGTACTGACAACGGTGAATCCGACAAAAAGTGGATTGTGTCAAATTAAGGGATTCAGTTTTATTACTTGCTCCAGTAACGGCACCAAATGTGCCCATATTTCAAAGGTTACACGCTCAGTCTAGCGTCAGTTCAGTCCATCAGTTTCGTCCGGCTAAGACTGATGCCAGAATGATGGATGAAAAACACGGTTACACGCTTAGTCTAGACTGACAGCAGACAGATAAAACTTACGTTAGTCATCATTCGTAAAGTGAAGACGACGAGTCAAGTGAGTCACCTGATCCTGCCTAGCCATGGATATTTTGAAAAAAAAGAGCCTGTGCTATTGCATACCATTTTTTATTATATTTTCAAACTCAAATGGGTCCCGCCTGCTTCCAACTTTTATTTAATTTAAAAAGGCCTTGTTTTTAGCTTTTCAGTTTTTTTAACTTAATTTTTTACCGCGGTCGGGTTTTTTAGTTTTTTTAATTACTTGTTTTTTATTTCCAGTTTTTTAGTTTACAAATTTGAAAGATTTCGCAGACGATTTAGTTCTTAGTACGTGTTTTTTACGATTTGTCACTTCGAATTACTTTTAACCATATAAGTTGTATATATTTTTGTAATCACCTTTAAAAACCCTTTATTTTGATACCCCACTCGATAGGTTTCGAGAAAAATAATTTTTTTTGAAGACATAATATTGCGCCGAAAATCGGCCATTTTATTTTTTTTTTCAATTTTAATATACCCACCATTTGGACATTCTACCCCACCCTCCGTTCCATCGGCTCACTCCGTTCGCCTCGTCACTCTCGGTGGAGTAGAATGCCCAATAATATAAATGAAAAATATTGGTTCGGCGCCTATTCCACCCGATGGAACCCAAGGTGGAGTAGAATGCTCAATGATATAAATGAAAAATATTGGTTCGGCGCCTATTCCACCCGATGGAACCGAAGGTGGAGTAGAATGCTCAATGGTATAAATGAAAAATATTGGTTCGTCGCCTATTCCACCCGATGGAATTGAAGGTGGAGTAGAATGCTCAATGGTATAAATGAAAAATATTGGTTCGGCGCCTATTCCACCCGTTGGAACCGAAGGTGGAGTATGAATTCCTACATAGTGCAGTAAAATACTGGTTCGGCGCCTATTCCACACCAAAATACACCTACAGCTTTTACAAGCGACTTACAGCTTTTTCAAGTGCGTACGATGACTATAAACCTAGCCCCCTAGTTATCCTAACGCCCTAGCCTACCATACAAACCACACCAAACGTAGGTTACGTTGGTTTTACGTGAGGGAAGTCTGTTACAAGGAAACCTACGGTAACAGACGGAACTTGGGTAGGAATAGGGATTTATGTACGTCGTGCAATGTACACAGGAAATGGTTTTCTCACCGCCGATCCCACAGACTCATAGGATCGATGACGGCTAAAGGTGTCTTGGCCACAGTGAGAGGAACACTTTACTTCTAAAACTCAATAATAACTTACCGTGTAACCGTTATTTTAATTAAGTCATGCAGTCGACACTAGTTGAATTAGTAACAAATAAGGGCGGTCACTGCTTGAACCGTTAGCCTAAAATTCAGGACAGATTGTCTCATGTCTCTTCACAGAGCAAGAAATAACATGCACTTATAGGCACACGTATATCCTATTTCTATGACCCCAGATTGGGCACCAAGGACATCTGAACTTTAGGATATCGTAAACATTAAACTAACATTTGGGACAGATTGTCTCATATCGCTTCACAGAGCAAGAAATAGCATGCACCTAATGGCACACACACATTCTATTTCTATGGTCCCAGACTGGACACCAAGGACATCCAAATGTTAATTTAATTAACTCATACAGCAGACACTAGCTTACATGTTAACAAATAAGGGCGGTCATTGCTTGAACCGTTAGTCTAAAATTCAGGACCGATTGTCTCATGTCTCTCCACAAAATCAAGAAATAGCATATACCTATAATAAGTACACACCATTCTATTTTCTGTGACCAGATTGGCTCGAGGACATCCAAATTTAAATTTAATTATGTGATTCAAACAAACGGCACTACGATAAACTTTAACAAATACTTAAGGGCGTTCGCTGTCTAAATTGGTAACCTAAAATTCAGGACAGATTTTCTCATGTCTCTTCACAAAAGCAAGAAATGGCAGAAACCCATTACAGAGGCATACCATTCTATTTTCTGTGACCAGGTTGGCACAAGGACATCTGAACTTTAGGATACTGCATTTATTAAACTAAAATTTGGGACAGATTGTCTCATGTCTCTCCACAAAATCATTCTATTTTCTGTGACCAGATTGGCTCGAGGACATTCAAATTTTAATTTAATTATGTGATTCAAACAAACGACACTACCTTACACGTTAACGACCACAAGTGAATATTGAATGACCTGTGGATATAGTACCTAATCATGCGCTCTAAGGTTCTTTCACACACACGGTTTCCGTCGTAACGACTTCACTACGGTTTGTTACTGTAAGCATTAAGTACGCAGTATAATTTGAAAGCTTCTAAACTTTCTTTTATACGTGTTTTATTGGATAAAAAAATCTACGCACGTCTGAATGCAATCTGCCAATAATTTTGAATGTACAAAACACAATATTAACAAAGTATACTCTTTCGTAATCCATCGAATGGATATAGTGTAAATGAGCCTTTATAATATGTCCAAATTGCAGAATTGCATAATGCATTATCGCATGAAGTGTACCTATGGGTAAATTCCATGAACAACAATCACAGTAAGATGATCGCTGTAGTATGTTGCAGTGTATAGTTTAAATTCGGAGCTTTATTGAATTTTCCATGTTTTCTTATATTTTGTTCAAAAGTACGATGTTTCTTAAACATTTTTAATAATTGCAAATAATGATTCGTATTTACGCTAATACTTTAACATAACTTTCTTTAAAATAATATTATATTTCATAATAAGCTGTTTCTCATGATTTTGATAAATTTTTGTTGTTTAGATAAGATGATTCTTAAAATCAATATGCTTAAGTCATCATTTTTAAATCAAATAGTTTTGCTTGACATGTTTATAAACAAAAATTAGTAGTTGTATGAATTATACCAATTTTGAGTTTAATTGCAGCATAATTGTAAATTATTTTTTAGCACAAATAAGTTCCCATAGTATTAAGTTCACATAAATTTGCATAAATTATATATAGGATGTTTTTCACGAATTACGTTGTCTTTAAAACTGTTTTAATATTATAGTATTTGTGTTGGCATGCGAATTTTATAATTATCATCACATAGCCACGCACCGGTATTCTTCAGTGGTTATCCTGCTGAGCCTCAGAGGTGTAAATGTAATGTTGTGCACCCACATTTATTATTATTAGAACAAAAATATGTCCAAAATTATTTAGGTATATCAGTCACAGTCAGGCTCAGTCGAGTTTCAATTTACCTTTACTTTTTTACGATTAATTTAACTTTAATTACACTGTTTGCCGATGTTATTATTTCGATAAGTTATATTATGTGATTTTCCTAACAAAAACATTAGGACCTCACGTTCGGCAGCCATGTTTTAACCACTAAACCATCAAGGATTTTAAATAAACAAACACACTATATGTAAAATATATTTTGTATCAAATGTATGTATTAGGTATCCGCTTCACCTTTGTCGGCGCCGACAAAACGCCCGTTTTACATTTAATTTCTCACAGTAAAAATGCAATTTGACGGAATAGATTTTATTTTAATTTAACGTAACTGCCATTATATTTCATTCAACTTAATAGCACAATTTTGTATCAAAGTGATTTTTGTTGAATTGTTATTTTTTATGTATATAAACGAATTAATTTCAATCAATAAATTACATTCGCTCCAGTATCTTCAAAGTGACAACACAGTTCTAAATCGACTTTCTATCATGTAAGTAAGTACTTCTTACTAGTTATAATGCCCAGCTACGGACCTGGTTTTTGCCTGCCGGCTGATGTTTTATTGAACTCTAATGTAATTGTTACTCAGCTACGGACCTGGTTTTTGCCTGCCGGCTGATATGTTTATTGAATTCTAATGTGATTGTTACTTAGCTACGGACCTGGTTATTGCCTGCCAGCTGATGTAACTGTTATCATCCTATCATTATTTTATCTCAAAAAACTTAGGTTATTTGTTCTGTTAATAAAATTTTATGTTGTTTATTAGGTCTGACTCCGAAGTTTCCCGAGTTTCCGACTACATCAAGAGCCCGGTGACAGCTACAGCTAAGACAGTACCGAGCAAGACGAAAAAAACAGCAAAGCGTAAAGCACCTAGCACCGTCGTGGAAGAGTCAAGGTAGTTATGAGTACTCCTTTCTGAATTATCCCTATTATTAATTATTACTACCTCGTCCTCCTCTTTATGAGTACTCCTTTCTGAATTATTATTATAATGTAGATGTGAACAGAGAAATGAGTTTCGCAAAAAAATCCAAGTACATCTTATAATTACTACATAAGCAGGTACAATAAAGTGTTTCTTTGTAAATTTTTTAAATTAATTACAGTAACAAGAAATCGAGGGACCTCTTCGGTTTGGAAGACTCGAGTGGCCTTCCTTCGACATCGCAGTCGGAGTTATTAAGTTCATCGTTGCTGACCCGCGTCGCCAATTTGAAGGTACGACGGTCAGCGGATATTAGTGGTGCCTACTTTATTGAATTAAAAGTCTACAATAAAGTAGACATCACATTCACTGCTCCACAGGACCGTTGCAAGAAGGCAGAAGTTGCCTTAAAATTGCAACTAGACCGAGGTACCTCGCAGTGGGACGCCCTGCAGAAATTCATGCACAAGGCTCACGAGTTATTTAATAACTCAAAGCCTGTGTATTACAGCGACAAGATACATTTTAAGTAATTTTAGAAGTCTGTGTATTACAGCAACGTAATACATTTTATGTGATTCTCGAAGTCTGTAGAAGTAATTAATTAAACTAGAATGCCTTTCTGCACTGTTTGTAAGACGTCTGTTGAGCGCAGTCACTGGACAGGTCATTTACGCAGTACTGATCATAAAAATAAAAATATTTCATACGTTTGTGAAGGTGTTGAATTAATTAATTCAGCATTTCTAAATCGTATAGCTTCTTGTTGATGTATTAAAATAATAAGGAACAAGTGTAATTAAATAATAATAATAATAAATTTATTCAAAAAATATGAACACTAACTTTAAATACAGTTTTTCTTAAATCTATATCGAGTTCAACCATGATTTGAGCCTGAACTAGGTAATCCTGTGTTTCAGGCGATTGGAGGTAACATTAATTGATTAAATAATCACATACTTATAATATTTATCTTATTGGTATATATGTAAAAAGGTGTATACAATTATAAAATACAAACATACAAAAATTAACATACAAATATTTACTTTAGCACAAGTAATAACTTCTCTGTATCTTCATAGGACATAGTTTGAAGAGCCTCCATAAGGATTTTCTTGCAGTTACTATGATTTAAGGAGTAGATGTTTTCTTTATCATTCAGCCTATTATAGAGTAGCGGTCCGAGGTACATATAAAATTAGTTTGTAATAATTAGTTTGTAAATTAGTTTGTAGTAATTAGTTTGTAATTGTAAATAATTTAAAAAATAAATAAATAATATATAAAATAATTTAAATATGTTTTATTGACAATTCATAAACACACTTTAAATTAGTTCTAATGAAATGATCTCACTATAGGGTGAGAATTTTAAAATATTCAACTCAATTTAATTCATTTTATTCGAGCTAATATAAAGTTTGTTGTTTAAGTTACCCTGAATACATTTAAATAAAACAACCTTATGTAGGTACATAAACATTTTTATTTACTGCATAAGTATGACAAAATAATTTAAAATAGATTAAATACAGACATATTATTATCAACATACCATTTTCTAATACACATCGCATTATTTAATGCACAATTCATTTTATGGTTCACACAATTAAAATCATTATTTCTACAGATCTTTTTTTTTATGTCGCAAAATTAGGACATCCCTTTTCACCTATGTCGATCACTTCACAGTTTGCACATAACTCTTTAATCCACTTAATCTTTTCCAAACCCTTTGTCATAATTTTTTATTTTCTAAATACGGTACGATGACGTGTTGAAACTCTTTGTAGTCTATAAAGCCCTCACTCCAGAAAACTCCACGATTTCTTTCCAACCATCGCACTTGTTTTTTTTCTTCTTGAGTTAAAGAATAAAACGAATGTGGTGGTTTAACCAAGAACGTCTGTGTGTGCTCATTACTTACTACGGCCACTTCTTTAACGATAAACCTATTGTCTAAATATTTAAATCCTTGGAGTTCGACAATGATAATATCCGCGTTCATGATATCTTCTTCACTGTGCTGCTTAATGGTTTGTATTCAACAATGCAATCGTTGAGAATGAGACAGTATGCTGAAGTTTGATCTGGTATTTCTGAATCACTCTCAATTTCTACCCTTACATCCACAACGGGTCCAGTCTTCAGATTATCGATCTGTCTAGAGCAATCAACAACAAACAACGGTGATAACTCTTTAAATTGTTTCTCGCTTAATAAAGACTCCGGACAACGTCCATAATACGACTGCTGAAATCTGATGTATTGCTCATATAATAAAGCTATTCTGTTATTAGCGAAGTTTATATTGAGGCTTTCATACGGGAAATATGTTGAATTAAGATACACTCGAACATCATGAACATAGCAATGATCAAACTGTGACATGTCAGAACTTGCATTATGTTTTCTACTTGTTTGTAGTCCAATTATAACATATCTTGGTTTTCTATTTGAGATGAAGTTTTGATTGACCAGGTATGCTTTGTAGTTTTAGGTAAAGCGGGGTATTCATATAGATCCCAATTTCTAAATATCATCTGAAGCGGTCGATCTTTTTCCAACAGTTTTAATAAACTTATTTTTTCTTTATCTGATACTTTAACGTGGGGTACGCGCCATATGATTTTATTGATTTGAATGTCTTCCACTATTTCACCGGTGTTCAGTTTTACAGCGTTCAAATTAGTGTTGCTTCGTAACAATATTAGTTCATGTCTACTATTTATAACAACTTTTTTAAAATCTTCTGCGAAACCGAGGATATTCCGAAGTGGTATAGATGCAGAAAAACTTCCTCTATTAATATTTTTTATACCATCGATACTCCATCCCCAAGCTTTAGCTATTTTTGATTCATTCTCACTCATTGATATTAATGATTTCATGGTTGTAGTTATACCTGCATTTTTTATTTTATCAATCTCCACTCCGTTTAGTTCGTACCTAATATCTTGGAATAAGAAGAGTAGTCCGTTGTTCGTAAAATTGATACTAGTAGCTTTCTCTTTTGAATCTTTTTTGCTAACGATAACGGTTCCTTCCAAATACAGAGTGCTGGCTGATGGTAATATGTAAAGATCCTGTTGGTTGATAGGTATGCGAATTTCATCGTTCCTGTTGAAACTCGTTACATAAGGTTTGTACGAATGAAATTTGATTCCTTCTATACTGTTGTCGTAAGTCGGAGTGGATACGACGTCTAAGATATTCATTTTAACAATCCGATCGCTCTGAGAAATGTCTTATTGTCTTTAGTTAACTTTATTTTGCTCTTAGAACGACGTCTTATTTGGTAGGTAGCTTGAGTAGAACTGGTATTTTTAATTGGTTGAGGCAGATATTTATTGTAGTCAATCATTTTTTCTTCTAAGATGTAAATACAGCTGCACTTCTTCACCGCGCAAATTAATTAAGCGATTGTTTATATCTAGTAGTCGGATATTTATGCAGCTTACGTTGCTTTGATTGATTGGAAAATATATTGCGTTCTTCGGGATTTCTATAATTCTGTATCCAGGTGGCACGTTGAGTGCGAATTCGTGAATTATGTGACTTGTTTCACCGTTTATGTACGAGCCGCTCACAATGTCACATTCGATCCTTACCACTGTCGTCGGTAAAATGTTGACTGGATACTGTGACACATGCCATTTATTTGCTTTCAAGACCTGCTTGTCAAACCCTAATAGTCTACTGAAAGAGTATTCTTTCTTAAAGTTAATATCTTTTGAACAGTATATGATGGTTTTTAAAGTATTGTTATTGCACTGTAATTTGATGGAGGCATCTTTTATTTCAGATTTTAAATAATCGTTGATATCTTGCAATTCATAGCTGCCTTCCGGTATTTCAATAACTTCGTTTCAGCCATAATAGAACTTGTTATTACTTTTATCAATATTTGGTATAGAATTAAATGTTGAAAAATGTAATAAAGCACACTCATATTCTCCATTTAGTTGCAACGTATTAGGATAGTACGTAGATAAAATTGATGAGTTTCCAGTTATCGACAAAGTGAGTGACATCTTGCAAATGATTGTAATAAAATAAAAGCATTTATTTTATACATTTTTATTCCAAAAGTCCACAGATATTTTAAACATAAATGACCACAGTTTACAGTGTTAAATTTTTGATAGCTTGTGTAGTTATATGAAACTTTACAATTCTTGAAATATCGTATCAGTTCTAATGGAGGTTTTAAATTTCCATAGCTATCAAAATATTCACAATAGTCATGTACTTTTACATAAGCTACCCAATGCGTTCCTTCGTTTTTAGAATCGTCTACGTTAACTATACCACATTCCATACATTTCGGCTTCCTTGGTAATTGATCTTTCATATATACTCCTCGGAAGTAAGGGATGTCTCTTGCGTAGTTTTGGATGTCTACATTAGTAAGTGGGCGATTGGGTAGCTTCTTGTTCAGTTTTTTGATGATTTTATGAACAAACCCTAACCGTTTTTATAAGGCTTTATGTATAAACCCTTACCCTTAACTAAACCCTCCATAGTTCTGTTATGTCGTTCTGTCTCTCGCAAGTTTTGCTGAGCTGATTTGTAATCATTCACCGTTTTTTGCAATTCCAGCCGCACCACCAGCTAAAGCTCCTAACACCTTGGCCACGGGAACCGGCGGTGCGACCGACGGCGCGGCGGGCGGCGCGGCAATTCGCGCGGCGCGGCAAGCACGCCACGGGCAGTTGCGTTCGCCGCCGCGACCAGTGTAGACGAGGAGACGAGAGTCGCCGCGTCTGCCGCTCGACTCCGTGGCCTGCGCCGTAATAACTCATACATTTGTTTCGTTCGCTAGTCGTGCCGCGCGATTCGCTCGGGGAAATTCCCCAGTCGTCTCGCTGGTCGCCGCTGCGCGTGGCATGCCCAGTACATTTCCATACATTTGATTCATTCGCAAGACGCGCCGCCGGTCGCGCCGCGCGAATTTTCGCTATAGCGAATTGTCCGTGGCCAGCACGTTAAGCCGATAAACCAGCGAAAATTGGAATTAAAGGTAGAACTCCTCCAGTCTTTGGTATAGGTATTACTCGGGGTACTCGAATTCGATGATGAATGATTGGAAATAACTTTTTTGCGGATAAATAAGCTGCTTTTATTAAAGTCTTACTATCTTTGCGTTTGAGTTTCTTAATTTTTGATTTTATTTTTGAAACTAAGCTTTTAAATGTTTTAATGCCTGCTCCAGACTTTAGTTTTGCTTTCATAACTTTGTTCACTAACCAAGAGCTTAGTTTTTCACCTTTCCCGGCATCTTTTGATTTAAGTCTTTGTTTAGCCATGTTAAGTAGTTGTAAATCGGCTTTGTGACGATTTGATAAGTCTGTATGGTTTGTATACGCAATGTCGTGTTGCATGCAAGCTTCGTCCAACTTATTTACACCTCGGTCCCCTCGCGCTAAGCGTTTGTGAAGTTTGGTTCCTGGTCCGCAATAATTGTATCCTGGCAAATGAACTTCAAATGGTAGATTATTAATTACGCTGTTAACTAGTCCACCCCCTTGCATTACTCAAATTATAATGATAGGATTACAAATGAAAAATGGTTATATAATATCTTAGTCCATTAATGCAGCTTTTTCAATCCAACTGTTTTCTGCACTGTTTAGACCTAACCATTTAACATACAATTTATTTCCTTTTTTTTTCAAAACCTTTTCTATCAAATAAACATCAGGATAATTAGATCTTTGCAGTTCTTGTTCGTAAAAAGCTCCTAATATGATTTGTTTTCTTTGATCTTCTATGTGATATGTCACTGGTAAGGTTTTATTTACCTTTTTTATAATAAATAATTCAGTTGACCAATTAGGAGTGTAACCTTTCTCAAAATTATGTTTGTATTTACTTATACGAACACAATCACCAACTTTGAATTTAGGCTTCCACTGAACTAAATCATGTTTGTTTATTTTTTTAATATGTTCTTTGATTATTTGTTCATTACATTTATTCACATCAACCGGTTTAAATTGAATAGTGCGATGTTTTGTGTTGTTATATCTGTTCAATGTATCTTCCAATGCTAGACCTAACCACTTATAGTTTCCATTGAGACTAAAATATTTATATAATTTATTTTTTACAGTTCTAATCAGTCTCTCGACAATTGATGCTTTTTTAGTAGAAAACGATGAGTAATGGTTAATGTTGTGCTTTTTCATAAGCGTTTGAAAAGTGATGTTATAAAATTCTGTCCCCATATCAGTTTGTAAGTTAACAGGATTATTACGACTACTAAGCAGTATATGTTCGAATGCACGAGCAACATCAAATTTATTTTTCGATTTGAACGGTTCAGCCCAGGCATACTTTGAGAAGCAGTCAATCACCACTAAGATAAAAGCATAACCTTTGTTATACTTTTTCAGGTTTTGCATGTCCATCAAGTCGGCTTGCCATAAATCATGGATTCCTTTCAGAATAACAGAACGTCGAAGATAATTTCTTCGTGCTGCTTTGTGTATTTCATTTATGTTAAGATTGTGTATCAAAACGTACTCTTGTTACTTCATGTTGGCAATACTTATGAATATAGTCTGTCATTTTGTAACCGCCCGACGAGTTGTTTCATTTTACGTTATGGGCCCAGATAATCGCTTTAGATTGTAAAAATTAATCAGTTATTCGGTCTAAAACTGTGTATTTAGAGTCAGTGTGTCGTGCTACAGTAAAAACATTTAATGAAAATGAGAGGTACGAACTATCTTATCAACGTGCCTAAGTTGAAAGGACGTGAAAATTATACAGAATGGACGTTCGCCGCGGAAAATTTCCTCGTGCTCGAGGGCATGAAGCATTGCATCGAGCCAGTAGCAGGAACTGCAGTAACAGCCGCAGATGACGCGAAAACGAAAGCAAAACTGATTATGACAATTGACTCAACGTTATATGTGCATATCAAAAACGTAACTACGACAAAAGAATTGTGGCAGAAACTAAAACAGTTATTTGATGATTCCGGCTTTTCTAGAAGAATCAGTTTATTGCGCCATTTAATATCAATTCGTTTAGAGAGTAGCAGCTCGATGACGTCGTACGTAACAGAAATTATTGAAACTGGACAAAAACTAAGCGGCACTGGTTTCAATATTGATGACTGTTGGATTGGATGTTTACTACTAGCTGGATTGACAGAAAAATATTCGCCCATGATTATGGCGATTGAGCATTCTGGCATTCCCATCACATCGGACGCCATTAAGGTAAAATTATTAGACATGGAAACCGACACCGGAAATCACGAAGTTAGCGGTGCTTTTGCAAGTTCAAACTCGCAGAAGGGGCAACCAAAAAACAAAAAGTTTTTGCAGTCTATGAC